>CM042243.1:1591068-1668568 GCA_023566225.1 Romanogobio albipinnatus | reverse complement strand
CTATTTTCGCCATTGAATATTATTATTTTTTTAAATTGCTTTTCTGAATTATTTAATTATTGCAGTATTTCAGGTTAAAATATTTTTTTTGAAGGCAGATTAGCGCCTCTGTTGGAATTATTTAAGAAATCCTGCAACCATGTGTGTAACCACTAGAGGTCTCAATGGAGAGGCTTGAGAATTCCCTAGATCTGTTTTGAACACATTTAATGATTTTTTTTTTTTTTTGTGATGGGTTTGAATATATATTTTAAAAATCTAAAGTTTTAGATATTTTTTGTTTGTTTGAAATACAGATTTTTTTTCTGTGAATTTGTGTTTTTGCAGATTTCCCATTCATTTCCTATGGTGGTTTTTTTTTTTACCGAAGAGCACAAGTGGGAGTATTTTCTTTATGACCAATTAGAATGCTCGAATCATGCCTTCAATTTTTTGGGTGTTTACAGTCCTAATGCTAGAAATGTCACCAAGTTTCATATCATTCTGATGAAGCTGTGATTTATAACATTTCAATTCTGGTCAGAAATGACCGAAGAGCACTAGAGCAGCCATTCCCAAACTGTGTTCCGCGGAAAGGCAAAATAATTTTATTTTTTTTTAACCTTCATTTTACCAGGAAATTCCCAAAAGAAACTTAAAAGTAAAAGGAATATGTAGGCCTATATTGATATAAAATTGGAATGAAGTGAGGACTTGTAAACTTTAAATAATAACTCTAATAATCCCCTAAATTTGCCAAAGGTTTTGAAATGTTGACTATATCCAAGTGTTCTTATTACTGTATAGATTTCATACTCCATTGCAAAATAAGCCCGTTGTTTAAATGAACCTGATTATGCACTTGAGTAAAGAAATAAAATAAATATGTGGCAGCCGTTGTATACAGTAAACTTTCTTTCAACAAGCCTGTTGTGCGGATGTGATGAGCAGTTACAGTTTTAGTGCTAGTGAGCCAGTGTGGATTGATTCAGGTAGGTCTGTGTGTAGACATATATTTTATTATGTGTATTATGAGGTGGTCCGCAAAATTTCTTGATTACAACTAGTGGTCCACACACACACAAAGGTTTTCTCTTTCGTGTATTTTTATTGTCAAAAACAAAATGTCAAAATGTCAGTTCAAGTGTCAGTTATGTGACGCTTAAATGCTTAATGTATTACAATTGAACTAAACTCATTAGATTTTAGGAGACTAAAACTAGACTAAAACTAAAAACAATTCGGGCGACTAAAATATGACTAAAACTAAATGGCATTTTAGTCAAAAGACTACGACTAAAACTAAACAATATTTGCTGTCAATATTAACACTGGACACTAGGCTCTTTTACAATAAACACATTATAATCTGTACAAAACAAGCCAAATAAATCTTGTCTAAACAGCTTGCGTGTATGACATGCACAGGATTCATATTTAAATGGTATTTGTGCGTTTAATATTCACAGATGCTAACAGAATAAACTTAACAGAATAAAGCCTACCTTACAATCAGCCCTTGCTTTCAGAAATGAACAGCTTTTCATGAGGAGAATTATAGCTCAACGCGTGTGAAAGCGATGTGTCTGAAGTAACGTTACAGCGCTTCACTAGATGTGTTTGTAGAGCCCTGCATTTCTGCCAGAGCCCGATGGGCCCCGACTTTTTTACGCCCCTAGACAATTTTCCCATCATACCTCAAACGCGGGCCGGGCTTCGGGCCTTTTTAGGCTTCTCCTTTTTTTTATATTTTAGACATTCAATAATTAAAAGAAACAATGAGATGTGCTGCGCTGGTGGAAACAACATGAGACCATGAGATCGCGAGTCCGCAACTGTCAAGACCGGCTCACACAGTGTTTAGAGGACGGCATATGCAACACGCATCGCCGCAAATGAGTAAAGCAAGCCAACACTCAAACTGCCACAAGTGAAACTGAAAATAAACTAAGTCTTAGATGCTCAAAAACACAACAATCTTCATTAACACTAATGAGACTAAAGGCTCTTACAGTGCTCAGGTCGCTCGTTCTCATAATGCGGTCTTTGATGTTGAAATGAGCTGATGAATAAAATGCTCATATCTGTTGCTTTCGTTGACATGAACTCCGTTAAATGTGCATATAGCGCGGGAATTGAAGATCGGATTTATATTCATTTCGCGGAGAGGTGTAAGGCAAGACAACCTGCATGTTTTTTTAATTATTTCGTTTGCGTGCGCCGTTGCGATCTGCCTGCCTCATCTTGTCAAATATGCCGTTTTACTGTGATGGTGGTGATAGAGGCTAAACGTTTAAACGACGCTTTAAGTGTTTATATGGATTTTATAAGCAAGACAAGTCAAGTGTTGATTTCAGAGGCTAAAGTGTTGGGTTAACTCACTGTTGGCCGCTGGCCGCTTGGTCGTCACTTTAAAAAGCAAAAACTTTAACAAACAAAAAAATGCTTCAAACTTTTTTCTAAATTTACTTAATAAAGAAACCAAACGAAATATAACTACTTTGACATTAAAAACACAACTGAACTATTTTAATGGGTGCAACTAATGTGTAATAGGGAGGATAAAAAAAAAAAAACACGGGCTCCAGTGGGACTCGGGCTGATAATTTTGATGAGCTGCCGGGTTAGGGCCTCAGCATCTCGGGTCAGGGCCGGGCTAGGGCCTCAGTGTCTCGGGCCAGGGCCGGGCCTCAGTGTCTCGGGCCAGGACTGGGCCTCAGCATCTCGGGTCAGGGCCGGGCTAGGGCCTCAGCGTCTCGGGTCAGGGCCGGGCCTCAGCGTCTCGGGTCAGGGCTGGGCTAGGGCCTCAGCACCTCGGGTCAGGGCCGGGCCTCAGCGTCTCGGGTCAGGGCCGGGCTAGGGCCTCAGCGTTTCGGGTCAGGGCCGGGCTAGGGCCTCAGCGTCTCGGGTCAGGACCGGGCTAGGGCCTCAGCGTCTCGGGTCAGGGTCGGGCTAGGGCCTCAGCGTCTCGTGTCAGGGATGGGCTAGGGCCTCAGCGTCTCGGGCTAGGGCCTCAGCGTCTTGGGCCAAGGCTGGGCTAGGGCCTCAGCATCTCGGGTCAGGGCCGGGCTAGGGCCTCAGTGTCTCGGGCCAGGGCCGGGCTAGGGCCTCAGCGTCTCGGGTCAGGACCGGGCTAGGGCCTCAGCGTCTTGGGTCAGGGTCGGGCTAGGGCCTCAGCGTCTCGTGTCAGGGATGGGCTAGGGCCTCAGCGTCTCGGGCTAGGGCCTCAGCGTCTTGGGCCAGGGCTGGGCCTCAGCGTCTCGGGCCAGGGCCGGGCTAGGGCCCCAGCGTCTCGGGTCAGGGCCGGGCTAGGGCCTCAGCGTCTCGGGCCAGGGCCGGGCTAGGGCCTCAGCGTCTCGGTCCAGGGCCGGGCCTCAGCGTCTCGGGCTAGAGCCAGGGCTTTGTATGAGTTGATGTGTGGGTCCCTAACCCTAACCTTAAACTGACCCACACCACCACACCTGTCCCTAACCCTAACCTTAAACTGACCCACACCACCACACCTGTCCCTAACCCTAACCTTAAACTTACCCACACCACCACACCTGTCCCTAACCCTACCCTTAAACTGACCTACACCACCACACCTGTCCCTAACCCTACCCTTAAACTGACCCACACCACCACACCTGTCCCTATCCCCTACCCTTAAACTTACCCACACCACCACACATGTCCCTAACCCTACCCTTAAACTGACCCACACCACCACACCTGTCCCTAACCCTACCCTTAAACTTACCCACACCACCACACCTGTCCCTAACCCTACCCTTAAACTTACCCACACCACCACACCTGTCCCTAACCCTACCCTTAAACTTACCCACACCACCACACCTGTCCCTAACCCTACCCTTAAACTTACCCATACACCACACCTGTCCCTAACCCTACCCTTAAACTTACCCACACCACCACACCTGTCCCTAACCCTACCCTTAAACTGACCCACACCACCACACCTGTCCCTAACCCTACCCTTAAACTGACCCATACCACCACACCTGTCCCTAACCCTACCCTTAAACTGACCCATACCACCACACCTGTCCCTAACCCTACCCTTAAACTGACCCATACCACCACACATGTCCCTAACCCTACCCTTAAACTTACCCACACCACCACACCTGTCCCTAACTCTACCCTTAAACTTACCCATACCACCACACCAGTCCCTAACCCTACCCTTAAACTTACCCACACCACCACACCTGTCCCTAACTCTACCCTTAAACTGACCCACACCACCACACCTGTCCCTAACCCTACCCTTAAACTTACCCACACCACCACACCTGTCCCTAACCCTACCCTTAAACTTAGCCACACCACCACACCTGTCCCTAACCCTACCCTTAAACTGACCCACACCACCACACCTGTCCCTAACCCTACCCTTAAACTTACCCACACCACCACACCTGTCCCTAACCCTACCCTTAAACTGACCCATAACCCCACACCTGTCCCTAACCCTACCCTTAAACTTACCCACACCACCACACCTGTCCCTAACCCTACCCTTAAACTTACCCACACCACCACACCTGTCCCTAACCCTACCCTTAAACTTACCCACACCACCACACCTGTCCCTAACCCTACCCTTAAACTTACCCACACCACCACACCTGTCCCTAACCCTACCCTTAAACTGACCCACACCACCACACCTGTCCCTAACCCTACCCTTAAACTTACCCACACCCCCACACCTGTCCCTAACCCTACCCTTAAACTTTCCCACACCACCACACCTGTCCCTAACCCTACCCTTACCCACACCACCACACCTGTCCCTAACCCTACCCTTAAACTGACCCACACCACCACACCTGTCCCTAACCCTACCCTTAAACTGACCCACACCACCACACCTGTCCCTAACCCTACCCTTAAACTTACCCATACCCCCACACCTGTCCCTAACCCTACCCTTAAACTTACCCACACCACCACACCTGTCCCTAACCCTACCCTTAAACTGACCCACACCACCACACCTGTCCCTAACCCTACCCTTAAACTTACCCAGACCCCCACACCTGTCCCTAACCCTACCCTTAAACTTACCCACACCACCACACCTGTCCCTAACCCTACCCTTAAACTTACCCACACCACCACACCTGTCCCTAACCCTACCCTTAAACTGACCCACACCACCACACCTGTCCCTAACCCTACCCTTAAACTTACCCATACCACCACACCTGTCCCTAACCCTACCCTTAAACTTACCCATACCACCACACCTGTCCCTAACCCTACCCTTAAACTTACCCACACCACCACACCTGTCCCTAACCCTACCCTTAAACTTACCCACACCACCACACCTGTCCCTAACCCTACCCTTAAACTTACCCATACCACCACACCTGTCCCTAACCCTACCCTTAAACTTACCCATACCACCACACCTGTCCCTAACCCTACCCTTAAACTTACCCACACCCCCACACCTGTCCCTAACCCTACCCTTAAACTTACCCATACCACCACACCTGTCCCTAACCCTACCCTTAAACTTACCCATACCACCACACCTGTCCCTAACCCTACCCTTAAACTTACCCACACCACCACACCTGTCCCTAACCCTACCCTTAAACTTACCCACACCACCACACCTGTCCCTAACCCTACCCTTAAACTTACCCATACCACCACACCTGTCCCTAACCCTACCCTTAAACTTACCCACACCACCACACCTGTCCCTAACCCTACCCTTAAACTGACCCACACCACCACACCTGTCCCTAACCCTACCCTTAAACTGACCCACACCACCACACCTGTCCCTAACCCTACCCTTAAACTGACCCACACCACCACACCTGTCCCTAACCCTACCCTTAAACTGACCCACACCACCACACCTGTCCCTAACCCTACCCTTAAACTGACCCATACCACCACACCTGTCCCTAACCCTACCCTTAAACTGACCCACACCACCACACCTGTCCCTAACCCTACCCTTAAACTTACCCACACCACCACACCTGTCCCTAACCCTAACCTTAAACTGACCCACACCACCACACCTGTCCCTAACCCTAACCTTAAACTGACCCACACCACCACACCTGTCCCTAACCCTAACCTTAAACTTACCCACACCACCACACCTGTCCCTAACCCTACCCTTAAACTGACCTACACCACCACACCTGTCCCTAACCCTACCCTTAAACTGACCCACACCACCACACCTGTCCCTATCCCCTACCCTTAAACTTACCCACACCACCACACATGTCCCTAACCCTACCCTTAAACTGACCCACACCACCACACCTGTCCCTAACCCTACCCTTAAACTTACCCACACCACCACACCTGTCCCTAACCCTACCCTTAAACTTACCCACACCACCACACCTGTCCCTAACCCTACCCTTAAACTTACCCACACCACCACACCTGTCCCTAACCCTACCCTTAAACTTACCCACACCACCACACCTGTCCCTAACCCTACCCTTAAACTTACCCATACACCACACCTGTCCCTAACCCTACCCTTAAACTTACCCACACCACCACACCTGTCCCTAACCCTACCCTTAAACTGACCCACACCACCACACCTGTCCCTAACCCTACCCTTAAACTGACCCATACCACCACACCTGTCCCTAACCCTACCCTTAAACTGACCCATACCACCACACCTGTCCCTAACCCTACCCTTAAACTGACCCATACCACCACACATGTCCCTAACCCTACCCTTAAACTTACCCACACCACCACACCTGTCCCTAACTCTACCCTTAAACTTACCCATACCACCACACCTGTCCCTAACCCTACCCTTAAACTTACCCACACCACCACACCTGTCCCTAACTCTACCCTTAAACTGACCCACACCACCACACCTGTCCCTAACCCTACCCTTAAACTTACCCACACCACCACACCTGTCCCTAACCCTACCCTTAAACTGACCCATACCACCACACCTGTCCCTAACCCTACCCTTAAACTGACCCATACCACCACACATGTCCCTAACCCTACCCTTAAACTTACCCACACCACCACACCTGTCCCTAACTCTACCCTTAAACTTACCCATACCACCACACCTGTCCCTAACCCTACCCTTAAACTTACCCACACCACCACACCTGTCCCTAACTCTACCCTTAAACTTACCCACACCACCACACCTGTCCCTAACCCTACCCTTAAACTTACCCACACCACCACACCTGTCCCTAACCCTACCCTTAAACTGACCCACACCACCACACCTGTCCCTAACCCTACCCTTAAACTTACCCACACCACCACACCTGTCCCTAACCCTACCCTTAAACTGACCCATAACCCCACACCTGTCCCTAACCCTACCCTTAAACTTACCCACACCACCACACCTGTCCCTAACTCTACCCTTAAACTTACCCATACCACCACACCTGTCCCTAACCCTACCCTTAAACTTACCCACACCACCACACCTGTCCCTAACTCTACCCTTAAACTGACCCACACCACCACACCTGTCCCTAACCCTACCCTTAAACTTACCCACACCACCACACCTGTCCCTAACCCTACCCTTAAACTGACCCATACCACCACACCTGTCCCTAACCCTACCCTTAAACTGACCCATACCACCACACATGTCCCTAACCCTACCCTTAAACTTACCCACACCACCACACCTGTCCCTAACTCTACCCTTAAACTTACCCATACCACCACACCTGTCCCTAACCCTACCCTTAAACTTACCCACACCACCACACCTGTCCCTAACTCTACCCTTAAACTTACCCACACCACCACACCTGTCCCTAACCCTACCCTTAAACTTACCCACACCACCACACCTGTCCCTAACCCTACCCTTAAACTGACCCACACCACCACACCTGTCCCTAACCCTACCCTTAAACTTACCCACACCACCACACCTGTCCCTAACCCTACCCTTAAACTGACCCATAACCCCACACCTGTCCCTAACCCTACCCTTAAACTTACCCACACCACCACACCTGTCCCTAACCCTACCCTTAAACTTACCCACACCACCACACCTGTCCCTAACCTACCCTTAAACTTACCCACACCACCACACCTGTCCCTAACCCTACCCTTAAACTGACCCACACCACCACACCTGTCCCTAACCCTACCCTTAAACTTACCCACACCCCCACACCTGTCCCTAACCCTACCCTTAAACTTACCCACACCACCACACCTGTCCCTAACCCTACCCTTACCCACACCACCACACCTGTCCCTAACCCTACCCTTAAACTTACCCACACCACCACACCTGTCCCTAACCCTACCCTTAAACTGACCCATACCACCACACCTGTCCCTAACCCTACCCTTAAACTGACCCACACCACCACACCTGTCCCTAACCCTACCCTTAAACTTACCCACACCACCACACCTGTCCCTAACCCTAACCTTAAACTGACCCACACCACCACACCTGTCCCTAACCCTAACCTTAAACTGACCCACACCACCACACCTGTCCCTAACCCTAACCTTAAACTTACCCACACCACCACACCTGTCCCTAACCCTACCCTTAAACTGACCCATACACCACACCTGTCCCTAACCCTACCCTTAAACTGACCTACACCACCACACCTGTCCCTAACCCTACCCTTAAACTGACCCACACCACCACACCTGTCCCTAACCCTACCCTTAAACTGACCCACACCACCACACCTGTCCCTATCCCCTACCCTTAAACTTACCCACACCACCACACATGTCCCTAACCCTACCCTTAAACTGACCCACACCACCACACCTGTCCCTAACCCTACCCTTAAACTTACCCACACCACCACACCTGTCCCTAACCCTACCCTTAAACTTACCCACACCACCACACCTGTCCCTAACCCTACCCTTAAACTTACCCACACCACCACACCTGTCCCTAACCCTACCCTTAAACTTACCCACACCACCACACCTGTCCCTAACCCTACCCTTAAACTTACCCATACACCACACCTGTCCCTAACCCTACCCTTAAACTTACCCACACCACCACACCTGTCCCTAACCCTACCCTTAAACTGACCCACACCACCACACCTGTCCCTAACCCTACCCTTAAACTGACCCATACCACCACACCTGTCCCTAACCCTACCCTTAAACTGACCCATACCACCACACCTGTCCCTAACCCTACCCTTAAACTGACCCACACCACCACACATGTCCCTAACCCTACCCTTAAACTTACCCACACCACCACACCTGTCCCTAACTCTACCCTTAAACTTACCCATACCACCACACCTGTCCCTAACCCTACCCTTAAACTTACCCACACCACCACACCTGTCCCTAACTCTACCCTTAAACTGACCCACACCACCACACCTGTCCCTAACCCTACCCTTAAACTTACCCACACCACCACACCTGTCCCTAACCCTACCCTTAAACTTACCCACACCACCACACCTGTCCCTAACCCTACCCTTAAACTGACCCACACCACCACACCTGTCCCTAACCCTACCCTTAAACTTACCCACACCACCACACCTGTCCCTAACCCTACCCTTAAACTGACCCATAACCCCACACCTGTCCCTAACCCTACCCTTAAACTTACCCACACCACCACACCTGTCCCTAACCCTACCCTTAAACTTACCCACACCACCACACCTGTCCCTAACCTACCCTTAAACTTACCCACACCACCACACCTGTCCCTAACCCTACCCTTAAACTTACCCACACCACCACACCTGTCCCTAACCCTACCCTTAAACTGACCCACACCACCACACCTGTCCCTAACCCTACCCTTAAACTTACCCACACCCCCACACCTGTCCCTAACCCTACCCTTAAACTTACCCACACCACCACACCTGTCCCTAACCCTACCCTTACCCACACCACCACACCTGTCCCTAACCCTACCCTTAAACTTACCCACACCACCACACCTGTCCCTAACCCTACCCTTAAACTGACCCACACCACCACACCTGTCCCTAACCCTACCCTTAAACTTACCCACACCCCCACACCTGTCCCTAACCCTACCCTTAAACTTACCCACACCACCACACCTGTCCCTAACCCTACCCTTAAACTGACCCACACCACCACACCTGTCCCTAACCCTACCCTTAAACTTACCCAGACCCCCACACCTGTCCCTAACCCTACCCTTAAACTTACCCACACCACCACACCTGTCCCTAACCCTACCCTTAAACTTACCCACACCACCACACCTGTCCCTAACCCTACCCTTAAACTGACCCACACCACCACACCTGTCCCTAACCCTACCCTTAAACTTACCCATACCACCACACCTGTCCCTAACCCTACCCTTAAACTTACCCACACCACCACACCTGTCCCTAACCCTACCCTTAAACTTACCCACACCACCACACCTGTCCCTAACCCTACCCTTAAACTTACCCACACCACCACACCTGTCCCTAACCCTACCCTTAAACTTACCCACACCACCACACCTGTCCCTAACCCTACCCTTAAACTTACCCACACCACCACACCTGTCCCTAACCCTACCCTTAAACTTACCCACACCCCCACACCTGTCCCTAACCCTACCCTTAAACTTACCCATACCACCACACCTGTCCCTAACCCTACCCTTAAACTTACCCATACCACCACACCTGTCCCTAACCCTACCCTTAAACTTACCCACACCACCACACCTGTCCCTAACCCTACCCTTAAACTTACCCACACCACCACACCTGTCCCTAACCCTACCCTTAAACTTACCCACACCACCACACCTGTCCCTAACCCTACCCTTAAACTTACCCACACCACCACACCTGTCCCTAACCCTACCCTTAAACTTACCCACACCACCACACCTGTCCCTAACCCTACCCTTAAACTGACCCACACCACCACACCTGTCCCTAACCCTACCCTTAAACTGACCCACACCACCACACCTGTCCCTAACCCTACCCTTAAACTGACCCACACCACCACACCTGTCCCTAACCCTACCCTTAAACTGACCCACACCACCACACCTGTCCCTAACCCTACCCTTAAACTGACCCATACCACCACACCTGTCCCTAACCCTACCCTTAAACTGACCCACACCACCACACCTGTCCCTAACCCTACCCTTAAACTTACCCACACCACCACACCTGTCCCTAACCCTACCCTTAAACTGACCCACACCACCACACCTGTCCCTAACCCTACCCTTAAACTGACCCATACCACCACACCTGTCCCTAACCCTACCCTTAAACTGACCCACACCACCACACCTGTCCCTAACCCTACCCTTAAACTTACCCACACCACCACACCTGTCCCTAACCCTACCCTTAAACTGACCCATACCACCACACCTGTCCCTAACCCTACCCTTAAACTGACCCACACCACCACACCTGTCCCTAATTTCTGTGGTGAAATGGAGCAGAAACAGGCAATACTGTGTCTAAAATGTAAGTCACTTAATATTAACTTTGAACAGATTGTACAGTAATGCAACTTATAGAAAACAGAAGTATTTTATTTATTATACTGTACTGTATGATTATTAATTTCCTGTAATAACACTGGCTGACGCATCATCATCTTCTATATAAATACATCACAATGTAACAAAACGCACAGAATACTGATGATAAAAGTGTCGACCAAAAGCGTCATTTTATTGTTTATACATTCATACTTTTATAAAATACTATATATATTAAAATCAAACTGAGTAAATTACATTTGCATGATCTTGAGGAATTGTACATGTTTTATAAATTAAAGGGGTTTATTCTCTGAGTGAGTGATAAAAGCCCACGATGCAGCTCGGCTCGGTCGTCCGGCCCGCTCCTGAGGTCAGTCTCTAAAGGGCAGGCCGGATCACGACGTCCACAGCGAGTAGGCCGCAGTAAAGCTGAGCGCCAGAAGAAACGACAGCAGAACCAGAAGAACCTTCTGCATCCACAGACACGTCTCCAGCTTCTGCTCCAGACGAGAGTTCGTCATCATCACACGCATCAGCTGGAGGACACATGACATCAGATTAATATTCTGATCAATCACAATAAGACCAGGGACATCCATTAAAGCAGCACTAGGTAACTTTTGCTCTCGGGCTCCCCCTACAGTTGGGAAACAGTATTGTCCTCTACTACTGTCGTAAACTCTGTCCTCCTGCATCAGGGGATGCATCGCACGTGCATTTGTTGACATGACAGCTATAATAGCCCTGAACACTGCAGGAGGAGATCACATGCAGGTGTTCTGCTCGCGTCGTGTGTGAAAGGTCTTCATCCCAGGTACAGTGGCTTATGTTTCAGCATGTCATATAAATATCATTTCATGTTTTTTTTTTTTTTTTTTTTCAAACACCAAATGATCGCGATGCTCACGTTTACAAGCCAGCGTCATTATAGTAGTCCAGTCTATTGGTTACCGTTTTACAGAATCTATATGATACTTCAATTCAATGTTTGAGTGGTAGGTAATAACCATATATCGTTAATATAATATCAAGCTACCATAGATGAATCTTCACATTTGAAAAGTCAATTTGCATTATAGCTTGAGGCAAGACAAATAAACAAATATCACAGACATGTTAGGTATTGTAACGAGTAGGAAAATAGTGTGGCCCCTTTAAGAGCATTCGCCCCCGGTTGGAGCGCCTGCGTTCTGTGTGTGTGTGTGTGTGTGTGTGTGTTTGTTTGTGTGTGTGTGTTTGTTTGTGTGTGTGTGTGTGTGTGTGAACACTGCGCCTCGAGCTCCCATGTGTGCGGATTATTTTCTGTCTTCTGTTGCAAACATTCATGTATTGTTGTTTTGGTGGGTAATGCTGTGGACGGAAGTGGAGTATGTGCCGGACTCTTGTGGGGGTTCCGCGGGGAATAAAGTGCGGGCTGTTTGACGTCAATCGCCTCCGTGTTTGCATCGACTCCAGTTGCGTTGAGTGAGCTATCCGTATTTTTCACCTGGACACACGCGTTGCAGTCTCCTAAAATATGATTTTGAACGTCTTATGTATTTACTTGCAAGAATGTAGCCCCTACCAAACTTGTACACGCCGTTTAGACATAGGCTTACATAGGCTTACCCTCGCACGTCCGAATTTAAGGAAGTGACGTATGTGCCGTAAAGCAGTCGAATTTTGTAGTTCTTTTGTTTCTCGGGTTACTACCCGAAACTCGAAGTTTAAAAGTACGATTAACAACGATACAGACCCCGTCAGGCAGGGTTGCCAGGTTTTCACAACAAAACCCGCCCAATTGCTACTCAAAACTAGCCCAAAACAAGCCCAATATCGTTTCAGGGGGGCATCTCCAGTAAAAATCGCATTTGGAGGGTTAAATATGTGTTTTTTTGGCATGGTTGCCTACTAAAATTTGCATTCCCGGGGCTAAATATCATATAATTGGGGTCGCTTCAACCCGCGGACATGAAAAACAGCCCGCGGCAACTGTGTTGGAGTAGCCCAATTCAACACTGCCGTCAGGCTATGGCAGACGTGTCGTTCAACCTATTGTAAGTCGATGTATCATCACAAGAGTCTTGACAATATATTATGAAGGTTGAAAAGTTACCTAGTGCTGCTTTAAGACAAAACCTGTAAATATCATCATCATCATCATCATCATCCTCCTCATTCCCCAGTTCATTCATAATCAGTGAGTCATTGAATCATTCATTCAACCGATTCATTCAAAATGTTGATTCATTCAGGAACAAAGCATTTGCCTGTCTTAATGAGTGAGTCATTGAATCATTCATTCACTCGATACGTTCATTCAGTAACGAAACACCGCCGTGTGTCACTCAGAGACAGTCCTGTGGCTTTGGGGCAAAAACAGGCAATATTGTGTCCAAAATGTAAGTCTATAAATATTAACTTTATCGAACTTTATTGAGTGTTTATCGAACAGTTGTATAAAATCAATATCACATTTGTGATCATGCTGACATTTGGAGAAAAAAGGCATTCTTTGTGTGATTTTGATATTAACTACATAGCATTTCGCCCCCATTTCTTGAATTTATAGAGTAAATCGCGCAGTGTGTGCGCATGTTAACATGTTATGGAAGCAAAAAAGTCTCCCTTTTAAAAACGTATCTGTTCTCCTGGGCTTATTAACATCTATTTTTAATATTTTATTGTGGTTTTCTGTCAGTACTTTGTCTTTTAAGTGAGTTTTTAAATGTGCTCTATAAATAAATTGAACTAGAAAATATTAATTGTAATGTTTTTGCCAGTTTTGTCCTATGACTGTAAATGGAGTCAGTGTTGAGCTTCTCACCATCGTCTGCAGATCCTGATGGTCATTGGTGGGCGTCAAAGGCGGACTGTCAAATGAATTGGTCAGAATAGACTTGGGACTCTCTAGGACGTGACAGCGCAGCCTGTGGGAAACATGAAAAACGCCGCATTAGTTTGAAATGATATTCGTTTAACTCCGGTTAACAAGCTCGAGCATCACCGAACAGCGTTTCTCAAAGCCTCGCTGCACTGACACGCTCCTGACGTGACGGATGTGTGTGTGTGTCATGCTCTTTCAGATCTCTGTTAGACTGCCATTCTTCAACACAAAAGATGATATTTTAAAAACATGGGGTTATTAGTCCATATAATGATAGTTATTGGCATGCTGTTTAAACTTCAAATTTCTTCAAAATATGTTTATACTGTATTTTTATTAATTTTTACTTTATGGTGAACTTAAATAGAATACAGTAAAAATCAATTAATGCTAGTTCAAAAATTCATAAATGCGTTAAAATAGAATACAGTAAAAATCAATTAATGCTAGTTCAAAAATTCATTAATGCGTAAAAATAGAATACAGTAAAAATCAATTAATGCTAGTTCAAAAATTCATAAATGCTTAAATAGAACACAGTAAAAATCAATTAATGCTAGTTCAAAAATTCATAAATGCGTTAAAATAGAATACAGTAAAAATCAATTAATGCTAGTTCAAAAATTCATAAATGCGTAAAAATAGAATACAGTAAAAATCAATTAATGCTAGTTAAAAAATTCATAAATGCGTAAAAATAGAATACAGTAAAAATCAATTAATGCTAGTTCAAAAATTCATAAATGCGTAAAAATAGAATACAGTAAAAATCAATTAATGCTAGTTCAAAAATTCATAAATGCGTTAAAATAGAATACAGTAAAAATCAATTAATGCTAGTTCAAAAATTCATAAATGCGTAAAAATAGAATACAGTAAAAATCAATTAATGCTAGTTCAAAAATTCATAAATGCGTTAAAATAGAATACAGTAAAAATCAATTAATGCTAGTTAAAAAATTCATAAATGCGTAAAAATAGAATACAGTAAAAATCAATTAATGCTAGTTAAAAAATTCATAAATGCGTAAAAATAGAATACAGTAAAAATCAATTAATGCTAGTTCAAAAATTCATAAATGCGTTAAAATAGAATACAGTAAAAATCAATTAATGCTAGTTCAAAAATTCATAAATGCGTAAAAATAGAATACAGTAAAAATCAATTAATGCTAGTTCACAAATTCATAAATGCGTTAAAATAGAATACAGTAAAAATCAATCATTAGGATATTAAGATCATGTTCCATGAAGATATTTTGTAAATGTCCTACCGTAAATATATCATACATGTATTCTTAGTAGTAATATGCATTGCTAAGGACTTCATCTGGACAACTTTAAAGGAGATTTTCTCAATATTTAGATTTTTGTGCACCCTCAGATTCCAGATCTTCATTTAAGAAAAGGGAAATAAAGAGCAATGCACTAATATTTATGTGCATTTTTTTTGTAGGGCTGCACGATTGATCAAAAGAGAAACATGACATGGCTTTTGTGTAACAATCTCAAAGGCTGTGATTTAACTGCAGAAGTGTGTGTTCTGCGTGTTTCAGAGTGAAGCGCAGCTCTGTGTTCGTTTACACGCGAGCAGCTCATGATTCGCCTGTGTTTTGAACATGAACTTCATCTGACCGGCTCTGAGTCTGAGTCGATTTAACCTGCATTTGGGAGTGAAACCTGCGCTAAACGTCTTCACATACTTGTAATAAGAAGGAATAATACGCTTTAAGGATCCCTGCTGTTTTCTGTCTGAATAAACGTTTGATGGTTTTACGTATAAAAATGAAGAAATTTTACAGTTGTATGTTAAATATATACAGTGAGGAAAATAAGTATTTGAACACCCTGCTATTTTGCAAGTTCTCCCACTTGGAAATCATGGAGGGTCTGAAATTGTCATCGTAGGAGCATGTCCACTGTGAGAGACATAATCTAAAAAAAACCCCCCAGAAATCACAATATATGATTTTTTAACTATTTATTTGTATGATACAGCTGCAAATAAGTATTTGAACACCTGTCTATCAGCTAGAATTCTGACCCTCAAAGACCTGTTAGTCTGCCTTTAAAATGTCCACCTCCACTCCATTTATTATCCTAAATTAGATGCACCTGTTTGAGGTCGTTAGCTGCATAAAGACACCTGTCCACCCCATACAATCAGTAAGAATCCAACTACTAACATGGCCAAGACCAAAGAGCTGTCCAAAGACATTAGAGGCAAAATTGTACACCTCCACAAGGCTGGAAAGGGCTCCGGGGAAATTGCCAAGCGGCTTGGTGAAAAAAGGTCCACTGTTGGAGCAATCATTAGAAAATGGAAGAAGCTAAACATGACTGTCAATCTCCCTCGGACTGGGGCTCCATGCAAGATCTCACCTCGTGGGGTCTCAATGATCCTAAGAAAGGTGAGAAATCAGCCCAGAACTACACGGGAGGAGCTGGTCAATGACCTGAAAAGAGCTGGGACCACCGTTTCCAAGGTTACTGTTGGTAATACACTAAGACGTCATGGTTTGAAATCATGCATGGCACGGAAGGTTCCCCTGCTTAAACCAGCACATGTCAAGGCCCGTCTTAAGTTTGCCAATGACCATTTGGATGATCCAGAGGAGTCATGGGAGAAAGTCATGTGGTCAGATGAGACCAAAATAGAACTTTTTGCTCATAATTCCACTAAACGTGTTTGGAGGAAGAAGAATGATGAGTACCATCCCAAGAACACCATCCCTACTGTGAAGCATGGGGGGGGGGGGGGGTGGCATCATGCTTTGGGGGTGTTTTTCTGCACATGGGACAGGGCGACTGCACTGTATTAAGGAGAGGATGACCGGGGCCATGTATTGCCAGATTTTGGGGAACAACCTCCTTCCCTCAGTTAGAGCAGTGAAGATGGGTCGAGGCTGGGTCTTCCAACATGAAATAGCAGGGTGTTCAAATACTTATTTTCCTCACTGTATATATAGTATAAATTGTAATAATACTTTATTTGACAGTGAAATATTACTATAGTAGCATTTTTTTAATTTAGTAGTAATGATATTTATTAATGTATAGCCATATTGCTATACATCACAACATTTTGATACAGTCCTAGAAACAAACCGGCGCAAATCCTTTCAGTTTTTAACCAGAAATAATTGCAATTACATTTTATTTTCCCAAATTGTGCAGTCCTAATTATCTAGACGTCACCTGTGCTCCATGACTTTGGCTTTTGAAACCTCCTTCCAGAACTGAGATAACTCTGGGACACCGGCTCCAGTGCTGCTCTCCATCTCTGCTGCCATGACCAGGAACCGGTCCTGCGGCGACGCCTGGAAACCTAAAACACACACATCAACGACGCCACAGCACATAAAACACGGTTAGATTTATTCCATGCACATTCAGGATGAACCGCTTCTCCAGTACTGTGCTCACTGCATTTCTCCAGAGCCGCGTGGAGCAGTTATATGACGGACAGATTCACTTTTACGGACTTCAAAAACAGAGCAACTATTATTGCTATTATAACGCTTGGATTAGTCTGGACTTTATTAATACAACTGAGAGAAGAATGTCACACACACCTCGGATGACTTGAGGGTGAGTAAATCATGGGCTAATTTTCATTTTTGGGTGAACTATCCCTTTAATTAGACTAATGTGAACCAAGAGAGTCTCGTGTGTCAGAAGAATAAAAGGCCGGTTCCCGGCGTGGTCTTTACCTCCATGAAGGGACACCACGATGTCCACACTGGCTCCGGGCTCACAGCTGCTGTTACTGGGCTTTACCCGGTACTTCTCTGGAGCTGTCGTCCGCACCTTCACACACATAACCACACATTTATTTTCAAGATCAGAGAATTATCCGTTCCCACTTTCTGGCTATAAATGATATTCAAAAAAACTGATTTTAAAAGACCTCATTATTAGATAAAAAGTCAGAAATATGACATGCTAAGTCATAATTAAGAGATAAAATGTTGAAAATATGATTTTAAAATCCTCATTATTAGATAAAAAGTCAGAAATATGATTTTAAGTCATAATTATAAGATAAAATGTTGAAAATATGATTTTAAAAATCCTCATTATTAGATAAAAAGTCAAAAATATGACATGCAAAGTCATAATTATAAGATAAAATGTTGAAAATATGATTTTAAAATCCTCATTATTAGATAAAAAGTCAAAAATATGACATGCAAAGTCATAATTATAAGATAAAATGTTGAAAATATGATTTTAAAATCCTCATTATTAGATAAAAAGTCAAAAATATGACATGCAAAGTCATAATTATAAGATAAAATGTTGAAAATATGATTTTAAAAGTCCTCATTATTAGATAAAAAGTCAGAAATGTGACATGCTAAGTCATAATTATAAGATAAAATGTTGAAAATATGATTTTAAAATCCTCATTATTAGATAAAAAGTCAGAAATATTACATGCTAAGTCATAATTATAAGATAAAATGTTGAAAATATGATTTTAAAATCCTCATTATTAGATAAAAAATCAAAAATATGACATGCTAAGTCATAATTAAAAGATAAAATGTTGAAAATATGATTTAAAAAGTCCTCATTATTAGATAAAAAATCAAAAATGTGACATGCTAAGTCATAATTATAAGATAAAATGTTGAAAATATGCTTTTAAAAGTCCTCATTATTAGATAAAAAGTCAAAAATATGATTTTAAAAGTCATAATTATAAGATAAAATGTTGACTATTGTAATGCTCTACTGGGTGGTTGCCCTGCTCGCTTAATAAATAAACTCCAGCTGGTCCAAAACGCAGCAGCTCGAGTTCTTACTAGAACCAGGAAGTGTGACCATATTAGCCCAGTTCTGTCAACACAACACTGGCTGCCTATTAAACATCGCATACATTTTATTACTTACAAAGCACTAAATGGTTTATCTCCCCAATACTTGAGCGAGCTCTTAACATATTATACTCCATCACGTCTACTGCGCTCTCTAAACTCTGGCCAGTTGATCATACCGAGAATAATCAGGACCGGAGATGGTTATTAAAAAATCGAGTCGATATCTAGTTTTAATGAATGAAATAACCCATTAAACATGAAAGTATTATGCAATAATTTAACCGTTTCTTATAAGAGTGTGTTTTAACCCCTGTTTTGGGGCCCTTTCCACAAGACTTTTGACTCATGGGTGTATTTGCCTAGAGTTTTTGCTTTAAACTGATGTGAGAATCATTGAGCCTACACTGATTTAAAATTTCTAAGACAGTTTTTCTGTCTCAGGTCTGACAGAGTATCACCTGAGAGGACAAAAGAACATAATATCCCGCATGATGACCTGCATAATGAATGAGCTTCAGGTGTGTGACTGTGAGCAAAAAAAAATGCTCTTCCTATTTAGTTGAAATTGTACTTATCTAGTAAATGCATCTTGATTTAAGAATGTTTACAAATTAAGACTAGAAACAAATCGAAAAATACTAAGAACACATTTTTTTCTACATTTTTTGTACTATTTTTGAAAGTAGTCTCATGCTAAAAAATTTAATAATTCAAATTAAGATACAATTTATAGAAAACAAAATCAATTCACTTTCTACAAAACAAACACGTTTGACTGGTGCTATATTTATCGCATCTGAGCAGACATTTGCGAATAAAAGCTTGATTGATGTGACACTAGGACTCCGCCCACACGCTCTTCTGATTGGCTGTGATTGATGTTGGCGTGTCCGGTCTGGTTAGGATGCGCTGTAACTGAGTCTCACCTTAAAGGCCACGTGGTTTTTAGTGATGTTGTTGAGGACGATCAAACACCTCTTGTCTGATTCTTTAGCACCGAAGCTGAGCTCCTCAGATGGACTGGAAGAAAACACATGCACGATAATCAAGAAAACATCCACAACCTTTACTAACGGATTACTGGATGAACATGTGAAAGGTTTGGTGTTCACATATCAGCATTCATGAGCCGAACGGATGCCATGAAGTCCTTCAGCGGAGCGATGTTTACTCAGTGTGTGTGTGTGTGTGTTTGAGTCGTGAGAAACAGCTAAACATCTCCATATTCACGCATTTGCTCTCAAATAGCGTTTTTTCCAATCAGAGGAAGCTTTGGATTCAACATGTTTCAGATGTAAAATACAGTAAAAATGCAGTTCATATAATCAGGGCATGTTTTCTTTTACTAAACGGACACAAGGAACAATCGTATTTAATTCTTTTCATGATAAAACTTTACAATGTTTAATTTGTTAACATTTACATTCATGCATTTGGCAGACGCCTTTATCCAAAGCGACTTAATGTACATATTTTATTAATGAAAACTTAATAAAACACATTGCCCATTCATTGCCCGTTAGTTCAAAGTGCATTAACTAATACTAGTAAATGTTTACATTTAAAATGAGCCAAGATTAAAAAACGCTAGTATTGTTCATTATTAGTTCAACTAATGTTAAAAAAGTGATGCATATGCACCCATATAACAATCAAAAATGGCATTATTCAAAATTAATCGGAGACTTTGATGAACATTGAGAGATGATGCAAATGAATCAAGTTTTGAATTGATTCATTGAATCGGACAGTATGAACTGAATCTTGTAAACGAATCACACATATTCAATGTTACCCACTCCTAGTATTCACATTAATTATCGTTTAATATTTAGGGCGGGGCAACCTGTCACTCACATGAGATCCAATCAATTCCCCACAGACACAATCAAGCCCCGCCCTACATTTGTTCTTGTTTGTGAAGCGCTTCACTTGCATTAAATAGCAAAATTAGTTTTAACTCAAATGCTTCCTAATGTAAAGCTGCTTTATTAATTTGATATGAATCATCTGATTTTTGGCTTTGTGTTGATCACACTCCAAATAGAAAACAAATTAAATGAGATGAAGCATTTTTTACTTGTAAAGTATTTAAATGAGTGGTTTATACAGATATAACCGTTACCACATGATTATTTATTATATAAAACATTAATTTGCAGATAAAATAAATATGAAGTCTACCATAACCATAATAGGAAATTACTGGATCTGATAAAAAGTCAGTTTTATGATTTCATAAGAAGTGGTACAGTATAATATACAATGTATTTCACTTTTAAACAAACACAATTCATTTTTGATTCATTTCAGTGAATTAGTTCAAACTGTCCGTCTCAAACGATTCAAACTGTGATTCGTCGTCATTTATAAATGTTCAGTTTTCCTATATTGTAAATATATGTCACTCTCTGTGACTGGCTTGTGATACTGGTGCATATCAATGAAAATGATTAAATATGATTCTTCCTTTAGTAAAGCATGGCTTGATGGTTTGGAGTAGATTGAGCGCAGTGTTTACCTGATGTGCAGTAATGTGCCCTTGAAAGTGGACGTAGGTTTTCTCGCCCCTCTCAGTCGTCCAGGTTCTCCTCTGTCGAGATCGTCTGACTTCTGACCGTCTTCTACAAAATTCACCTAAAAAACACAATTTATTTTTAGACTGTGAGAATAATGGCATGACATCAGGTTTTTGTGAACATGAATGTGATCAAATGCGCCAAAATCAACAAACTGATTTTCATTTTTAATGAGTTGTCGATTTTTGGCAACACAGTTGAGGAGGTCAGAACTTCACTTTAAAATGATGCTAATGACAAAGGTTTTATGTTTAATGTTTCGTATATTAAATCACAGCATAGAATAAATATTGCAATTCATTTGTCATACACATTGCTGATCTTAAAATTGTGAATTTATTATCAAACATTAATTTATTTTTACTGTATTCTATTATTTAAGCATTTTTGAATTTTTAACACACATTAATTTATTTTTACTGTATTCTATTATTTAAGCATTTTTGAATTTTTAACACACATTAATTTATTTTTACTGTATTCTATTATTTAAGCATTTTGGATTTTTTTAACAAACATTAATTTATTTTTACTGTATTCTATTATTTAAGCATTTTTTTTTTTTAACAAACATTAATTTATTTTTACTGCATTCTATTCAAGCATTTTTGATTTTTTATCAAACATTAATTTATTTTTACTGCATTCTATTCAAGCATTTTTGATTTTTTAACAAACATTAATTTATTTTTACTGCATTTTATTATTCAAGCATTTTTGATTTTTTATCAAACATTAATTTATTTTTACTGCATTCTATTCAAGCATTTTTGATTTTTTATCAAACATTAATTTATTTTTACTGCATTCTATTATTCAAGCATTTTTGATTTTTTATCAAACATTAATTTATTTTTACTGCATTCTATTCAAGCATTTTTTATTTTTTAACAAACATGAATTTATTTTTACTGCATTCTATTATTCAAGCATTTTTGATTTTTTATCAAACATTAATTTATTTTTACTGCATTCTATTATTCAAGCATTTTTTATTTTTTATCAAACATTAATTTATTTTTACTGCATTTTATTATTCAAGCATTTTTGATTTTTGAAGAAACATGAATTGGTTTTTACTGTCTTCTATTATAAGTATTTTTTAAATGTTTGAACAAACATTGATTTTTACTGTATTCTATTTCTAGGCATTTTACAATTTTTTTATATTTTGTATATTAAATCACAGCATAGAATAAACATTGCAATTCATTTGTCATACACATTGCTGATCTTAAAATTGTGAATTTTTAACAAACATTAATTTATTTTTACTGTATTCTATTATTCAAGCATTTTTGATTTTTTAACAAACATTAATTTATTTTTACTGCATTCTATTATTTAAGCATTTTTGAATTTTTGAACAAACATGAATTGGTTTTTACTGTATTCTATTATTTGTATTTTTTAAATGTTTGAACAAACATTGATTTTTACTGTATTCTATTTCTAGGCCTTTTACAATTTTTTATATTTTGTATATTAAAATCGCAGCATAGAATAAACATTGCAATTAATTTGTCATACATGTTGTTGATCTTAAAATATAATTTAAGTAGCAACATTAATGACAGAAGAGTACAGTCCATCTTCAAGCTTCATTCAAATATTATTAAAGATTTTGTAGTCATATTGCGTAGTTGTGCTTGTCATGTTTCATTCATTGTGCAACATAATTTTTGCCACAAAAATTAGAGAACCAACCAAATATTAATAACTGGTTATGTTGTAGTCGGTGTTTGCTTCTTCCTCTCAGATGTTTGTTTTTCTGTGCATTTTCTTGTATGATTGCACAATTTTTCATTTTTAATAAGTTATGGCAATTTTACACACATATGTTGCAATGCAACATGTCAATCCCAATAGGATCAATGGCATCAGCTGAAATCAGAACAAAGGGCCAATGTGAGCATGTGGCTTCTCACACACACACACACACACACACACACACACACACACACACACACACACACACACACACACACAACAGGAACTTTCCTCCACTCGGTTCGGTCTCAGAGCGCAGGGGAGGTCAGGAAGACCAAACGAGAGCAGCTGAACACGCGCTTTCTTTGTGCTCGAGCAGAAGTGGGAGAAACACAGCTGAAGTGAAACTCCCGCGTGACCAAACAACACATGCTGTGTGTCGGGGGTTAAAGGGTCAAAGGTCAACGTGTCAATCGATCAAAGAGGCAGGGTTGATTTGAAATGTTCTGGACTTTATTCAGTGTTTGATTACATGAAATGTTTTACACATAAGATTACATTTTACAGTGTGTCAGTCAATCAATCAATCATTTGTGTCGATTCGTTACTTTATTGGTAACTCTTTACAATAAGCTCATATTGGTTAATGTTAGTTAATGGATACCTATTGTTTATTGTTAGCCTAAAGTGTTCCCAGTTAATTGGTCATTAGTGATGATATGATTATATTGCATTATATATCCATCTTAGTATTGAATCACAGTATCGATCAGAGAAATCATTGTGTTCCTAAATAAAAACAGACTTGTCTTCATACACAGTCGTTAAAACACTGGAGATCTAATATATGAAATGTTTAAATGTGTAAAGTCACATTCAGCTTCATTTCTAAGGAGTGTTAGTGCAAAACTGAAATGATCAATAATAATAACTAAAGATACAGAAGCTTGAATTTCAGAGTGTTAAAATGGTTAATGTCATATCGATACAATAGTGAAGAAAGCCGTCACATGACAGCAGTTCCTCTGTAAGGGCTCAGGGCTCATACACACTGCGGTGAAGCGAGTCGGATCAGCTTCAAATCAACTGCATTTCTGAACTGGTTAGAGTTTGCCTGGATGAGTTAAGACACACATCACCCAGGCCCTGTCCACACGAACACGGGTATTTTCAAAACCGCAGCTTTTTCTATGCGGTTTGGCTGTTCGTCCACACGCAAACGCAGTATCCGGTTACTGAAACTGACTTTTTTGAAAACTCCGGCCAGGGTGAAGTTTTTTAGAAACTCCGGTTACAGCGTTGTCGTGTAGACGGTGAAACCGGAGATTTAGGCTTGTTAAGTCAAAATGTGCGCCGTTCTCTCCTTTGTTTGACGTCAGTTTGTGCGCCGTTATCGATTTTGTTTAACGTTACATGAGTCGAGTCTATGCAAGCGCGGACGTAGCTTTTAATAACTCTGCTAATAGCGCTTATCACATGTAGCCTATACAGATACATGCGCAGTTATCTCATTGTATTGCAGAACAGAGGTGCCAGAATTCAATAATACAACATAGTAAGGCAAGTGTGTGAAGCTTCAGTCCACTTGAGCCCTGCCCCTGTATATACAGTTACCTGTCACTGAGTCCAAAGTAAACTTGTAGAAGGGTTTCACTGAGCCCATAGCATCCCTCCGTGGATGGGACCCATGTGGAAATCAGGCAGCCAATCATAGCGCGGTTTTGCGTTTTCATGTGGACGGAGATTTTTTTTAAACCGTGCTTGTGTGGACGCGATTGTTTTTTTAAACGGAGAAGGAAAAACTCCGGTTATAAAAATACCCGTGTACGTGTGGACTAGGCCCCAGTCTTTACGGTCTCTCAAACACCATAATGATCCTTTTAGAATTTTTGTTTAAAAAAATAGATTTTTACTGTATTCTATTTTTAGGCATTTATGAATTTTTGAACAAGCGTTTATTGATTTTACTGTATTCTATTTTTAGGCATTTATGAATTTTTGAACAAGCGTTTATTGATTTTTACTGTATTCTATTTTAACATTATTTTTTTACTTTTGAACAAGCATTAAAACGCTGATTCATCAAGTAATGAAACAAGTGAAGTCTTTATGAGTGAGTCATTGAATCATTCACTCAAGAGATTTGTTCAAAAACACTGATTCATCCAGTAATGAAACAAGTGAAGTCTATACGAGTGAGTCATTGAATCATTCACTCAAGAGATTCGTTCAAAAACACTGATTCATCAAGTAATGAAACAAGTGAAGTCATTATGAGTGAGTCATTGAATCATTCACTCAAGAGATTCATTCAAAAACACTGATTCATCCAGTAATGAAACAAGTGACGTCTTTATGAGTGAGTCATTGAATCATTCATTCAAGAGATTTGCTCAAAAACACTGATTCATCCAGTAATGAAACAAGTGAAGTCTTTATGAGTGAGTCATTGAATCATTCACTCAAGGGATTCGTTCAAAAACACTGATTCATCCAGTAATGAAACAAGTGAAGTCTTTATGAGTGAGTCATTGAATCATTCATTCAAGAGATTCGTTCAAAAACACTGATTCATCCAGTAATGAAACAAGTGAAGCCTTTATGAGTGAGTCATTGAATCATTCATTCAAGAGATTTGTTCAAAAACACTGATTCATCCAGTAATGAAACAAGTGAAGTCTTTATGAGTGAGTCATTGAATCATTCACTCAAGAGATTCATTCAAAAACACTGATTCATCCAGTAATGAAACAAGTGAAGTCTTTATGAGTGAGTCATTGAATCATTCATTCAAGAGATTTGTTCAAAAACACTGATTCATCCAGTAATGAAACAAGTGAAGTCTTTATGAGTGAGTCATTGAATCATTCACTCAAGAGATTTGTTCAAAAACACTGATTCATCCAGTAATGAAACAAGTGAAGTCTTTATGAGTGAGTCATTGAATCATTCATTCAAGAGATTTGTTCAAAAACACTGATTCATCCAGTAATGAATCAAGGGAAGTCTTTATGAGTGAGTCATTGAATCATTCACTCAAGAGATTTGTTCAAAAACACTGATTCATCCAGTAATGAATCAAGGGAAGTCTTTATGAGTGAGTCATTGAATCATTCATTCAAGAGATTTGTTCAAAAACACTGATTCATCCAGTAATGAATCAAGGGAAGTCTTTATGAGTGAGTCATTGAATCATTCATTCAAGAGATTTGTTCAAAAACACTGATTCATCCAGTAATGAAACAAGTGAAGTCTTTATGAGTGAGTCATTGAATCATTCACTCAAGAGATTTGTTCAAAAACACTGATTCATCCAGTAATGAAACAAGTGAAGTCTTTATGAGTGAGTCATTGAATCATTCATTCAAGAGATTCGCTCAAAAACACTGATTCATCCAGTAATGGAACAAGTGAAGTCTTTATGAGTGAGTCAGTGAATCATTCACTCAAGAGATTCGTTCAAAAACACTCATCATTCATTCAATCAGACCCCCCCCCCCCAAAGTAATTCTTCCAATTATTTAAAGATTTTTAAATAATGCGACAATTAACATTTAGTCAGAACCTCTAGTATTACACGTTTTGTTTAATTGTCTATTCAGAATCTCGGTTTAATTCAGACTCATATCTCAGATAAAACAAGTTCATTTTCTGTGGTGTTGTAGATTGAAATGAATCAAATTGGTTTCATAATTTACAAATTTGACTAAATGTAGTCTCATATTTGATGACTTTCACAACATTAGCACTGTTCTTTCCTGTTTATTAGTGTAAAGCTGCTGTGAAACGTCAGTATTGTATAAAGCGCTGTAGAAATAAAGCTTGATTTGTAGATCCAGCAGGAATGCAGACGCTGAAGAACCGGTTCCCGAAAGCCGCAGACTTTAGGGTGTATGAGCCCTTGTGAGTTTAACATCATAACAACACAGATAATCACGTACAACTGCAAATATAACTTCTTCATTTATCTTTGACTGATCAAACTGAATAAACCCCGTAACCAGACGGTAGTTTGTCAGAGAGAAACCAATCAAAGTGATTAAAATCCTGTGCAATGCCCCTGAAGTGTTTCGGACACTAGCGCTGGACAAACAGAAGCGGCGTGTGTGGAGGTGAAATGGGGTGGACGGCACAGATGAGTCTGGTTTCGCTCTGGAAACATCAGGCACTTGAGGGTGTAGAAACATCTACAATGTCTTACCAGTCCTTGTTTTAAGACACAGACAGAGAGGGACATCAGAAACACATGGCCGAGCGCATTTTCCCATTCATTTCGACGAGTTTGAAGCAGGGAATCAAAGCGAGCAGATGAATCGCAGCATTGCAAACTTTGATTTGAAGCAAAATAAGACACAAATATACAAGACTGTGAACTTGCAGTCAAGAATCAATTGCTCTGTGGGATTTTTACATCGGATGCACTCGATTAGAGCTGCACGATACTGGAAAAAACTGACTTTGGGATGCTTTGCTTTCCGCAATTTATAAATTGAGAAATAAAAAAATACAGGAACATTGACTTAACCATTCTAGAATGAACGGGTGCATAGAAAATAGGGCAAAAATATTACAATTTACCAGAAAATACTTGTTCCCTTTCAGTCGGTCACGTTCGATGTACGTCGGAACTGACCGACGAATTGGGATCTATTTTCAGAGACCAATCTACTTCGAGTGTATAGAAACGAGCCAATAAACATTGGCATGCGGTTCACGCACCGCCCCGCAGCGCGGGTATAAAACACGGAAGTGAACAACGCATACCGCTTTCAACTTCGGTGCCGGTAGTTTTGCTGCTTACCTGCGCAAGACTGTTTCTGCCGAGAGTGTTCAAGAGAACGGGTCTGGAGAAGTGCTCTTCCTGGTGTTGGCGTGACGCCGCGAGTCAGCGAGTGGCTGCAAAAAGAGTTCCTGTGTTGGTTCGCTGGGCGTTTTCCTTTGAGTGCTCACCCGCGGGCTTGCACTATCGGACCCTCCCTGAGTGCTTCAGCATTTTAAAAGAGCAATTTTCCATTCCTAAAAGAGCATACACAGTTTGACCTGCGTCTTTTTCAAGATGTCACTCAAACCGTGTGTTTCTGGATGCGGTTGTTTCCTGTCCTCATTTGACGGCCACGATCTCTCTCGCATATAAACACGTGAGGCGTTCGTGGGTGATCCATGTTCTCTCAGGAGAATGTGGTCACGTCGGCGCGTTGTTCGTCTCAAGCCTTTCTCGTAAGGGCTCGGGTGTTTAGCGCGCCGTGTGCCGTCTGGCGCGGCTGACAACGGGGGTTGCCACTCGCGCTCTGGTGCGCGGTCGAGACTTTGATGCCTCAAACGGGGTTGAGTCCCTTTGCTTATTCCCCGATCTAGTTCCTTTTCTGGTGCACCAGAAAAGGGCTACTTTGGCTAATAAGCCTTGGTGACCTGAGGATTACAGTGGGGCTTCCGCGCCGGGTAACCATTCCCTGTGGGCCCCCACTCCTCTAACGCATCACAAGCATGCTGAGACTTTGTTCGTGGGTGGTTCATGTTCCCTTATGAGAACATGACCACGTCGGCGCGTTGTTCACCGTGCCTCTTTCTTAGGGGCTTGAGTGTTCAGCGCGCCGTGTGCCGTCAAGTTGGGCGGCCACGCTCATTGTCCCACATGCCTGCTGGTAGCTTACAGATGGGATTGCTGGTCCTTTTTTGAAAAAAGGGGGGACCTAGCATTTAATTTGGGGCTCTGGCAGAGGACAGATGTCAATTGCTGCATCGGAGAGAGGGCTGTTATGCGCTGGAAATGATAATGCTGAGTTTCCCACTATAATATTTATATTCTATATAAATAAAAAAATAATATATTTATTCTAATAAAAATATATAAATATTCTACCTCTTCGGAGCCGCGCAGTTGGACCTGTTTGCCACTCCGGACTCGTCCCATTGCTAATGGTACTATTCCCTGAACGGGGGTACCGATGCACTGGCGCACAGCTGGCCCCGGGACCTACGCAAATATGCGTTTCCCCCAGTGAGCCTTCTAGCACAGACTCTGTGCAAGGTCAGGGAGGACGAGGAGCAGGTCTTGCTAGTTGCGCCCTACTGGCCCAACCGGACCTGGGTCGCCGAACTCTCACTCCTCGCGACAGCCCCACCCTGGCCGATTCCCCTGAGGAAGGACCTTCTTTCTCAGGGAGGGGGCACTCTATGGCACCCGTGTCCAGACCTCTGGAAACTCCATGTCTGGTCCCTGGACGGGATGCGGAGGTTCTAGGTGGTCTACCACAAGCAGTGGTAGACACCATCACTTCGGCTAGAGCCCCCTCTACGAGGCATCTCTATGCTTTGAAATGGAACCTGCTCGTTGAATGGTGTTTTTCTCGCTGCGAAGACCCCCGGAAGTATTCGATTAATGTTGTGCTTTCTTTCCTACAAGATGGGTTGGAGCGAAGGCTGTCTCCTTCCACCCTGAAAGTGTACGTTGCAGCAATAGCGGCGTATCACGATGTAGTTGAAGGTAAATACTTAGGGAAGCACGACTTAATCGTCAGGTTCCTCAGAGGTGCGAGGAGACTAAATCCTCCTCGTTCTATCTCGCTACCCTCTTGGGACTTAGCCCTGGTGCTCAGAGCACTTCAGGGCCCTCCTTTTGAGCCTTTGCAGTCCGTTGAGTTAAAAATCCTGTCTATGAAGACGGTACTCCTGACTGCATTGGCCTCAATCAAGCATGCATTTTCAGTCAACGAATCGTGCCTAGAATTCGGGCCCGGTAACTCTCACGTCATCCTGAGACCCCGGCCGGATACGTGACCAAGGTTCCTACCACTCCCTTTTGGGACCAGGTGGTGAACCTGCAAGCGCTGCCCCCGGAGGAGACAGACCCCAGCCCTGGCTTTGTGTCCCGTCTGCGCTCTTCGCGCTTGCATAGACTGGACACAAAGCTTTAGGATCTCAGAGCAGCTCTTCGTCTGTTACTGAGGCCAGCAGAAGGGAAAGGCTGTCTCCAAGCAGAGGTTGGCCCACTGGATAGTGGATGCTATCGTCTTAGCGTACCAAACGCAAGACGTGCCTTACCCGTTCGGCTTGCGAGCGCACTCCACAAGAAGTGTAGCTTCCTCCTGGGCGCTGGCTCAAGGCGCCTCGCTGACAGACATCTGTAGAGCTGCGGGCTGGGCGACACCTAACACGTTCGCTAGATTTTATAGCCTCCGTGTTGAACCGGTTTCTTCCCGTGTACTCGCCTCCAACGGCCGGTAGACGCGAAGTACCCGTTCCTGTGTTGGCTTGCTACGCCACTCCCGCCTATGGCCGGATACGTGCGTTTATCTTCTCCAGTTGTGTTCCCCAGAAATGGTGAACCCTGTCGAGCTCCTCCTCCCCCCTTCGGGGTCAGACGTTGCGGCCGTCTGATGCCAGGCCTGCACCGTATGCTTGTGGAACGTGTGTGTTAGGCTGGGTCCATATGTAGCGGTTCCCTCACGGCGACCCCATATGTGTATTCTCCACGGTACCAGCTACCCTACTCGGCTAGCCCTGTGTCTTTCCCTTGACAGAGCCCGCTCTGTCGTCTCTGGGTGTGTTCTTTCCCCCCTGGGACCAGGTTGGATCCACCCCAGAGACTCCCATATGTTGTTACTACCCAGATAGGTTAGTCCGTATGAGTGTTCTCCACCTCTCCTCCTCCGGAGGACGTGGCTCCGTTGTTCACTTCCGTGTTTTATACCCGCGCTGCGGGGCGGTGCGTGAACCGCATGCCAATGTTTATTGGCTCGTTTCTATACACTCGAAGTAGATTGGTCTCTGAAAATAGATCCCAATTCGTCGGTCAGTTCCGACGTACGTCTCCGTTCCCTCCTTCAGGGAACGAGGGTTACATACGTAACCGAGACGTTTTTTAAAAAGTGCAAAATCCTTTAAGGGTTTAATTATTTTTGGAAAACAATTCATACCATAAATAGCTTTACAAAAAGGCATTCATATTTCAATATAACTTTTTGTTGTGATTTTTATTGTGATTATTATTAAACATAAAATAAGAAAATATAATAATACTACTAATTAGTATGGTTTTATTCTGATTATTATTAAACATTAAACAAAAATATTTATTGCAATATTATTGGACTGTAAAATAAGAGTAATACAATTTTATTTTACTTTAAAATTACAATAATAATTAATATTATGATTTTATTGTGATTATTACTAAACATATTAAGGAAAATAAATGTATTGCAATATTATTGGACTGTAAAAAAATAGTAATAACATTTTATTTTACTTTAAAATTACAATAATAATAATGATTTTATTGTGATTTATTATTAAACTTAATAAAAAATATATTGTAATAATATTGGACTTTAAAATAAAACAAGAGTAATACTTTGATTTTACTTTAAAATAACAATCATAATAAGAATGATTTTATTGTGATTTATTATTAAACTTAATAAAAAATATATATTGTAATATTGGACTGTAAAATTAAAAAAACGATTATTTTTATTTTACTTTAACATGTTAATAATAATAATAATAATACAAATAATAAAGATAATTATGATTTTGTGATTATTATTAAACATAATAAATAACCCAATAATATTGTAATATTATTGGACTGTAAAATAAAAAGAGTAATAATTTTATTTTCCTTTTAAATGACAATAATTTTATTGTGATTTATTATAAAAAAATAAATAAATAAAAAAAATATATATATATATGATATATTATGAGACTTAATTTTTTTTTTTTTAATAAAATTGTATTTTACTTTAAAATTATAATAATAGTAATTATGATTGTATTGTGATTATTAAATGTATTAGACAAAATAAAATAAAATAATATTATTGAACTATAAAATAAAAAAGGACTACAATTTTACTATACTTAAAAATTACAATACTAATTTTAACTGTTATTTTCCTCATTTTTAAATGGCTTTTATTCTGACGGGTTGCTGAATAAATGCATGCGCTGCCGGTTTCAGAGCGAAGGCGCTGTGTGTTCATGTACACGCGTGCAGCTCAACAGAACCACTTGATTCACAGTAAATTAACCGTTCTGAGACTTCATATATTTACTTAATTAAAATGGGAGTCTGTGCAATTTGACAATCGCACAAAACTATATCGCAATATCAGTTTTCCCCCAATATACCGTGCAGCCTAATGACCTGTTCACACAAAGGACGATAACTATAATGATAAAGATATCGTTCTAAAAATAATAATTCTAAATATGAAAGAATAGCAGAGTCCAACAGCACAACGAAAGCGATAACAGCACAGTGAAACAATATCGTTGGAATCAATTTCAGAACGTTTTTTTCCCAGCTGATGAATGACAAAAACATTGACAGCCAATCAGAATCTATCTCGAGCATTTAAAGCGACAGCGCTTAGAATAAACATACTGTCAGCTGGTGTGGACCCTAATGCTTATCCTTCTTGTGTGAACGGGCCTCTACACAACCTGTGAGCTCATGCTGAGAGTTTGAGAGTCACATGATGATTCTGCAGTGATCAATGAGAAGTGTGTGATATAATAAGCATTCGCTGTGACGTCAATCAACACGTCTGCTAGCTGATACACTAACAGAAGATCAGATCAGGGCTGAATGACACAGGGTTATTATCATAAACTAAAACTATTACAACATTTCTGTTCATTTAAAAAAAGCTGCAATAAAATATAATATAAATACTAGTTTTAAAACTTAAACTAAACAAAAATTTAAAATGTTGCCTTGGCAATAAACTGACAAACGTTTAAGTACTAAAATTATTAACTGGAAATAAACAAACAAAAACATACAAATAAATTAAACCTAATTATGAATATTTATAAAAACAACTAACAATATGACAAAAGCACAAAGAAATGACACAAGTCATTCTCAACATGTAACAAGTTTTTTCTCGAAACACAAGGACTTTATTCTCAAAATTTTACGAGTTTTTTCTCGAAACACAAGGACTTTATTCTCAAAATTGTACGAGTTTTTTCTCGAAACACAAGGACTTTATTCTCAAAATTTAACAAGTTTTTTCTCGAAACACAAGGACTTTATTCTCAAAATTTAACAAGTTTTTTCTCGAAACACAAGGACTTTATTCTCAAAATTTAACAAGTTTTTTCTCGAAACGCAAGGACTTTATTCTCAAAATTTTACGAGTTTTTTCCCGAAACACAAGGACTTTATTCTCAACATTTTACGAGTTTTTTCTCGAAACACAAGGACTTTATTCTCAAAATTTAACAAGTTTTTTCTCGAAACACAAGGACTTTATTCTCAAAATTGTACGAGTTTTTTCTCGAAACACAAGGACTTTATTCTCAAAATTTAACAAGTTCCCTTTCGAAAGGGAACTCGCGCTGCGTCAGCTCGACGCTACGGGGCACGCCTCCAGCGTGACTGGTGCCTGAAATCACAATCAAAAAACGTCAATCCTATTGATGTCTATGCCTATGATGTCATCAAGGTGCGACCAGGAAGTATATAAGGGCGCCTTGCCAACATGACAGTATCTCTTCGTCTTCAGGGACTGTTTTGCCTGTCTTCAGAAGGATAACAATGAAGTGTGCTGAGAACGCCACTTCTGCAGGTGTGTTTTGAACGTGTAGCTTGCGCTTGGATACACACACACTTTGCGTTTACTGTCTGGGAGAAGAGCATGCACCAGAGGTTTGCGAACCTCTTGTGAAAATATTTGCGAGCGTTGCCCTCTGGAACGCTCCGCTCTCGGCTGGACCTCTTCTCGAGGGGAGAGGTTTCAGCATCTGGGAACGGCCACGCTCGAGCTGAGGCTGAGCGGCGTCTAAACACCAAATGCGCTTCCCAGATGGATCTGGCTCGTCGCTTGGAGACAGTTATGGTTCCTGAGGACGATCCAGATCGCGAGAGGCGGACCTCGGAGGAGGAGCTGGATTTATGTTCCTCCTCCTCGTCTGCTGCTCTTCCACTCAAGCAGAGGATGAGTGAGTCAGTTAAAGATGCTGAAGCTTCTCAAACCATCCTGTCCCATGTACGGGGAGTTGCTGGAGGTCATGGAACGCGCTGCGGGTAGACTGCAGCTGCCTTGGCGGCGCCTGAGGAGAAAGGCTGAGCGTCCAAACAGTTCGGACGATCGGTTTCTCTCCGCCCATGACCTCCCAACTCCTGGGAGTCTTCCATTCCTTCCAGATCTCCATCAGCAGATCTCGAGGGGATGGAAGAAACCATACTCAGCCCCGCATCTGTCGACATCGGCGAGCTAAATTTCGCTGATGTCGAGGGACTGCCTGGCTGGGGGTGTGTCAGTGCCGCCCGTGGACGAGATGTTATGTTTATCTTGCCTCTGGGCGGCCGGCCACACTGTGGGCTCCCACCCTGCCGGTCTAACGCCTGAATGGCAGGGCGTACATGTCAGTGGGTCACGCTGCGGCGGCTTTGCACACCACAGCTGTGTTGCTGGCTTACCAGGCGGACCTGTTGAGGGACCTCGATCAGGGGGAGGGACCGCCTGAGGCAGTAGTCGAGTCGCGCCGGACCGCAGTTTTCGCTCTCCAAGCCACCGAACAAATAGCGCCGATGGCGGCGACGGTGGCCACGGAGAGACACCTGTGATTAAACCGTTTGGACATCGGGGAGAAAGAAGTCCTTTCTCCTGGATGCCCCGGTTTCGCCATCTGAACTTTTCGGCACCTCCGTAGAGGCGGTGGTGGGAAAGTTCGGAGAGGCGAAGGCGCGCTCGGCAGCATTTAGAACATGCATCCCGCTGAGGTCCGGGACCGCGCCCAGGCAGTCGGGTGTCCCCAGCCCGTCCCAGTCTGAGGGCTGGAGACAGGAACAACGAGCCAGCGTCGCCTCTCGAGCGCCCCCGCCACGGAGGACTGGGGCGCAGGGGAGGCGGGACACCCGCAACAGGAAGAGGAAGGAAGCCGGGGCTGGTAACCGGAACCAGCGCAGGCAGCGGACTCTGCCCTCGAGGATGCGGAGATGAACGCTGCCTTTTTCCCTTCCTCTGGCATTCCCCCGGGCGCTTTACATCAGGCCGGTGGGCCTATGATGAGCAGAAAATGTAAGATTCTGCCGGCCCGCCTGGTTTGTTTGTTGAAAGCTCCCCCCTCAGGATGGCGGGCGGATACTAGCGCGACGGCTGGTTTGAAGCACCGCGAGGAGCGATCGGTGAATCCCCCTCTCTCTATGAAGGTGAAACATTTTCAAAACTATGTTTTTCAGGACTTTTTGTACTGTCGCTCCCCTGAGAGGTTATTTGGGGAAATTTTGGAACGTCGCTGGATTTCGCAGGGCCTGCAGCTCCCCGTGAGTAAGCTAAGAACGATCTTCTTTGCAACATTATGTGGTTGTGTGTGAATGCCTCACTTTTGCTAGTGGAGTTTTGCTGCCTCTCCGTGTTATGTTTTCCCCACTGATGTGGGTAACTGAATTGCGCTCTTGCCCGAGGGTTTGTAGTGTCGGGGGCGAGCTGTGTTTTTCCTAGCGTAAAAGTGTGAAGTAGCTGAAGACCGGGTATGCACTTATGCATGAGCTGTAGTGAGATCTGCGCCCAGCTCTGCGGGGCTTTGGGAAAAGGGTTTTCGGGGCCTCATTGTGTAATATTAGAGGTGATAATATTTCTTTCCCGAGCCCTGAGTGGATCTAGTGCGGACTTACGTCGCACCACTTGGCCTAGGTTCCGTCAAGGATGGGGGCGTTCCCTTCTAAGGAAGGTCGTTCGCCCCTGGCCTGTCTTTGATATATAAACAGGACTTGTTATGCATCCTTGACCTAACCTCCTCTTGTTACAGAGTTGTCCGGCCAAGGCCCGCCCCCTTCTCTGCGTTCTGGGGTTATGAGTAACGCAGTCGAGGTGTTGCAGGAGACAGCGACTTTGCCAGTGGTCGTGGGGCGGAATGAAGCGTCTTTCGCTGGTTTGCGATTAGACTTTATCTGCTGTTTCCGCCTTTCAGAGCTTGGTGGCCGCCATCTTTTGGCGCCCCCCAGCCTCTTCCTGGAGGATGGTTCGGCCGGTGGGTTCTATATTTTCTAAGAAAAGGTAATGTTTCACCCTTGCTCTATGTCTCTGCTCCACCTTCTTTAGGGCTCGGGTTGAGCTGAACATCGGATAAACCTTCTGTTTGCGGTTCTGGTCGGATGCTCCCCTGAGGCCCTCGCATTGCCAATGGCTGACGCCCTCGCATTTACGGTTGGCCGCTGCATGGAAAGTAAGACAGCCGCCCCAAAGCAGGTGACGTAAGTTGTACTCCCCTTGCTTTAGAGGGTTTGCGTTGAGCACTTCTGCTGAGTACACTGCTGTTGGCAATGTGATTAGGTTCATGTCTGTAGGCACTGCCCGAGAGACTGCGCCGTCATGGGGGCCCTAGGACAAAGTAAGAACTTGTTCCCTAGCTGCCTCTGGGATGGAGCCAGCCCCAGGTGCGGGCGTAAGAGCCAGCTGGTTGTTAGTAGCCAGCTTGGGCGGTCTGGGCAGCAGGACTTCAGGACAGGTAGTAGGCGTCAACCGGCCTCCTTGCAAGAAAGGCTCGACGCCATGGCCCACGAGTGTGCCCTGGAGGATCTTCTCCACTGGTGTCGACATCAGCAGTAACCTCGTCAACTAGTCTCCCCGGGGATGAGTTCCCGGGTGATAACTGGATTTCCAGGCCTTCGTCAGCAGCAGACAGCTGCCGTCAGCCCAGGCGCAGCAGCCAGCCTTCTTAAAGGCCTCCCTGAGGGGTAGGCTCCCGGTTTGGGTTACCTTCGCTCAGGTGGTAGGCCCGTTTGGCCTCCCTGAGAGCCTGCTGTGGTCAGCAGGCGCTGCCTGGTCTCCCCCGAGGGGGCACCACTGGCATTAAGTCCCTCGACGGCTGGTACAAGCTGCTAGTAGGTGGTAGGCGTTACCTGGCCTCCCTAAAGGGCCTGCTGTGGGGTAAGCAGGCTCACCTGACCTCCTCTGTGGGGGCGTTCCTGGGCTCCAGTCACTGGATGGCTAGCATGAGTGCTAGTAGGTAGTAGACCTCAACCGGCCTCCCTGAGTGACCTCCCTGGAGGCAAACTACCGGTTCCCAGCCGCTGTGGCGGTGAGCATGAAGTGCTATGAGTAGCACATTCTGCTATCAGGTGGTAGGCATTGGGCCTCCCTGAAGGCGAGCTCCCGGTTCCCAGTCGCTGTGGCAATGAGCACATAGTGCTATGAGTAGCACGTTCTGCTATCAGGTGGTAGGCACTGGGCCTCCCTGAAGGCGAGCTCCCGGTTCCCAGTCGCTGTGGCAATGAGCACATAGTGCTATGAGTAGCACGTTCTGCCATCAGGTGGTAGGCATTGGGCCTCCCTGAAGGCGAGCTCCCGATTCTCAGACGCTGAGACGGTTAGCGAAGTGAAGCGCTATGGGCGGCATGTTCTGCTATCAGGTGGAGGCATTGCGCCTCCCTGAAATCGTTCCCCGGTCCCCAGTTTCGGTAACGGATCGTAGCATGGGCTGCTATCAGGCAAGCTGCACGGGGCTTCCCTGTGGGATTCGCTTTGAGTAGTTGGCCCCACGTGGCCTCCTCTGAGGGCACGCTCCTGTCTCGTGGTCTCTGGATAGGTCCAGTCACTGAGCGGAGGGCTGTGATGGAGAAATGCCCGACATTTTTGCAGGTGGTAGGCCCGCTAGGCCTCCCTGATGAAGCGAGTCCCTGGTCTTCCAAGGTACCTCGAGGGCTAGCACGACTGCAATCAGGTATCAGGCCCGTATGGCCTTCCTGAGGGCGAGCTCCGCTGTTGGACACGCGAGCAGTCGGCACAGGTTACTAGGTGGAGGCCCCTCTCGGCCTCCCTGGGGAACGAGTTCCCTAGGCGGGAACACACAACTGGCTTTACGCTGACAGCTAGTGGTCACCTGCTATCAGGCGCCGGTCTCTGGCCGTTCGCGAGACCTGAAGGGGGTGTTCCTAATGTAACCAGAAGGGGAGTGGTTCAGGCATTTCAGTAGAATTTGCTTGTCTTGACAGTTGTCACTGCCAGTGGGCATGCACTCCCGTCGGCATGGCGCGTGTGTATATCGTTCCCCGTAGAGTCGAGCTGACGCAGTGCGAGTTCCCTTTCGAAAGGGAACGTCTCAGGTTACAAATGTAACCTTTGTTCCCTGAGAACAGGGAACGAGACGCTGCGTCACTTTGCCATGCCGCAGGGCCTGCCTGCCGAAAACAGTCCCTTCAGACGATTAGATACTGTCATGTTGGCAAGGCGCCCTTATATACTTCCTGGTCGCACCTTGATGACATCACAGGCTGTCGCCGGTCAATAGGATTGACGTTTTTTGATTGTGATTTCAGGCACCGGTCACGCCGGAGGCGTTCCCCGTAGCGTCGAAGCTGACGCAGCGTCTCGTTCCCTGTTCTCGGGGAACAAAGGTTACATTTGTAACCTGAGACGTTTTTTCTCGAAACACATGGACTTTATTCTCAACATTTAACAAGTTTTTTCTCGAAACACAAGGATTTTATTCTCAACATTTAACAATTTTTTTCTCGAAACACAAGGATTTTATTCTCAACATTTAACAATTTTTTTCTCGAAACACAAGGACTGTATTCTCAACATTTAACGATTTTTTTCTCGAAACACAAGGATTTTATTCTCAACATTTAAAGAGTTTTTTCTCGAAACACAAGGACTTTATTATCAACATTTAACGATTTTTTTCTCGAAACACAAGGACTGTATTCTCAACATTTAACGATTTTTTTCTCGAAACACAAGGATTTTATTCTCAACATTTAAAGAGTTTTTTCTCGAAACACAAGGACTTTATTCTCAAAATTTAACAAGTTTTTTCTCGAAACACAAGGACTTTATTCTCAAAATGAGAGAGATTAGCAGGGAAAAAGGAGCTTCAGTCTGAGGTCATTACAGCATCAGCGTGCTTTGATTTAAACACAGGAGTTTTGATTAGGAAGCAAATGCATGATTTAATCAGGAATACGAGAAGAATTCAGACGCTCAAAAGCAAGAAAATAATCACAGTTAGAAACGGCTGTAAATCAGGTATAGAGGGTCATAAAACAGTCATGTCTGGGCCACATTTCAAAATCAAAAGAAAGAAAATATTTTGCCTAAAGAACACTTATTTTTTAACATTAGTTAATTAGCATTAACTATGAACAATATGTTTTACAGTATTTATTAACCTTTGTTAATGTTAGTTCACAGGGCATTGTGATATAGATTTTAATAATGTATTAGTAAATGTAGAACAAACTAAGAACACACAAAAATGTGTGTATGCAAAATGCATTGCAGAATATATATTTCTTTGGATTTTTGTGGAAACGTGACCGAGACGTGAAGAGACGTGGTATACCTTCTTTGGTTTGATGGATTGCTCAGAATTGAAACTGGACTCGAGAGTGTCTCTGGAGTCGGACTCCAAATCCTTGATGTCACTCTCGTCCTCGCTGACGATTGGACCGTTTTCACAGATTGGAGACTGGAAGTCATCGTCTGGGAGAGGCGGATAACTGTACTTGAATTGGTCCTGTCAGATAAAACAACAGAATATTAACACAAATCTTAAAGCCATATTTTACTTACCACTACGGCTGGGCTGGAAATATTGATTTCTTGAAATTAATTGATTCTAGTGGACCGATATCACACAAATGCCGATATTTGGACACAAGGACTTTATTTTCAACATTTAACAAGTTTTTTCTCGAAACACAAGGACTTAATTCTCAAAATTTAACGAGTTTTTTCTCAAAACACAAGGACTGTATTCTCAACATTTAACAAGTTTTTTCTCGAAACACAAGGACTTAATTCTCAAAATTTAACGAGTTTTTTCTCAAAACACAAGGACTGTATTCTCAAAATTTAACGAGTTTTTTCTCGAAACACAAGGACTTAATTCTCAAAATTTAACGAGTTTTTTCTCAAAACACAAGGACTGTATTCTCAAAATTTAACGAGTTTTTTCTCGAAACACAAGGACTTTATTCTCAAAATTTAACGAGTTTTTTCTCAAAACACAAGGACTGTATTCTCAAAATTTAACGAGTTTTTTCTCGAAACACAAGGACTTTATTCTCAAAATTTAACGAGTTTTTTCTCAAAACACAAGGACTGTATTCTCAAAATTTAACGAGTTTTTTCTCGAAACACAAGGACTTAATTCTCAAAATTTAACGAGTTTTTTCTCGAAACACAAGGACTTTATTCTCAAAATTTAACGAGTTTTTTCTCAAAACACAAGGACTGTATTCTCAACATTTAACAAGTTTTTTCTCGAAACACAAGGACTTAATTCTCAAAATTTAACGAGTTTTTTCTCAAAACACAAGGACTGTATTCTCAAAATTTAACGAGTTTTTTCTCGAAACACAAGGACTTTATTCTCAAAATTTAACGAGTTTTTTCTCAAAACACAAGGACTGTATTCTCAAAATTTAACGAGTTTTTTCTCGAAACACAAGGACTTAATTCTCAAAATTTAACGAGTTTTTTCTCGAAACACAAGGACTTTATTCTCAAAATTTAACGAGTTTTTTCTCAAAACACAAGGACTGTATTCTCAACATTTAACAAGTTTTTTCTCGAAACACAAGGACTTAATTCTCAAAATTTAACGAGTTTTTTCTCAAAACACAAGGACTGTATTCTCAAAATTTAACGAGTTTTTTCTCGAAACACAAGGACTTTATTCTCAAAATTTAACAAGTTTTTTCTCGAAACACAAGGACTTAATTCTCAACATTTAACAAGTTTTTTCTCGAAACACAAGGACTTAATTCTCAAAATTTAACGAGTTTTTTCTCGAAACACAAGGACTTTATTCTCAAAATTTAACGAGTTTTTTCTCAAAACACAAGGACTGTATTCTCAACATTTAACAAGTTTTTTCTCGAAACACAAGGACTTAATTCTCAAAATTTAACGAGTTTTTTCTCAAAACACAAGGACTGTATTCTCAAAATTTAACGAGTTTTTTCTCGAAACACAAGGACTTTATTCTCAAAATGTAACGAGTTTTTTCTCGAAACACAAGGACTTTATTCTCAAAATTTAACGAGTTTTTTCTCAAAACACAAGGACTGTATTCTCAAAATTTAACGAGTTTTTTCTCGAAACACAAGGACTTAATTCTCAAAATTTAACGAGTTTTTTCTCAAAACACAAGGACTGTATTCTCAAAATTTAACGAGTTTTTTCTCGAAACACAAGGACTTTATTCTCAAAATTTAACGAGTTTTTTCTCAAAACACAAGGACTGTATTCTCAAAATTTAACGAGTTTTTTCTCGAAACACAAGGACTGTATTCTCAAAATTTAACGAGTTTTTTCTCGAAACACAAGGACTGTATTCTCAAAATTTAACGAGTTTTTTCTCAAAACACAAGGACTGTATTCTCAAAATTTAACGAGTTTTTTCTCGAAACACAAGGACTTTATTCTCAAAATGTAACGAGTTTTTTCTCGAAACACAAGGACTTTATTCTCAAAATTTAACGAGTTTTTTCTCAAAACACAAGGACTGTATTCTCAAAATTTAACGAGTTTTTTCTCGAAACACAAGGACTTAATTCTCAAAATTTAACGAGTTTTTTCTCAAAACACAAGGACTGTATTCTCAAAATTTAACGAGTTTTTTCTCGAAACACAAGGACTTTATTCTCAAAATTTAACGAGTTTTTTCTCAAAACACAAGGACTGTATTCTCAAAATTTAACGAGTTTTTTCTCGAAACACAAGGACTTAATTCTCAAAATTTAACGAGTTTTTTCTCAAAACACAAGGACTGTATTCTCAAAATTTAACGAGTTTTTTCTCGAAACACAAGGACTTTATTATCAACATTTAACACGTTTTTTCTCGAAACACAAGGACTTTATTATCAACATTTAACACGTTTTTTCCTCGAAACACAAGGACTGTATTCTCAACATTTAACAAGTTTTTTCTCGAAACACAAGGACTTAATTCTCAAAATTTAACGAGTTTTTTCTCGAAACACAAGGACTGTATTCTCAAAATTTAACAAGTTTTTTCTCGAAACACAAGGACTTAATTCTCAAAATTTAACGAGTTTTTTCTCAAAACACAAGGACTGTATTCTCAAAATTTAACGAGTTTTTTCTCGAAACACAAGGACTGTATTCTCAAAATTTAACAAGTTTTTTCTCGAAACACAAGGACTGTATTCTCAACATTTAACAAGTTTTTTCTCGAAACACAAGGACTTTATTCTCAACATTTAACCATTTTTTTCTCGAAACACAAGGACTGTATTCTCAACATTTACCATTTTTTTCTCAAAACACAAGGACTTTATTCTCAAAATTTTACGCGTTTTTTCTCGAAACACAAGGACTTTATTCTCAAAATTTTACGCGTTTTTTCTCAAAACACAAGGACTTTATTCTCAAAATTTAACGAGTTTTTTCTCGAAACACAAGGACTTAATTCTCAAAATTTAACGAGTTTTTTCTCAAAACACAAGGACTGTATTCTCAAAATTTAACGAGTTTTTTCTCGAAACACAAGGACTTTATTCTCAAAATTTAACGAGTTTTTTCTCAAAACACAAGGACTGTATTCTCAAAATTTAACGAGTTTTTTCTCGAAACACAAGGACTTAATTCTCAAAATTTAACGAGTTTTTTCTCAAAACACAAGGACTGTATTCTCAAAATTTTACGAGTTTTTTCTCGAAACACAAGGACTTTATTATCAACATTTAACACGTTTTTTCTCGAAACACAAGGACTTTATTATCAACATTTAACACGTTTTTTCCTCGAAACACAAGGACTGTATTCTCAAAATTTAACGAGTTTTTTCTCGAAACACAAGGACTTAATTCTCAAAATTTAACGAGTTTTTTCTCAAAACACAAGGACTGTATTCTCAAAATTTAACGAGTTTTTTCTCGAAACACAAGGACTTTATTATCAACATTTAACACGTTTTTTCTCGAAACACAAGGACTTTATTATCAACATTTAACACGTTTTTTCTCGAAACACAAGGACTTTATTATCAACATTTAACACGTTTTTTTCTCGAAACACAAGGACTTTATTATCAACATTTAACACGTTTTTTCCTCGAAACACAAGGACTGTATTCTCAACATTTAACAAGTTTTTTCTCGAAACACAAGGACTTAATTCTCAAAATTTAACGAGTTTTTTCTCGAAACACAAGGACTGTATTCTCAAAATTTAACAAGTTTTTTCTCGAAACACAAGGACTTAATTCTCAAAATTTAACGAGTTTTTTCTCAAAACACAAGGACTGTATTCTCAAAATTTAACGAGTTTTTTCTCGAAACACAAGGACTTTATTTTCAAAATTTAACAAGTTTTTTCTCGAAACACAAGGACTTTATTCTCAACATTTAACAAGTTTTTTCTCGAAACACAAGGACTGTATTATCAACATTTAACAAGTTTTTTCTCGAAACACAAGGACTGTATTATCAACATTTAACAAGTTTTTTCTCGAAACACAAGGACTGTATTCTCAAAATTTAACAAGTTTTTTCTCGAAACACAAGGACTGTATTCTCAAAATTTAACAAGTTTTTTCTCGAAACACAAGGACTGTATTATCAACATTTAACAAGTTTTTTCTCGAAACACAAGGACTGTATTCTCAAAATTTGACGAGTTTTTTCTCGAAACACAAGGACTTTATTCTCAACATTTAACGAGTTTTTTCTCAAAACACAAGGACTTTATTTTCAAAATTTAAAAAGTTTTTTCTCGAAAAACAAGGACTTTATTCTCAACATTTAACAAGTTTTTTCTCGAAACACAAGGACTGTATTCTCAAAATTTAACAAGTTTTTTTCTCGAAACACAAGGACTGTATTATCAACATTTAACAAGTTTTTTCTCGAAACACAAGGACTGTATTATCAACATTTAACAAGTTTTTTCTCGAAACACAAGGACTGTATTCTCAAAATTTGACGAGTTTTTTCTCGAAACACAAGGACTTTATTCTCAACATTTTATACCACTTTTTTTTAATATATATATTGGCATCAATATGTTTTTCTGTTTGGCCAATGTGTTGATTGTCTTGATTAATGTTGCCAGGCAGGATTTGTGATTCTAGAGTCAGAAGTTATAATCATAAAAAAATATTTGAATTCCTAATTTAAGCTGATTTCTTATTTCTACGTACCGTTCCTCCCATATACGGTGGAAGGTGCTCAGGGTTGACGTACGTCTGGATGTCACTCTTGGTGACAAACTTGAGCTTACTGATGGCGTCCGGGCCGAGCCACGTCTTCACGATCTTCCAGGCAGCTGCCGCACGGAAGAGAGGTCAGGACCAATGAACATCATTACAAACATCTGTCCTTTACAACCAATCACAACTCACCGTTCATGATCCACGGCATCTCGTACATGATCATTTTGGCTGTGAATGAAACAAAAATACATTATAATCAAACCAAGTGACCGTACAACATTTGATAATGTGGATGGTTATAATATGTAAAATGAGAACATTTCTATAATACAGGGATTCCCAAACGTCTTTGTCAGCCAAATCCCTTTTTTAGTAAGTTTTATTTTGATTTGTTAAAGGTGGAAGGTTGAATAAACCGAATACACTCACAAAGAAATTTTGGATAGTAGATTTTGAAGCAGTTAATGATATATTTCACAAAGTCCATATCCTAGAAGAGAAGAACATAGGACAGAACGTTAGTCAAGAACAGCAGATTTATGTTGCCTAATTCAAGCTGATGGTGGCGCTAGAGTGTTTAATCACAGACCCTAAGTTGGTGTGAATAATGTTCATATCCTTTGCAATTAATGTGCCAAATTTCGTGATGTTTCCCCAAAGGGTTCTAGGAGTTTTTCCATTCTTTTATTGATTTAATGTCTATAATTCATAAAAATACATTAAGGTGTGTAGAGATTAGAGATAACAGTAGAGGATTTGAGCGAGTTTGACAAGGGCCAGATTGTGACGGCTAGACGACTGGGTCAGAGCATCAGTCTTTCATGGAAACGGTATTCCCTGGTGGCTGTGGCTCTTTCAGCAGATAATGCACCGCCACAAAGCACAAATGCTTCAGGAATGGTTTGAGGCGTTGACTCGGCCTCTAAATTCCCCTGATCCCAGGGGACCGACATAATAATAATAATGTTATGCCTGATCGGTGTATTTCAGTGAGAGCGTTTGTTACTGACCCACTTCATAAAGACTAAACCGTTGCCTCCAGAAGTAAAGCTGCCGTTAATCCATTAGTAAACTATCTGTGAAAGGTTACCACTGGGGTCAAATCTAACCGTACACAAGACCACTAACCGGCTAATCATTCAGATCTGAACAACAGGTTGAGCAATCCCGGTGTTTACTGAACGCTCGAGTAACCTTTAGCTCTGTTTGTTGTTGACGCTTACATCCGTTCCTGGAAGCAACAACCTGCTGCATTACTGACTGTTCAATGAACGTTTATCACAAGGAAACAACAGAAGAGTTTTTATATGGAATATCTGTGTGAAAGCCAAGTCTCCTGACATGGGCACTGTCATAATTTGGAGGAAAACAAACAACTTTTAACTATTTTAATCAGAGGAAAGAATCAGAATTAAAGCCAGTGAGATATAAACTGGAAGGCCTTTATAACCATTAGAGACAATAAAAGTCATGTTGGCCAGTGTTAATTTTCGTCAACAACCTTTTTTCACTGACGAAAACGAGACGATAACTAAATAAAAACTGGTGATGGATGACAAAAACTATAACGAAAACCTACTGTCATTTTCGTCAACAAATAAATTAGGGAAGAGATCCAGTCAGAACTGATGTCCTGTGTTATGGTGCGTTCACACCGGACGCGATTCACGCGAGTGATTTACATGTTAAGTCAATGCAGAGACGCGAAATGGCATTCTGCGGCGCGATTCGCGCGAATGAGGCGGCGAGATTTGCGCGATTGATCGCTCAAGTTGAAAAATCTGAACTTTGGCGGATATTTCGCGCCGCGTTAACCAATCACGAGCTTGCTCTAGTAGTGACGCATTTACAAGCGGAGGCAGAAATCCCAACAACAATGGAGGACAAGATAATCGTGGCCGCATGTGGATCCCCGGAGCTGTGATACATCATCCTATCACTACAGGAACAGGAATAAAAGGAATAAAAAGGATCTTGCTTGGAAGAAAGTGAGTTATTGTGAGCCATTGTGAGCAAAGTGAGCCATTTCACAACGAGACTGGAGCAGAAAAAAAGAGCCAGAGCCAGCGGCAAATGTGAGAAGGGCTAGCCGAGGAAAGGCGGGTCTCGCCGGGTAAACGAGCGCGGAATGTCACTGATCGCCTGGATCTCACAACTCCGAAAACGCCAGATAAAATGCTCAAATAGGCTCTTTTTATAAATTAACCACAGATTTGAGCTTTAAACAACTATATTATCGCCTGAAAAAGTCTTTAAACTACGTTTTGTCACACATTAATAGTAGTATTTTTTACAAAAAAGACGTCAAGTGACCGAGACGAGCTGGCTCTTATAGGCTCATATAGAAGCCCCTCCCATGACGCGAATTCGTGTCTGTTGTGTAGTTGTCACACGCGAATTTCACGCGTGATTCGCGCGAATGAAGCAAGTAAACTCAAAATGTTCAAGCGTCCACCTAGCGCGATAATCGCGAATTATTTGCGCGAATCGCGTCCGGTGTGAACGCCACATTACAGATGCGCACATTTGATCTTTGAACCGCTGGAGAACACACGGCCTACAGGCTCACACACCCCCAATCCAGCACTCCAGAGCGGCTCAATCAATCAATAACACACACTTATGCCAGACTAGTGTTTATGAACTAATGCTGATGAATAATGACAGTGTTTACTCTACGATGTTTATACAGTAATGTGTTTTAGACGCTGTAACGATGCATATTTATCTCCTCATCTGAACTGCAATAGTAAGGCGAGATTTCAAAATAAGAGTCCCAGTGTATTTCCAGCTGGTTTATAATTAAAAGTCACGCATTATATATTCGTTTTTGCTTACACAAAAAACTATATTTAATATAATTCCCATTTAATTCATAGTCAGGAGGAAAGACCAGTATTTGACACATATTCAATAAAGTATCAGAGTTATAATAGTTCACTAAAACCATTCAAAAAAATCTTCATTATTTGAAATTAAATAAATGTTAACTGAAATTAAAAAATAAATAAACAAACTTATTTGAAGCTTTAGCTTAACCTGATATGGCCTACTAACTAAAACAGAAATACAAAGTTATAAAAACAATATAGATGTTTTTTAAAAAGTGAATTGAGCTCTTTCGTGTATTTTTAACGTTAAAAACAAAATGATGTCAAAATGTCATGTCGGTTATGTGATGCTTAAATGCTTAATGTATTACAATTGAACTAAACCCATTAGATTTTAGGAGACTAAAACTAGACTAAAACTAAAAACAATTCAGGCGACTAAAATATGGCTAAAACTAAATCACAATTTGCTGTCAAAATTAACACTGGTGTTGGCGCTAAAGTTGGTGTGAATAATCCTTTCGCAATAAATTATGTACAGAGAAGTCTCCATCGTAAAGACGGTCCTTCATATTATAAACATGCAAAACCCATTTACAGTCATAAAGATAAGCATTTATTAAAGCGCACTCTAATTCCTGCGTATAAAACTGGCATTGGGTTTGATTAGGCTTTAAACAGGAACACGAGACTGTTTGATGGGAAATGCTCTCGGATTAAGCAAGCGAGATTGACCGAAGGGATTTAAAGGCCACGGTAATCTGAGCGTGTTAAAGCAGTGAGCGGCGTCTGTCCCTCTGCACCTTCGACTCATTCAGCTAATGACCTCAAAATGTCCGCCAGAGGGTCAATAACGGCCCGAGGCTAATCAGAAGCAGCTCAAAGCGAGGTTCACTCGTCAATACATTCATGCACTCTCTTGTGACAAACTGAGACTAGTGTATTGAGAACTCGTTTTATTTTAAGGTGAAGAACTTACTATATTGCTGAGTCCGGACTCGGACATGTCGAACACGACGGTCAGTGGCATTCCAGGCTCACGTTTGGCGTAGCGCTCCAACCAGAACGCCACGTACCGCTTCTTATCCAGCGTCGTCTTGGCATCTTTAACGTGGAGCTTGACTCTGAACCAGACTGCATCACAACAGACCAATCATATATTGCGATTTCTGTTTTTAGATTATGTCTCTCACAGTGGACATGCACCTACGATGACAATTTCAGACCCTCCATGATTTCCAAGTGGGAGAACTTGCAAAATAGCAGAGTGTTCAAATACTTATTTTCCTCACTGTATATATATATATATTAGGGCTGCAACGACGCGTCGACGTCGTCGATGACGTCGACTACGAAAATACGTCGACGTGCGTGAAATGCGTCGACGCGTCGGGCACATTATTTACGTTCTAGAATGGAACAGAAGATCTAGAATAATGACAGCTTCTGCTCCCGGGCATAGTGAAAATGATCATTTATCATATAAAGCCAGACCGCGACATTCAAAAGTGTGGGAGTACTTTAAACAGAAGCCGAATAAAACTGTGCTTTGTTCGCTCTGTAACGCCGGTTTCACACTGCGCGCGGTGGCAGAGCAGGAGCTGTGCGCGTGGAGAGCGGGAGCTTTCACACTGCAGTCAGTGTTGCCAAGTCCGCTTTTTTCCGCGGAATTGGGCTACTTCTACACTGTTGCCGCGGGCTGTGTCTCATGTCCGCGGGTTGAAGCAAAAAAACACACATATTTAACCCCCCGAACGCGATGTTTACCAGAGAACCTCCCCGAAACGCGATTGGGCTTGTTTTGGGATAGTTTTGAGTAACGAATGGGTGGGTTTTGTTGTGTAAACCTGGCAACCCTGCTGCCAGTGTTCTCTCGCGCAGCTGAACCGTGGCGCGTGTATTGCAACAGACGGTCACATTTTCCTGGGTTCTTCTCCGACCCCAGTACGTCTCGTGCTTTTATTTATTATGGGCTGCAAATATCTCCTGTATATGCGACCTGGTTCCGCTCTGTCCCAAACACATATGCATAATAACTTGCTGTATATAGGTAGTTTGCATGATTAAAGTAACATTACAGTTAAGATATGCCTCTAGCTTTAATCATTTAAATGTGTCTTTGAAGTTTGGGCAAAAACTTCTGGCAGCTTTAGTCGTTGTTTATGCACATGTATCTTCAAAATAGACGACTAGTTATACATTAACACTATCCTGAAAGCTCCTGTATGTGAACCTTTTGCAGATAAATACAAGTGCATTTTCGTTTACTATTGACACAAATCAATAAGTAAATCATACTCAACTACTATAGTAAACAACTTTTCCTAATTAGGCCTACTCTGTATACATTTTATGATGAATAGTATCATTATATATTATGTTTAAAAAGCTTCTTGTGTTCATAAATGTCATTATAAAATGGCATACTATGTACACTACCCTTCCTGAAATACAATTAATATTGTCATCATTCATTGATTTCATGTTAAAATAATATACAAATTCACTACCCTCTTTGAAATACAATAATCAGTAAAAAAGAATAATAAGATTAATCCGGAAAAATAATCGTTAGATTAGTCGACTAATCGAAAAAATAATCGTTAGATTAGTCGACAGAAAAAATAATCGTTAGTTGCAGCTCTAATATATATATTTAAATAGTATTTCAATTCTACATAAACGTGTACATTTATTTATGTGTTTATACTAGACATTAAATAAATGATACTTATATATGCATATACAGGTGCTGGTCATATAATTTGAATATCATCAAAAAGTTGATTTATTTCACTAATTCCATTCAAAAAGTGAAACTTGTATATTATATTCATTCATTTCACACAGACTGATATATTTCAAATGTTTATTTCTTTTAATTTTGATGATTATAACAGACAACTAAGGAAAATCCCAAATTCAGTATCTCAGAAAATTAGAATATTACTTAAGGCCAATACAAAGAAAGGATTTTTAGAAATCTTGGCCAACTGAAAAGTATGAGCATGTCCAGCACTCAATACTTTAGTTGCGGCTCCTTTTGCCTGAATTACTGCAGTGATGCGGCGTGGCATGAGTCGATCAGTCTGTGGCTCTGCTCAGTTGTTATGAGAGCCCAGGTTGCTCTGATAGTGGCCTTCAGCTCTTCTGCATTGTTGGGTCTGGCATATCGCATCTTCCTCTTCACAATACCCTAGAGATTCTATGGGGTTAAGGTCAGGAGAGTTTGCTGGCCAATTAAGAACAGGGATACCATGGTCCTTAAAACAGGTACTGGTTGCTTTGGCACTGTGTGCAGGTGCCAAGTCCTGTTGGAAAATGAAATCTGCATCTCCATAAAGTTGGTCAGCAGCAGGAAGCATGAAGTGCTCTAAAACTTCCTGGTATACGGCTGGACCTCAGAAAACACAGCGGACCAACACCAGCAGATGACATGGCACCCCAAACCATCACTGACTGTGGAAACTTTACACTGGACCTCAAGCAGCGTGGATTGTGTGCCTCTCCTCTCTTCCTCCAGACTCTGGGACCCTGATTTCCAAAGGAAATGCAAAATTTACTTTCATCAGAGAACATCACTTTGGACCACTTTTTTTCCTTTTTGTCTTTAGCCCAGGCGAGACGCTTCTGTTGTTCAAGAATGCGACAGCTGAAACCCATGTCTTACACACGTCTGTGTATAGTGGTTCTTGAAGCACTGACTCCAGCTCCAGTCCACTCTTTGTGAATCTCCCCCACATTTTTGAATGGGTTTTGTTTCACAATCCTCTCCAGGGTGCGGTTATCCCTATTGTTTGTACACTTTTTTCTAGCACATCTTTTCCTTCCCTTCGCCTCTCTATTAATGTGCTTGGACACAGAGCTCTGTGAACAGCCAGCCTTTTTGGCAATGACCTTTTGTGTCTTGCCCTCCTTGTGCAAGGTGTCAAAGGTCGTTTTTTGGACTACTGTCAAGTCAGCAGTCTTCCCCATGATTGTGTGGCCTACAGAACTAGACTGAGAGACCATTAAAGGCCTTTGCAGGTGTTTTGAGTTCATCAGCTGATGAGAGTGTGGCACCAGGTGTCTTCAATATTCAACCTTTTCACAATATTCTAATTTTCTGAGATACTGAATTTGGGATTTTCCTTAGTTGTCAGTTATAATCATCAAAATGAAAAGAAATAAACATTTGAAATATATCAGTCTGTGTGAAATGAATGAATATAATATACAAGTTTCACTTTTTGAATGGAATTAGTGAAATAAATCAACTTTTTGATGATATTCTAATTATATGACCAGCACCTGTACACGTCTTTACAAGTACCAGTATTTTTATCAGTATTATTATAAATAATACTAACTATATATATATGCATTTTAATATATAATAAATTATACAAAAATATACAAATGTTTTTTTATATATATATAAATTTCAGCGTGTTTTTTTTTACTAATTAGGGCATGATTTCCACAGTTTTTCACAGAATTTTTCAAAGCATGTTTTATTGCAATTAAAGGGACAGTTCACACAAAAATGAAAATTCGGTCATCATTTACTCACCCTCATGTTGTTCCAATGCTGTATGAATTTCTGTCTTCTGCTGAACCCAAAGGAAGTTATTTGGACGAATGTTTGCAACCAAGCACATCTCGGCAGCCATGGACTAACATAGTGGGGGGGTAATAGTCAATGGCTACCGAGATATGCTTGGTATCTTCCTTTGTGTTCAGCAGAAGACAGAAACTCATACAGGTTTGGAATGATGACAGAATTTTCCTTTTTGTGTGAACTGTCCCTTTAAGACACACATTGAACTCTGATTAAACTCCACCTACAGAGTTTGTTTCCTTCTTTGTCGTAGCCGTGAAGGTAAACCGCACCGCTCTCGAACATCCACCTGGGAATACTGCTCTCCACGAGATCTACAAAAACAACATACCACACATTCATCACATTTCTTCCGCAGTCATCACAACAGTATCAGTGAACACAGTGAGCGTCTGATAAGGCTAAAGCAACACGGACTCTATTCGTTTAGCTGGCAATGAAAGTTACACTGATGCACAAATCAGCTGAAACGATTGAATGAACACTGAAGAGGATTGTGTCGCGCTCACGATCAGCAGCAGAGCTCAGACGACACACAATAACGTCTTCATTAGAAACTAAAGCTAGGGAATCGCTTCTCAACCCATCATCTCTATAAGTGTTAAACAGCGAAGCATTTATTCATCCATAACTCATGATGCCATTAGGATCCAGAGGAAAACACTAATAATCAAATAATAAATATGGACCAATATTACTGATAACTACATCATCTGATTATTTAACAGGATAAATATGTCAAAGCTTATTTATAACATAGAACGTCAAAATTATGACCTACCAAGTCATATTTATAACAAATTATGACATACTAAGTCATATTTATAACATAAAACGTAAAAATTATGACATACCAAGTCATATTTATAACAAATTATGACATACTAAGTCATATTTATAACATAAAACGTAAAAATTATGACATACCAAGTCATATTTATAACAAATTATGACATACTAAGTCATATTTATAACATAAAACGTAAAAATTATGACATACTAAGTCATATTCATAGCATAAAACGTAAAAATTATGACATACTACATCATATTTATAACATAAAACGTCAAAATTATGACATACCAAGTCATATTTATAACAAATTATGACATACTAAGTCATATTTATAACATAAAACGTCAAAATTATGACACTACTTCATACTTATAACATAAAACGTAAATATTGACATACTAAGTCATATTTATAACATAAAACGTCAAAGTTATGACATACTAAGTCAAATATATAACCTAAATCGTCAAAATTATGACATACTAAGTCATATTCATAGCATAAAACGTAAAGATTATGACATACTACGTCATATTTATAACATAAAATGTCAAAATTATGACACTACGTCATATTTATAACATAAAATGTCAAAATTATACTAAGTCATATTCATAGCTTAAAACGTCAAAATTATGACATTCTAAGTCATAATTATAACCTAAAATGTCAAAATTATGACACTACGTCATATTTATAAAACGTAAAAATTATGACATACTACGTCATATTCATAACATAAAATGTAAAAATTATGACATACAGAGTCATTCTTATAACATAAAATTCGAAATTATGACATACTACGTCATATTCATAACATAAGTTGAAATTGTGACATTACATGAAAGTATTAGTACATACAAAGTAATTTATGAGATGAAAAGTCGAAATTGACATCAATAACTCATTAGGATCAAGAGGAAAATACTAATAATATTATAATAAATGACGGATGATTACATCTCCTGCTCATTTAACAGGATACATTTGTCAAGGCTCATATTTCAGAAATAGCTTCTATGGGGTTGGAAACGGTGATTAGAATAATTTTGCACTGCAAATGATTGTATTAGTCCTAAAATAAGCTGAATTTGTTTTTGGTGAATGTGGCCAGGACATGTTTTCACACAAAAGGAACCGTCACGCATGTGAGCCACTTCCTCATTTCAGCCTGTTCTGAGAAACGCAGCGATGCATACCGTTCAGATTAAACTCTTTCCTCCACTGGAAGCTCTCGTCGATCATCTTTAAGGTGTCGTCCATAACAAAGTGCCTCCATGTGAGGTATCCTTCCACCAGAGCGTCGTCTCTCTGAAGCTTCTCCACATCTCTGCTGTCATATTTGTCCTGCAACTCTGAGATTGTGTTACAGATGGAATTAGTTACATAACAGGTCATTATTAGACATGAAAAGTCAAAATTATGGCATATTACATCATATTTATAACATGAAAGGTCGAAATTATGACATACTAAGTCATGTTTATAGCATAAAAAGTCAAATTATGACATACTAAATCGTGTTTATAGCATAAAAAGTCAAATTATGACATACTAAATCATATTTATAACATGAAAGGTCGAAATAATTACATACTAAGTCATGTTTATAGCATAAAAAGTCAAATTATGACATACTAAATCATGTTTATAGCATAAAAAGTCAAATTATGACATACTAAATCATGTTTATAGCATAAAAAGTCAAATTATGACATACTAAATCATGTTTATAACATGAAAGGTCGAAATAATTACATACTAAGTCATGTTTATAGCATAAAAAGTCAAATTATGACATACTAAATCATATTTATAACATGAAAGGTCGAAATAATTACATACTAAGTCATGTTTATAGCATAAAAAGTCAAATTATGACATACTAAATCATGTTTATAGCATAAAAAGTCAAATTATGACATACTAAATCATGTTTATAACATGAAAGGTAGAAATTATGACATACTAAGTCATGTTTATAGCATAAAAAGTCAAATTATGACATACTAAATCATGTTTATAACATGAAAGGTAGAAATAATTACATACTAAGTCATGTTTATAGCATAAAAAGTAAAATTATGACATACTAAATCATGTTTATAACATGAAAGGTCGAAATTATGACATACTAAGTCATGTTTATAGAATTAAAAGTAAAATTATGACATACTAAGTCATTTATAACATGAAAGGTCGAAAACTGTGTGTGTGTGAGTATGTATGTATATATATATATATATAAAAACACACACACTACTCTGACACTGCACAATACAAGTTAACCGTACATTAAAGTACATACTGACTGACTTTTGCTCTTATTGCTACTTATTCCTCATTAGTGCGAGTTTTACAACAGCAAAAATCCACAATATTATGATTAAAGCATGAATTATGATTCCTGACAGTTGAATTCAACAGCTGTGATATCACATATTAAACATCTGCTCTCATAATGAATGGCACATGATCCACAGGAAGTCTTAAATGTAATTTTTAATATTGAATATCTGAATTAATGTGTAATTTTGAGATCAACACTTGTTATTGTGCAGATTGAGAACTTAGCGTACCGCTAACTCACCCTCAACATACTCGCTTTTAAACCTCTGTCGCGTTTCTGCGATCTTGCTCTCGATGTCCTTTTGGAGAGAGCGAAATATTAATTATAAATTAATTTCAGATGCGAATAAAAGGCATAATACTTCTTTTGTTTAGCTGTGTGATTACCTGCTCTGATTCCGCCTGTCCTGCCTCCGCCATGATGGATCGCACTGTCAGTCAGCAGTGGCCGCTCTTCCGCGGAGCAGATCGCAGGCTCTGGGAAACTGGACGCGTGATGACGCCATGTTGGCTCTGAGATGTCAAACTAACCTTTGAACAGGCTTTTGGAGCAAGATAAAGTTCCTCTGATGTGCTCTGGTAATTGAAGGCAAATGATTGCGTTATGTGCGCAATCTAAAAGCAGTAAAAGCCTATGACAACATCATTATTTGTGAAACAGTGATTGAATTGTAGCACTGTTTCTTTAAGAGATACCAGGAAAAACGTGACGTGCTGCAAATAAGCGCGCATTTTGAGGAAGAGAAGAAGCGTGTGGTGAGAATACACACACACACACACACACACACACACAGATTCCAGTGTAAACAGAGAGAAAGTCATGCAGAGGTAAAGTATGAACCAGCCTATGCATTCTGTCATATATTCATTCCGCGAATTAATAGCGTATCATATGTTGTATCGTACGGAAGCCCATCCGCCGCATTATTTTATAAATCATTGACATAAAAAAGTAGAAATTGACACATGCTAAGTCAATTATGAGATGTAAAGTTGAAAGTATGACATACTAAAGTCATATTTATATCATAAAATTCTAAATTATGACATACCAAGTCATATTTATATAATAAAATTCAAAATTATGACATACTAAGTCATATTTATATAATAAAATTCAAAATTATGACATACCAAGTCATATTTATATAATAAAATTCTAAACTATGACATACTAAGTCATATTTATATCATAAAATTCAAAATTATGACATACCAAGTCATATTTATATAATAAAATTTGACTTGGTATGTCTAATTTAGACTTTTTATGTCATAATTATGATTTACAAAAGCAGGATTTTATTTTCTAATGTGCTGCAATAGTATAGTATGTCCAAGTTAAAAATCATATGATACTTTAATATTATACAATGATTGTACAAATAACCCAAAGAGAGACCTTAAAAGTTAACATATTGAAAATATAAAACATATATAGAATATTTAACATGTACAGTGGGGCAAAAAAGTATTTAGTCAGCCACCAATTGTGCAAGTTCTCCCACTTCAAAAGATGAGAGAGGCCTGTGATCTTCATCATAGCAACACTTCAACTATGAGAGACAGAATGAGAACAAATGAGCCACTCCTTCGTTGCCCGGGCGGTGTGTTTGGGATCATAGTCATGCTGAAAGACCCAGCCTTGTTTCATCTTCAATGCCCTTGCTGATGGAAGGAGGTTTTTACTCAATCTCACGATACATGGCCCCATTCATTATTTTGGTCAATAACAAAAGTACTTTAAAGTACCTAATACTTTGTTATATACCCTTTGTTGGCAATGACAGAGGTCAAATGTTTTCTGTAAGTCTCCACATGGTTTTTACACACTGTTGCTGGTGGTTTGGCCATTTCTCTAGAGCAGTGATGTTTTGGGGCTGTCGCTGGGCAACACAGATTTTCAACTCCCTCCAAACATTTTCTATGGGGTTGAGATCTGGAGACTGGCTAGGCCACTCCAGGACCTTGAGATGCTTCTTACGAAGCCACTCCTTCGTTGCCCGGGCGGTGTGTTTGGGATCATAGTCATGCTGAAAGACCCAGCCTTGTTTCATCTTCAATGCCCTTGCTGATGGAAGGAGGTTTTTACTCAATCTCACGATACATGGCCCCATTCATTCTTTCCTTTACAGTCGTCCTGGGGCCCGTTTCAGAAAGGAGGTTAAGTGAAAACTCTGAGTATGTTAACCCTGAAATGAGGGAAACTCTGGGTTTTCTGTTTCAGAATGGGCGGTATGTCAAACCCGAGAAAGCAGGGTAAGTCAAGCCCGTTTCTGAAAGAGAGGTAACTTATACTTATTCTTGGAGTCAGTTACCAGGGTCACTTACTCTGTGAACCTAACCTGGTCAGGAGCAGGTTTTCTTCGGTAAACCCAGAGTTTCTTTCAGTCTCCTCCCCTTTTGAAAGCGCCAGCGGTGTTTAAAAAATTCATTCGTTCATTCACGCTGCACAAATGCTTTTCTTACTGAGTATTTTTTCGTATTTCAAGTACAAATATCAAAAAATTATAAATTAAATCAAAGTAAGCAAAGTTTACTTAAAAGAAATTAAATTATCTGCTACTTGACAAAAATACAAAGTAAGAAAAGCATTGTTTGCAGTGCAGGAACATTCATTCATTGCTCATATTTCATCACAAGGACACGTCAAAGTGACACAAATATCACAGGCCTCTCTCATCTTTTGAAGTGGGAGAACTTGCACAATTGGTGGCTGACTAAATACTTTTTTGCCCCACTGTACATGCACTATTAAGCTACACATAATGGTGTTTATATGCATGGGTTTCCACAGAAACGGTTCAATTTAATTCGTTTGTGCAACTGATATACAGTTGCACAAACTTATCAAAGGCACAACTTCACTATATATCAGTTACGAACTAATTCAAACGAACAGAAAACGTTTCTGTAGAAACCCATGCGTATAAACACCATTATCTGTAGCTTAATAGTGCATATATATGTTTAATATTCTATATACTTTTTATATTTTCAATATGTTAATTTTTAAGTTCTCTCTTTGGGTTATTTGTACAATCACTGTATCATTTGATCATAAATCTAAGGATTTAAATATCATCTTACTAAGACATATTATTGGCAGATATTGATTTTTATATGCATTTTATTCTATACTGTTATAAAGATCTCATTGATTTACATTACAAGCATCATAATTTCACATATTTTTGCTTAGTTTATTTTTACTTAACAAAAGGTCGAAATCATGACATACTAAGTCATATTTATAACATAAAAGGTCGAAATTGTCATACTAAGTCATATTTATAACAAAAGGTCGAAATTATGACATACTAATTCATATTTATATCATAAAGGTCAAAATTATGACATAGTAATATTTATAACAAAAAGTCGAAATTATGACATACTACGTCATTTATGAGCATATATTATGGCAAGAAGTCATAATTCTGAAATAAAAAGTTGAACTTATGACATACTAAGTTGATGGGTCAAATATGATACTCAACAAATTTGTGTTGCATTTTCTCTCTGTTCTCAATCCAAACGCCTCAAGTGTCTCTTCTCTTCCTCCAGCGGATGATCTGAGTCACAATGCTCTCGCTCAGAGGAGATGTGCTGGCTTTCCAGAGCAAGAGTTTGAGCTCCAAAGGCCGAGATCCCCGCAAAGGCTCGGAGGTTTCCCTCTGCCGCCTGTCCTTCGCCCGAGGCTCGCGGAGCTTCTCCGTTAGAGAGCGTGAGCTGATGCACAAGGACAGCTCGGCGGAGGCGGAGGTGGTTCACTGCGCCTGTGCTCTGGATGTGCACCTGAGACAGAAGGTGGCGTGTGTGTTACTGAAGCTGTGCAGGAAGAGGTCGTCCGCTTTCAGGTACATGCTGTACTCCAGCGAGGGACGGCTGCATGTGGAGTTCGCCTTGCCGTACGAGATGAGCGATCACGTTTCAATATTGCAGGGCCCGATGTTGGTCTGGAGCCACGAGAACTCCGTCTTCTACGCGTCCTCACGGACTGGCGGCGTGAAGGAAGTCCCGATTCCCATGACGGTCAGGTTCATCGGCGAACTTCCTCTTCATCAGAGAAAAGTAGTGATTCACGCCACACAAAACGCACAACACATACTGTATTTCATAGAGGAAGACGAGCGCTGTGACGCCGCATGCCTGGTGCCCGACGCCTACAGCGCTGTGACCCAGTGCATGATGGTCATCTCAGCTGAGCGAGTCAGCGGCTCCTTTAAATCAGCGGTTCTGGCGGTCACAAGCACGAAACAGCTGGTGAGTTTCGAGGACGGCCTTCCTCGGGACGTTTGCCCTCTTCCTTACGAGCAGCCGCTGAGTATTCAGATGGTCCACACTCTGAGGAACGACCTCGTCGTCGTGACCTTCCGTCTCGGGAACGTCTGCGCTGTCTGGAGAGACACTTTCCAGGTGAGTACGCTCGTCTTTATGAGCTCTTCATCTCCTGTTAGTGGGTGGGGTATATTAGGCAGCAAGTGAACATGTTGTCCTCAGAGTTGATGTGAAGCAGGAGAAATGGGCAAGCGTGAGGATTTGAGCGAGTTTGACAAGGGCCAGATTGTGACGGCTAGACGACTGGGTCAGAGCATCTCCAGAACTGCAGCTCTTGTGGGGTGTTCCCGGTCTGCAGTGGTCAGTCTCTATCAAAAGTGAAGGACCAGTGGAGAACCGGCCACAGGGTCATGGGCGGCTTTGATGCCCGTGGGGAGTGAAGGCTGGCCCGTGTTGTCCGATCAAACAGACGAGCTACTGGAGCTCAAACTGCTCCAGAAGTGAATGCTGGTTCTGATAGAAAGGGGTCAGAACACACAGAGCATCTCAGTTTGTGGAGTATGGACCAGTGAGGGTGCCCATGCTGACCCCTGACCCCTGTCCACCGCCCAAAGCACCAACAGTGGCCCGTGAGCATCAGAACTGGACCACAGAGCAATGGAAGAAGGTGGCCTGCTCTGATGATCACGTGTTCTTCTACATCACGTGGCTGGCCGGCTGTGTTCATTTTGACAGATTGATTTAGTTTTAGCCATATTTTAGTCGCCTGAATTGTTTTGAGTTTTAGTCTAGTTTCAGTCTCCTAAAATCTAATGAGTTTAGTTCAATTGTAATACATTAAGCATTTAAGAGCGTCACATAACCGACATGACATTTTGACATCATTTTGTTTTTGACATTAAAAATACACGAAAGAGCTCAATTCACTTTTTTAAAAACATCTATATTGTTTGTATTTCTGTTTTAGTTAGTATATCATGTTAAGCTAAAGCTTCAAATAAGTTTTTTTTTTATTTCAGTGAACATTTATTTAATTTCAAGTAATGAAGATTTTCTTTAATGGTTTTAGTGAACTATTATAACTCTGATACTTTATTGAATATGTGTCAAATACTGGTCTTTCCTCCTGACTATGAATTAAATGGGAATTATATTAAATATAGTTTATTGTGTAAGCAAAAACGAATATATAATGCGTGACTTTTAATTATAAACCAGCTGGAAATACACCGGGACTCTTATTTTGAAATCTCTCCTTACTATTGCAGTTCAGATGAGGAGATAAATATGCATCGTTACAGCGTCTAAAACACATTACTGTATAAACATCGCAGAGTAAACACTGTCATTATTCATCAGCATTAGTTCATAAACACTAGTCTGGCATAAATGTGTGTTATTGATTGATTGAGCCGCTCTGGAGCGCTGGATTGGGGGTGTGTGAGCCTGTTAGATCAGTTCAGATCAAATGTGCGCATCTGTGACACAGGACATCAGTTCTGACCCGATCTCTTCCCTAATCGACCCTCACTAACATTTTCCTCTCGTTTTTATTTGTTGACGAAAATGACAGTAGGTTTTCGTTAAAGTTTTAGTCATCCAACACTAGTTTTTATTTAGTTATCGTCTCGTTTTCGTCAGTGAAAAAAGGTTGTTGACGAAACGAAAATGAACACTGATGGCCGGGTGTGTGTGCGTGGCTTACCTGGGGAACACATGGCCCCAGGTGCACTATGGGAAGAAGGCGTGGCGGCGGAGGCAGTGATGCTTTGGGCAATGTTCTGCTGGGAAACCTTGGGTCCTCCATCATGTGGATGTGACTTTGACCCGTCCCACCTCCCTAAGCATTGCTGAGCCCATGTCCAGCCTCTCATGGAGACGGTATTCCCTGTGGCTGTGGCTCTTTCAGCAGATAATGCGCCGCCACAAAGCACAGATGCTTCAGGAATGCTTTGAGGCGTTGACTCGGCTCTAAATTCCCTTGATCCCAATCCAACACTGCAAAAAATGCTTTTCTTACTTAGCATTTTTGTCTTGTTTTCAGTCTAAATATCTAAAAAATCTTACATTAAGAAGCATTTACTAGACAAGCAAAAGTTTTTGTCTTGTTTTGGGGGAAAATAACTCAAAATTAAGGGAGTTTGTGCTTAAAATAAGATAAATAATCTGCCAATGTGGTAAACAAAATAATCTTAATTCAAACAGAAAACAAACTTTAAGCAACTTTAAGCACAAACCTCCTTAATTTTGAGTTATTTTCCCCCAAAACAAGAGAAACTTTTGCTTGTCTACACTCTAAAAAAAAAAAGGTTCTATATGGCACCAAAAATGGTTCTTCGTCGTAATCATAGAGGAACCACTTTTGGTGCTATATAGCACCATATCTTAACATGTTCTGTATATGGTAGCGGTGCTATATAGCACCATAGTCAAAGAACCGCTGAAGAACCACTGAAGCACTTATATATAGCACTTAAAAAGGTTCCCCTATGATTACGAGCCAAGAACCATTTTTGGTGCCATATAGAACCTTTTTTTTTTTAGAGTGTAGTGAATGTTTCTTAATGTAAGATTTTTTAGATATTTAGACTGAAAACAAGACAAAAATGCTAAGTAAGAAAAGCATTTTTTGCACTGAATCGAGCATCTGTGGGATGTGCTGAACAAACAAGTCCGATCCATGGAGGCCCCGCCTCGCAACTTACAGGACTTAAAGGATCTGCTGCTAACATATTGGTGCCAGGTCCCACAGCACACCTTCAGGGGTCTAGAGGAGTCTCAACGGTTCAGGGGGACCAACACAATATTAGGAAGATACCAAAAGACACTGAAAACAAGTCTTCAACACACACACACCTGCATTAAACACGTTTTCCTTCAGTCTCGCTGTGAACGTTCCTCTTACAGGACGGCGCTCGAAAGATGGTCCGGATTAGCATGCGCTGCGATGACAGATAACATACAATCTGACATTTTCTGCTGCTTTGAAATGTTCAGGCTAACCTTTAAATGCTAGTCCTGTACAGTAAAACTCTTAAGCTGTGATTGACAGGACGAGCTGCGGTCCACTTCCTGTTTATCGTTTATTAAACGCCTGGACCTCTTACAGGCAAACTGCACTTCTGGATGCTTAACATGATTTAAAGTAAGACAAGTTTCCTATTTTAATTTGTCCCCTCAATGACTGGCATTTTATTTATGCGGTTTTGAAAAACCTGGACACAATTATAAGAGGGAATTGCCCATGACCCTGTGGCCGGTTCTCCACTGGTCCTTCACTTTTGATAGAGACTGACCACTGCAGACCGGGAACAGCCCACAAGAGCTGCAGTTCTGGAGATGCTCTGACCCAGTCGTCTAGCCGTCACAATCTGGCCAAAACTCGCTCAAATCCTCACGCTTGCCCATTTCTCCTGCTTCTAACTAGTGATTGACCGATATATAGATTTACCGATATTTTCCCCGATATTTAAGCATTTTACCATAATCGGATATCGGTTTTGTAATATCGGATTTACCGATAAACGGAATTGCGCACAGGAACAGCGCATCTGAGGCGAGATGTGGGGAGACGAGACAACGGCGTGCACAGGTAAAGTACACTTGCCTGCTTTGCTGTAATTAGTAAACTTTATTTAAACATAAGTCATTAATACACAAATTAGATGTTACATAAATGCCTAAATCTAGCTGGTTTATTCAGGATTTGACGGATTATTTTACATGCCTCCTCTCTTAGAGACAAGCTCACGAGTCACGTCAAGTCAATCTGTCCAGTCCTGTCCAAATACAGACGCAACTGTGCATGAATTAAACAATACAGCCATGAATGAGCACATGTTGGAAATAAAAGCGCTGAATTTAATTCTCTCTCTGTCGTCTATGCTCATCATTAGTCTCGTGAAGTCGTGTGTATTTGGGGTTGATGCTCCACGGCCACCGCATATATAACTTTAACAAGATTCACTTGTTTAAAACACCGTAATTAATTATATAAACATTTACTTAACCATTAATTCGCTAATAAACAACTCTATGGATATTAATTATTCATTATCTCCACGAACGATGGCAGTTCCAGTAGTTCTGTGTAAATGCAGTTTGTTAGCAGATATTTCATAATCTAGAAAGACAAAAACCTTAATAATTCTGATATAACTTAACATGCCATTTGAGAAATGCAATAAAATCCGATGTTTTGTTTGTTATATTCCAATATTCAAGAGAATATTAGTCAGTTATTTAACATTATTCAGCAAATTGTTCTTCACTTTTTAACCTATTAAACAGTTTATAAATCTACTAAAACTGTAGTTTAAAATGAAGTATTACATTTCCGAGCCATTTATGAAAACAAACGAAAGACTCTGTTTTCTACACTACAGCCTAGTTCTGCTCAACTGGGAGTATTACGCTACATTAAACAGCAATGCTATTTATCAGTCCTTCCAGAAAAATGCGGCTTTTTTGTGATTGTTGCGGCAAAAATCCTTGATTATGCGGCATGTTTTCTTAAAAAATGCGATGGAAAATGTGGGATATTTATGCAATTTTATGCGATGAAATTGCGGGAACTTGCAAAAACTGTGGTTTGATGAGAAAGAGAAAAAAAGCACTACATCACAGAAAGTGCTGGAATATTTAAGTTCTCATCTTGTTTTATTGAAGAGCTTAATAAACACACGGCTCAAATTTACACAACATTGAGTGAAACAAGTTCTGTAGCTTTACAAAAGGAATATGGTACAACTTGAAAAATTAATAAATAACTTCCTGTTTTACAGAGGTAGCTTTACAAAACAGACATTTGAGTGCTTCCAATGCACAAAGTGCAATCTCTTAAAGGGCTAGTTCATCCAAAAATTTAAATTCTGTCATGAATGACGTCCCCTCATGTCGTTGGACACCCGTCAGACCTCCGTTCATCTCTAAATAACGACTTATATAGTGATGACCGATTTCAAAACAGCATCATGATGCTATGAATCAGTGAGTCGATTCATGATACGTGACTTTGGCGATCCGAACCGCTGAATCAACTCACTGATTCATAACGCTCCGAACCGCTGAATCGACTCACTGACTCATAACGCTTCAAACCGCTGAATCGACTCACTGATTCATAACGCTTCAAACCGCTGAATCGACTCATTGATTCATAACGCTTCAAACCGCTGAATCGACTCACTGATTCATAACGCTCCGAACCGCTGAATCGACTCACTGACTCATAACGCTTCAAACCGCTGAATCGACTCACTGACTCATAACGCTTCAAACCGCTGAATCGACTCACTGATTCATAACGCTTCAAACCGCTGAATCGACTCATTGATTCATAACGCTTCAAACCGCTGAATCGACTCACTGATTCATAACGCTTCAAACCGCTGAATCGACTCACTGATTCATAACGCTTCAAACCACTGAATCGACTCATTGATTCATAACGCTTCAAACCGCTGAATCGACTCACTGATTCATAACGCTCCGAACCGCTGAATCGACTCACTGACTCATAACGCTTCAAACCGCTGAATCGACTCACTGATTCATAACGCTTCAAACCGCAGAATCGACTCATTGATTCATAACGCTTCAAACCGCTGAATCGACTCACTGATTCATAACGCTTCAAACCGCTGAATCGACTCACTGATTCATAACGCTTCAAACCGCTGAATCGACTCATTGATTCATAACGCTTCAAACCGCTGAATCGACTCATTGATTCATAACGCTTCAAATCGCTGAATCGACTCATTGATTCATAACACTCCGAACCGCTGAATCGACTCACTGATTCATAACGCTTCAAACCGCTGAATCGACTCACTGATTCATAACGCTTCAAACCGCTGAATCGACTCACTGATTCATAACGCTTCAAACCGCTGAATCGACTCATTGATTCATAACGCTTCAAACCGCTGAATCGACTCATTGATTCATAACGCTTCAAACCGCTGAATCGACTCATTGATTCATAACGCTTCAAACCGCTGAATCGACTCATTGATTCATAACGCTTCAAACCGCTGAATCGACTCATTGATTCATAACGCTTCAAACCGCTGAATCGACTCATTGATTCATAACGCTTCAAACCGCTGAATCGACTCACTGACTCATAACGCTTCAGAGCTTCATGATGCTGTGTTCTGATTGGTCATCACAGGGAAACTGCTTTGCTCTTTTGCTGTTATTTTTGTTGGCCAATGGGAGTTTGCGCTTTATCATGGTTTCACTGGTATCTATGGTTTCTCCGCGGGGTTTGCAGCTTTTCGATGACGTTCACGTCGGGTAATTACGTCACTTCAAAGCGTTCCCATGGCAACAGGGGGAAATGGCGGCTCTTGTGTGAAGTAAACAAACATTTGTCAACTTTCTGCTAATATATATGTGACTTTTTTTTGCAACGAAAATGCGGGGATTATGAAATCATGCTAGCCCCACATATTTTGCACGCGGAAATAGGCAATTTATGCGGCGAAAGTGCGGCGTATTTGAAAAAATGCGGCCCCCGCATAAATATGCGGACTTTGGCTGATTATGCGTTAAATCACGCGATCGCATAATCACGTTTTTCTGGAGGGACTGATATTTGTCCAGGTGGTTTAGATTGTTTGTTGGTTAGAATTACTTTTATGTGGTTTATTTATTTTACTTTTTTTTCCACCTGATCGAAGATTTTATTTTTTTAAACAAAAACAGTTTAGCAACTGTGCACTTTTTTTTATTTTTTGCTCTTTCAGACCCCTCTATTTATCGTGTATAAATAAGATTAGTTTTGTTTTCTATGCAAGGAGGGAGTGATTGTTATAAATAAAATGGTTTGTTCAGTTCGGTGGTGTTATAATCGTGTCAAAAACAGAAGAATGACTCTAAATAAATATCGGTTCGGTATATCGGTTATCGGGCACATAAAAACAAAAATTATCGGTATCGGTTCTAAAAAAAAAAATCAATATCGGTCGATCACTGCTTCTAACACATCAACTTTGAGGACAAAATGTTCACTTGATGCCTAATATATCCCGCCCTGAATGAATGATATACTCATTCTTCCGCTGTCTTGCTCTCCTGAAGTGTATTCAGACGTGCTGTGCTCTTGATGTCTCTCAGGTGGCGTCGTGTTGGACAGGAGTGCGTCTGCTGCTCGTCGATGACTTCGTGGGATGCGGGACGGATCAGATGCTGCTCGTGTTCGAGGACGAGAGTTCATCTGGAGAGATGCTCAGCAACTTCCTGCTCACCGACCTGTGCGGCATCACCTATTCTGTCCGTCAACGGTTTCATCTTCATCTCTCACTGATAGATCACAACTGCTTTAGCTTGATAACCCTCTGGTCCTCTTCGGCTCATTCGCGGTCAAAAGTGACCAAAAGCAATGTAATATATTTGTTCATTAATAGAGATTATTATTTTGAATTTGGAGGGGATTTTATGAAACTATGCAGTAGGGCTGTGTAAAAAATATCGATTTTTGGATTTTAATCGATTCTCAATTTTACGAACCGATATCGATTCTTAAATCCCAAGAATGGATTAGTCCTGTTTTCAGATGATGAATGAACGGGACATCGATTTATACCTGTCCAATAAATCGCTATAATCTTTGTGCTTTGTTACTATTGTCTCAGATTTCAAATTATGTCCATTTTATTACGAAAAACATAAATTCTGTTTTGCCGCTGTGTTAGTCCGATTGACCAAATCAAATCAAATCAAATTTGACTTGAAAATTGGTATGCAGTGTCTTGGTCCAAGGTACCATGTATGTTTTTGAGGACATTGGCGTATCTCAAAAAACATGGCCGCCATCAGCCAATGAATTTTGAGCACCTATTAGCAGGGCTCCAGACTGCGACTAAATGGTGGCATTTTGCAACCTTTTTTCCTGCTGGTGCGACTGAATTTGGTTGAAGGTCGCACTGGTGCTGATAAGAGCTGCCATTTCTGTTACAAATGAGAAACATCAGACGGCAAACGAAAGCGGACCGGAACCGCGCTCCTCGTCTGAGCTGTGTATCAGCTCGGAGCAATAATAGACATCGCAGCGCGAGCTCACACACGGGCCGATCTCGATCACGCCACACCGTTACTAAACAGCGCTGGAGATCCAGTGAGAAATTGTAATATTATTTTTAGTGTGATGATTTGTAAAACTAAAAGTGTAAAGGTGCTGGCCACTTTATGGCAAAAAACAAAACAAAAACACTATAACCAGTAGGTGGCGGCATAGGAGCACTTATTTGACTTATTAGACATTTCCACTCCTTAATATATGGAAAAAAGTAGGAAGTCACAAAGTCTCATGAAAAACTAAAACTTTTCTTCAAATTGTGACTGGATTACACAGAAAACAAGTAAAGAGTTTTCCTTTTAGTTCAGTGTGATGCTATAGAAGAACAATAGTACATTTAATAAGAGTGGAATATTACAATTTTCCTGGTTTTTGCACATTACTGTTTATTTTATGTTTACATAAAAGTTAATTATTTTCTGCATAACAATTCAAGCTCAGCGCTTCACTGTTAAATCTCCAATAAACAAACATGTACTACTATTAGTAACTGCACTTATTAACAAAACAATGCAAAACAATAGTAATTTTATGATTAAATTAACCTTATAATTCTCCTCCGCTGGTGCCACTGCTCTTAAATGTTAGTCTGGAGCCCTGTATTATCAAAATATTTATTTGTAATACAGTGGAAATTAGTAGATTTGGTTAGCATGTTGATTTACGGTGTGCGTCCCTACATTTTCTTGTTGTGCCCCTGAAATGTTCAGCTGGGGGCCACTGTGCTCCTAGTGAAAACAGTTCGTCTGGAGCCCTGATTAGACGAGGTTAACGGAGGCCGATCGGAACGAAACTCGTGGGCATGTTCGACTCATGGACCCAGAGGTCTGTAAAAATCTTGAAAGAAATCGGCCACTAGTGGACGCTAACGAGTTTTACGGCTCTGTAATCACGTGGTGTTACACACATCCGCACAATATGCATGAATGCTCTGGCTCAGCTCAAGAGACTTATTTCCCGACCCTTTAACGTATCTGAATCATGTCCGTGATTTCTGTGTGTGTTCACATAGCTAATGCGACAAAACTCACCAAGTGTCATCCCAATCCCAAATGTAAAATTTCAAAACGTAAACATTTGTTTGGTAAATTCTGACCGAAGAGGCCCTGAGGGTTAAACTAAGTTGAAAAATGTTGCATGGTTAGTTGCGTTGGATAGTTAGCATTTCTCACTGCTGTCAGACGTCAACTATTCCATGCTAAATAAATGAGTTTGCTCTTTGTTAACACTATGAATGCTTTGCAGTGTGGACGATCAGAAGGTGAGGTCCTGAACACATCAGACACGGCGCAGGAGAACTTCCTTCTCACAGCTCAAGCGTTAGAGTCCAGACTGCAGGTGCTTTAACAGATACAGAACTCTTCACTCGCTTCTAAACAAGCCTTTGTGCCAAACAGCTTCTATATATGGATACATTGTTCTAGTGATATAAAGTATGTTTACAGGCTATTTAATTAATACAATTAAAACCAAATTAATTCATTAAAACTAAATCCACAAAATGGTGTACGTTTCTATATATGAAGCGCCTAACGGTGCCCTTTAAGGTTATAGATCATATTCTTATTGACTCCTAATTGTTCTAAAATGGAGATATTAGTAGAATATTTCAGCCAAAAGTGAAAAATTCAAGGCAAAACCTGTTATTGCTGTGATTTTCTGTAGAACATAAAAGGTTTGTAGAAAATTTGCATAATTTTTCCACAAGACAAGTGTTATTTTAGTATCATCATTTTTACTTTTATTAGTAGTTTTGGTAACACTTTACCATGAACTAAGAATGAGCAATACTTCTACAGCATTTATTAATCCTAATGTTAATTTAAACATTTACTCGTACATGTTTAAGATCTAAAGTATCTGTTTATATTAGTTAAAGGTGCAGTGAGCGATTTCGGAGAAACGCTGTTGACAATGGAACACACGTGTAGCCAATCAGCAGTAAGGGGCGTGTCCACTCATGAGGGGGAGGGGCCTGTGCTGCATGGCGTGTTTATTTTACTTAAAGTTTTAGTAATTTTCTTGTGTTTTTGTCTTTTTTTTTATTTGTTTTTAAATATGTTTTAGTAATTTTTATTTTATTGATTTTAGTTCATCAAGTTAAACTAAATGGAAAAATTTGAAATGTTTCAATGGCAACTAGCTGAAATAAAATAAGTATTTTTATATATTTAATTTTATTTCAGTTAAAAATGTATTTTATTGTTTATTACATATCTCAATTTTTTTTTAAACTAAATAAAATCAAATGTTTAATTAAAATTATTAAACTAAGTAAAAGTTATGTTGTAAAAGCATTTCATACAAGCTCCAAAAAAGTTACAATAAAAGTATCAAATATGACTTATATTCCATATTATATGACTTATGACCATATTCCAAGTCTTCTGAAGTCATGTGATGATTAATCACACATCTGACCGTGTTCAGATCTGACCGATGTGTTTGGCTTCAACAGATTTTCAATGAAATTTCGTATTATTTTTTGCATGCTGTTTTTATAATTGTTTTAGACTATTCTTTTATACTAGTCTTTTCTTCACACAAAGCATCATATGCACTTTTGGTGCTTTTTGTCTATATCTAAGTGCATGACTGTAAATGCATTTTATTTAGTTTTTAGATGCGTCATGTTCCGTTTCTGTGGCTGCCGGTGAACATGGAATATTCCTCAAATGTTACATCCATAGCGGCACGAACTGTCCAAAGTTGAACTTACTTACAGAAACAAAAGTCTTTTTTCCTCTGATTCCGTGGCTCCAGATGATTTTATTGAACCCTGTGACGTCATTTTCAATAGTGCTAATTTTCCCACTAAATTTTACCTACTTTTTCAAACTCCTCCTAGACGGTATATCCGATTGGCAAATTAATTTTTCTCCACAACGTTGACCAAACTTGGTACATGTCATCACAAGCATGACCTGAGGCTACATGCAGCGTTTTGGTGCAACGCCACCTACTGGTCAGGAGATACAAAAAATGGCTATTTTTGCATATAACTTCTGAACGGTTTGCCCAAAAATGATAAAAAGTGGTCTTGTTAGATTTGGGGCGGCATGCTGAGTCGAATGATATCCATGTTTTACGATATCGACCATTTTGGGTATTGGCCATTTTGGGTATCGACCATTTTGGGTATCGGCCATTTTGGGTATCGACCATTTTGGGTATCGGCCATTTTGGGTATCGACCATTTTGGGTATCGACCATTTTGGGTATCGACCATTTTGGGTATCGACCATTTTGGGTATCGGCCATTTTGGGTATCGACCATTTTGGGTATCGGCCATTTTGGGTATCGACCATTTTGAGTATCGGCCATTTTGGGTATGGCAGCCATTTTGGGTATCAGCCCTTTTATCGGCCATTTTGGGTATCGACCATTTTGGGTATCGGCCATTTTGGGTATCGACCATTTTGGGTATCGACCATTTTGGGTATCGGCCATTTTGGGTATCGACCATTTTGGGTATCGGCCATTTTGGGTATCGACCATTTTGGGTATCGGCCATTTTGGGTATCGACCATTTTGAGTATCGGCCATTTTGGGTATGGCAGCCATTTTGGGTATCAGCCCTTTTATCGGCCATTTTGGGTATCGGCCATTTTGGGTATAGCCATTTTGGGTATTGGCCATTTGGGTATCGGCCATTTTGGGTATCGGCCATTTTGGGTATCGGCCATTTGGGTATCGGGTATCGGCCATTTTGGGTATCGGCCATTTTGGGTATTGGCCATTTGGGTATCGGCCATTTTGGGTATCGGCCATTTTGGGTATCGGCCATTTTGGGTATCGGCCATTTTGGGTATCGAACATGTTGGGTATCGGCCATTTGAGTATCGGCCATTTTGGGTATGGCAGCCATTTTGGGTATCAGCCCTTTTATCGGCCATTTTGGGTATCAGCCATTTTGGGTATCAGCCCTTTTATCGGCCATTTTGGGTATCGGCCATTTTGGGTATCGGCCATTTGGGTATCGACCATTTTGGGTATGGCAGCCATTTTGGGTATCAGCCCTTTTATCGGCCATTTTGGGTATCGGCCATTTTGGGTATCGGCCATTTGGGTATGGGCCATTTGGGTATCGGCCATTTGGGTATCGGCCATTTTGGGTATCGGCCATTTTGGGTATGGGCCATTTTGGGTATGGGCCATTTGGGTATCGGCCCTTTTATCGGCCATTTGGGTATGGGCCATTTGGGTATCGGCCATTTTGGGTATCGGCCATTTTGGGTATGGGCCATTTGGGTATCGGCCATTTTGGGTATGGGCCATTTGGGTATCGGCCATTTTGGGTATCGGCCATTTTGGGTATGGGCCATTTGGGTATCGGCCATTTTGGGTATCGGCCATTTTGGGTATGGGCCATTTTGGGTATGGGCCATTTTGGGTATCGGCCCTTTTATCGGCCATTTGGGTATGGGCCATTTGGGTATCGGCCATTTTGGGTATGGGCCATTTGGGTATCGGCCATTTTGGGTATCGGCCATTTTGGGTATCGGCCATTTTGGGTATCAGCCATTTGGGTATCGGCCATTTTGGGTATCGGCCATTTTGGGTATGGGCCATTTTGGGTATGGGCCATTTGGGTATCGGCCATTTTGGGTATCGGCCATTTTGGGTATGGGCCATTTTGGGTATGGGCCATTTGGGTATCGGCCCTTTTATCGGCCATTTTGGGTATCAGCCATTTTGGGTATCGGCCATTTTGGGTATCGGCCATTTTGGGTATGGCAGCCATTTTGGGTATCGGCCCTTTTATCGGCCATTTTGGGTATCAGCCATTTTGGGTATCGGCCATTTGGGTATCGGCCATTTTGGGTATCGGCCATTTTGGGTATCGGCCATTTGGGTATCGGCCATTTGGGTATCGGCCATTTTGGGTATCGGCCATTTTGGGTATCGGCCATTTTGGGTATCGGCCATTTGGGTATCGGCCATTTTGGGTATCGGCCATTTTGGGTATCGGCCATTTTGGGTATCGCCATTTTGGGTATCGGCCATTTTGGGTATCGGCCATTTTGGGTATCGGCCATTTTGGGTATCTGCCATTTTGGGTATCGGCCATTTGGGTATCGGCCATTTGGGTATCTGCCATTTTGGGTATGGGCCATTTGGGTATCGGCCATTTTGGGTATCGGCCATTTTGGGTATCTGCCATTTTGGGTATCGGCCATTTGGGTATCGGCCATTTGGGTATCGGCCATTTGGGTATCGGCCATTTGGGTATCGGCCATTTTGGGTATCGGCCATTTTGGGTATCGGCCATTTTGGGTATCGGCCATTTTGGGTATCGGCCGTTTGGGTATTCCTCTCAAATGCAACGCTCATGGTTAATAGTCTTCTCTGCTGTTGTGATTGGTTTGTAGAGCGGCCTGAACTTCCTCGAAGACCTTCAGAAAGACGCGGAGGTCAAAGACAGACTCACACTGCAGTCATTAGTGGCCTTGACCGACCTGGTATCCGGCAGAGAACATGTGATATTCCCTCCAGAACAGGTTCTTTAACTTTCTTAGTAATATCTCGATGTTGTTTCTGGCTCTACTAGAGCAGGTTATGTTGATTATCTCCTCATATTCTCCATTGTTGCGGCTCCTCTCTTCCCAGTCTGTCAGTAGCGCTCTGTTTACTTCCTGTCTCTATGAAGCCCCTCCTTCTGAAAAGCACACTGTGCTCTGATTGGTCGGCTGGAGCAGTGTGTTGTGATTGGTGTTTGGGAAATGGCCCGCCCCTTACCATAACCACCAGTTTCAACACACAACTAACTAACTCAACCAGGCCCCGCCCCTTTATTCTATATTGCTCTTTAAACGGTGCTGGAGATGTTTTACAGTTTGTGTGTAACTGCCGTAGGAAGGGCTTGTTTCCCTGTGGGATGAAGATGATGATGCTGGAGAGGAAGAGCGTGACGTCTCTGATGACGGGATGCAGACTGAATGTGCCGAAGCTCTTCTGAAGGTGGACGGAGTTTGGCAGAGAGTCATTGGACAGAGTTTGGTCGTCGGTGTAGTCCTGAGACCCACAAATAACACGTATGTCACTCCTGTAGCGTTGGATCCTAAAATATCAATATTACAATATTTGATTCAAATGAATGTGATTTATGTCAAGTCACCTTTATTACAGTGATCAACGGGAAAATAATGATTCAGTGATGCTAACACCGTTCACTTCGGCTGTGATGCAGCTCTAAAAAGACAAAAGTGTCAATTATTATCAATTATTGAAATTTGACAGTCATCGCCCAGCTGTATGTACTAATATAACAATACAATAGAAACAAACGCCAATATTTACCAACAGATATTATGTTGCAAATCGTTTTAATGCATTTAAAACACCATGCGGGATATTTTGAGTTGGTTACCCGAATGCTTTGTTCACTTTTGGTTTTATTGATTCACAGAAATGATTGGTTTTGTCATTTTTGCTACTGAAGTTTAAGATTAAGATCTCCCAGTGTTATGTTAGTATCATTGATATTCTATTAAAGTTTTTGTTAATATTGTGAATATTTTAGTTTTAGTCATTTTGTTGTGTTTTTGTCATTAGAGGCCAAACACTGAAGGTATTATTATTATTCTTTTTCCATTTCTATTCCGCTCTTGAGTCAATGGCAGCCCATAGAACCGCTTACAGGAAAGTTATGGAATTTGGCACACTTATAGAGGACAGTCTGATCTGTCTACACACCAAATTTGGCATCTCTAACTCAATCCCTCTAGCGCCACCAACTGTCCAAAGTTGCACTTACGTTTAATAACTTTTGAACCATAAGGGATAGAGACAACTCTGAGTTCCATGGCTCAAGACGAGACGATTCAACCCTATGACATCATCGGTAGTGCCAGTTTTCCCTCCAAAATAACCTTCTTCATACCCCTCTAGACGGTTTATCCGATTTGCACTAAACTTGAACCAGGTCATCTTTAGAAAATGCAGACAAAATGAAGTCGATTCATCAAAGCGTTTTTGAATAACACGCTAACGCATTTTATGTAGCACTTGCGAAAATAGACATAAGGCTGTATCTCCGCAACGCTTTATTGTATTGTGACCAAACTTGGTACATGTCATCACAAACATGACCTGAGGCTACATGCAGAGTTTTGGCGCAGCGCCACCTACTGGTTAAAAGATATGAAAATGGCTATTTTTGCTTATAACTATAACGTCATAAAAGTGGTCTCCTTAGATTCGGGGCATGCCGAGTCGAATGATATACAATTTATCCTATATCGGCCATTTTGGACATCGGCCATTTTGAATTTCGTTTGTAATGTATTAAATGTATCTTATGAACATATCACAGCACGATGCCCTGGAGGAGCCTGATAAGTTTCGAGCCAGCGCCACCTAGTGGTAAAATCAAACATTCACATGCTTATAACTTTGGGTGTGGTCGGCTTATTTTCACAGGAGTCACATTCTTAGATTCCTGAATCCTTGCAGAGTCCAACGATACCAAACATGCTAGGCTTTGCCTTATGTTTTGTTCAACGTTGTCATTTAGCGTTTAAACAACTTTCACGAATATCTTCGAAAAAGTTAGTCCGATCGAGACGAAACCACCGCAGGAGAATCAGAATCACAGCAGGTTGACTATATATCAATGGTATAATGTCCAAATGTTGATAGTCAGTGGCAAACAATGCAATCAAACTCAGGTGTGGGTTATTTTTTATATGCTCATAAATACAAATGTCCATAACTCATAGAGGAAATTGGATATTTTCACCAAATTTGGCACACTTGTGTATGGGCGCACTCTGAGGATACACATTTAAAACGGTGGGATTTTAATCTATGTTTTATCAACCAAATTGCCCGGATTTAATAAATAACAAGCAAATAGCCTATAACAGACAATGACATGTGGTAGAGGCGGCAGCGATGGCTTAAATGAACAACTAGAAAAGGAAAAATACTTTAGTCAGGGGCAGCCCTTAGTGTTTATTTCAGACGGGCCTATATCTGATCCAGCAGGGCACAGAGGGAGTTCTGGGTTGAGCGGTGGCGCTGAGCGGAAGAGCTTCAGAAATTAGCAGAATCTCCAGAAAGACGCTTGATCTCCTCTGGAGGAAATATTACCGCTCTTTCAACACACACACACAGTCACAATATGACCTCATGTATGTTTTAAAAACACAATTCAACTTATAAATAATACTTTTTAATGGGCTACTTAAAATGTTTATTACAAATACATTATTAAATTCTAAAAATTAACAAAAAATTGCATCGCATTTGCAATCCTTTGAAACCACTCCACTTCCCTAAAACTAAAATGGCCGTCCCACAGTCCCCAGATCTCAACCCAATAGAGCATCTTTGGGATGTGGTGGAACGGGAGCTTCGTGCCCTGGATGTGCATCCCACAAATCTCCATCAACTGCAAGATGCTATCCTATCAATATGGGCCAACATTTCTAAAGAATGCTTTCAGCTCCTTGTTGAATCAATGCCACGTAGAATTAAGGCCAAAGGAGTCAAACACAGTATTAGTGTGCTCCTAATAATCCTTTAGGTGAGTGTATATATGAGAAATATATCTAGCCTGAAAGCTTGAAATGTCAACTTTTAAACAAACAAATTCAAATCGAAAACAAATATTCTCTGGTTATGTAATCCGTATGAAAAGTGCGTTTCTCTCTAAAGGTGCTGCGGAGAGGCTTCATCTCTCCAGCCGACACTGACTCAGAAAATACTCGTTTAATAATAAACAGATAAAATGGCTCCTTGTTATTTTTTTCCGGACGCATTTATAATCATTACTTTTGCCGGTGTTTTTTTTCTCAAGCTTTAAGCGCGCATGCACACAGCTTATATATTTAAATTAGCCTAATATAAATGTGCACTATTTAATTAGTAGGCTAATAAGTATATCCAGCTCTTCTACATTACATTAGTTAACATAGGCTAGTTGATAAACAAATAAAATAAAAACCATATTTCTATACGTCGGAGAATTTCTTGTTCCTGTCACCACCACACAGAGCAGCGTTTTTAAAGCTACACTGTGTGATATTTTCCCCCATCTAGCGGTGAAAGGGTATATGACCATCCAGTAAATATTAGTTTCTGTTCCTCCCAATCCCGATTTCGTTTTAACTCCTACGGTGGCTGATTTAGTCCTAGATTAACATGGCTTCCAGTTCCACCTCGTCCATTAGTGTTCCTTCAAGTGATGAGGTTACTTTAGAAACTATTATAATTTGCAGTTATTTAATTTGTCAGTTAACATGTAGGTTATGACATCTATGTAAAATGAATAATAGTAATTTATTTACCATTTCATTGCTAACATCAGCTCTCAGGTTCCCAGACGAATGCAAGCTAATCTTAGTAAAGTAACTTTTATCAGTGCTATCGTTATTCTGGATATTGTACGACATCACTAGCGTAAGGCAAAGTTTACATTGTAGCAGTCTCAAGCAATCCCCCTCTTCACATTCGACACGGTGCCATCGAGTGTTTAAACGCGAAAGGCGAAGCTTGAATTTACGGGTATGTCCCTCTTTGGCTAATGTACTTTCAAGATGGAGGGGCAACATGGCGAACCCCTTACCCGTATGCATTTTCAATGGCATATTATAAACTAACGAGAATACTTTATTACTTGAAAGAAGTAAATATACATTAATGAGCACATATATTTGTGAAAGAACTAAGTGTTTTTAGCTAAGAATAAACTAAAAACGTTACACAGTGTAGCTTTAAGGTGACAATTGCTTATAAATATGAAGGTTGTGCTGTATATTGTATTGTATCTTTTCTTATGAAGATTGACATTTTGTTAATTAAACAAAAAGCACTTTATTTAGTCATTTTTATTATTTTTGTTATAAAAATTAAACACATTTTTGGGGGTTTTGTTGTGTTTTGACTACTTTTTGTATGTTGTC
>CM042243.1:1571068-1586068 GCA_023566225.1 Romanogobio albipinnatus | reverse complement strand
ACTCACTCATACACACTCTTTCTCACACACACACTCACTCACTCACACACTGACTCGCTCATACACACTCTTTCTCACACACACACTCACTCACTCACACACTGACTCGCTCATACACACTCTCTCACACACACACTCACTCACTCACACACTGACTCTCTCACACACACACACTCACTCACTCACACACTGACTCGCTCATACACACTCTCTCACACACTCACTCTTTCTCACACACACACTCACTCACTCACACACTGACTCGCTCATACACACTCTTTCTCACACACACACTCACTCACTCACACACTGATTCGCTCATACACACTCTTTCTCACACACTCACTCACTCACACACTGACTCGCTCATACACACTCTTTCTCACACACACACTCACACACTGACTCGCTCATACACACTCTTTCTCTGACACACACAATACATTTCCTTGAACACATAACCAATCACTCTCTTTGAAACGCTTTCTTTTTTGAAGGGATGCCATGTGTTCTCCATCCCTACAGGGACGACCTGCATTTGCTGCAGTTCCTGCACTCGCTGTGTGACTTCCTGCCGGCGTCGCATCACGTCCAGTTGCTCGGGCCCCCGAGGTCCCGCGGAGCCGCTCGAGATCTGGCCCAGGCTCTGGAGACGGAGATGCACGCGATAATGCAGGACGTGTCGTCCGCGCTCCGGTGTGGCGAGGGAGAAACGACGGCGCGGCAGGAGTCGGACGCGTCCTCAGAGCCGCTCCAGAGACTGAGGGAGGAGTGGCAGAGGGAGCGGGGGCGGTACCACTCGAGGCTCCGCCCCCTAGTGGACGGCACCACCTACAGCAGACTCATGGAGCGCATGATTGACACGCAGCTGGACGCTGATGAAGTCGCTCTGATGGAAGCAGCTCATCTGTAGGTAGCGCATCGCTGTCTCAGATATGAACTACAGACACTTTATGATGTTCTTATGTTCTAACATGAAATGTGACATTTTTAGTGTCTTGGTAAAGATGCAGGAAAAGCACAAGGAACATCACAGCCTGATCAAATGAATAAGCAGGGCTCCAGACTGCGACTGAATGGTGGCAACCTTTGAATAACCTCTGAATAATGTAGTGACACCCCATAGTATCGTGGAAGAAATGGTCAAATGTTTTTATTTTATTTATTACATTATTCATCTCAGGGTTCGTACGACCTTTTGAGAGTGAAATTCAAGCATTTTTTATACACTTTTCCCAGCACTTCAAAGCTCTAAATATTATCCAATTTTAATATTATTTTTAGTGTGATGATTTGTAAAACTAAAAGTGTAAAGGTGCTGGCCACTTTATGGCAAAAAACAAAACAAAAACACTATAACCAGTAGGTGGCGGCATTGGAGCACTTATTTGACTTATTAGACATTTCCACTCCTTAATATATGGAAAAAAGTAGGAAGTCACAAAGTCTCATGAAAAACTAAAACTTTTCTTCAAATTGTGACTGGATTACACAGAAAACAAGTAAAGAGTTTTCCTTTTAGTTCAGTGTGATACTATAGAAGAACAATAGTACATTTAATAAGAGTGGAATATTACAATTTTCCTTATAAAAATGAATCTATCATCTGACTATTTCTATCTATCTATCTATCTATCTATCTATCTATCTATCTATCTATCTATCTATCTATCTATCTATCTATCTATCTATCTATCTATCTATCTATCAATCATCTGACTATTTCTATCCATCTCATAGCAACCACCCAGAACACTGTGGCAACCGCCCAGAATACCCTAGCAAACGCAGAACATCCTAACAACTGCGTAGCAACCACCCAGAACACCATAGCTACCACCCAAGTGTCCTACCAACCACATTGCAACCACCTGAGTACCCTAGTAACCATGTAGCAATACCTTAGTTACCACCCCGAGTACCCTAGCAACCACATAGCAAGATCCTAACAACCACACAGAGTACCCTAGCAACCGCATAGCAACCACCCCAAGTACCTTAGAAACCGCATAGCAACCACCCTAGCAACCACCTGAGTACCCTAGCAACCGCATAGCAACCACTCTAGCAACCACCTAAGTACACTAGCAACACCCTAGCAACCACCCCAAGTACCTTAGCAACCGCATAGCAACCACCTGAGTACCCTAGCCACCACATAGCAAGACCTTAGCAACCACCCCGAGTACCTTAGCAACCGCATAGCAACCACTCTAGGCACCACCTGAGTACCCTAGCAACCGCATAACACCCTAGCAACCACACCAAGTGCCCTAGCAACCACATAACAAGACCTTTGCAACCACCCGAGTACCCTAGCAATTGCATAGCAACCACCTAAGTACACTAGCATCACCCTAGCAAGTACCTTAGCAACCGCATAGCAACCACCCCAAGTACCTTAGCATCCGCATAGCAACCACCTGAGTACCCTAGCATCCACATAGCAAGACCTTAGCAACCACCCCGAGTACCCTAGCAACCGCATAGCAACCACTCTAGGCACCACCTGAGTACCCTAGCAACCGCATAACAACACCCTAGCAACCACACCAAGTACTTTAGCAACCACCCTAGCAACCACCTGAGTACCCTAGCAACCACATAACAAGACCTTAGCAACCACCCGAGTACCCTAGCAATTGCATAGCAACCACCTGAGTTCCCTAGCAACCGCATAGCAGGTCTAAACTACTAACTAAAACTCAAACTATTTCAATCTTTCTGGCTATACTTTTTCAAGCCAACTTAAAGTTTGTCTCAACAAACTTTTTAATCTAGTTGCTCATTACTGTTGTTAATAAAAATTTCCAATAAACAAACATGTACTACTATTAGTAACTGCACTTATTAACAAAACAATGCAAAACAATAGTAATTTTATGATTAAATGAACCTTATAATTCTCCTCCGCTGGTGCCACTGCTCTCAAATGTTAGTCTGGAGCCCTGTATTATCAAAATATTTATTTGTAATACAGTGGAAATTAGTAGATTTGGTTAGCATGTTGATTTACGGTGTGCGTCCCTAAATGTTCATCTGGGGGCCACTGTGCTCCTGGTGAAAACAGTTCGTCCGGAGCCCTGATAAAGACATTAAATAACGCATGTCACTTTGAGTTTCTAGAGGAAGGAACCTGAAGTCTTTGGATCCAGATCCACGCTGAGTTTCTGCTGGAGTCTCCCTGCCTCTTAAGATTCTCCGGGGCTTCACGGCTCTAATACTTCTGTGACATCTCCACAGGAAGCACTTAAGCTGCCCGGCTCGACCCCGTCAGTCACGCCTCGCGCTGCAGTTTGTCCCCCGCAGGGAAACACGTGCCACATGTGGAGAAACACCCCATCCATTACTGTCCGTCCTTTACCTCCTGCAAATATGTGTGTGTTTACTGCTGACAATAACGGGCTGCACACGCTGTATGTTCAGAGTTATAAATAAAACTATTATTGGACTACGCTTTACCAGAAAATACTGTTTTATTCTTTCTACTTCATTTAAATGAGTGTGAGTGAACGTGTGTGTGCATAACATTATGACCAGGTGAAGTGAGTAACACTGATGATCTCCTGTTAGTGGGTGGGATATACACAGATCAGGCATAACATTATGACCAGGTGAAGTGAGTAACACTGATGATCTCTGTTAGTGGGTGGGGTATATTAGGCAGCAAGTGAACATGTTGTCCTCAGAGTTGATGTGTTAGAAGCAGGAGAAATGGGCAAGCGTGAGGATTTGAGCGAGTTTGACAAGGGCCAGATTGTGACGGCTAGACGACTGGGTCAGAGCATCTCCAGAACTGCAGCTCTTGTGGGGTGTTCCCGGTCTGCAGTGGTCAGTCTCTATCAAAAGTGCTCAAGGACCAGTGGAGAACCGGCCACAGGGTCATGGGCGGCTTTGATGCCCGTGGGGAGCGAAGGCTGGCCCGTGTGGTCCGATCAAACAGACGAGCTACTGGAGCTCAAACTGCTCCAGAAGTTAATGCTGGTTCTGATAGAAAGGGCTCAGAATACACAGAGCATCTCAGTTTGTGGAGTATGGGGCGGCATAGTAAATATGATGATGTCAGTGGAGTTTTTCCTGTTCTGTTTCTCTCTGCAGGTCTGAATCTCTGTGGGATGTTGATGTTGAAGAACAGCCTGAACGCACGTTTCTCAAGAGCAGCGGCAGATCAAAAGCTGCAGCGCTGTCTTATGGGATTGAATCCTTCAGTAAGAGTACACACTGAGGATGAATCACTCGTTAGTGTTAGTTGATGCATTAACTAATACAAATAGAAATTTCTGTTTGTTTGGTGCAACTCTTGCATCAAACATTTGATTATTTTCTGTGTTTGTTTAATGTTTCTGTCCAATCAACCCCATGATGTGATGTTTAATAACAGTGCACATGCGTCTCATTTCATCTGCCAGACTCTCTGACACGACCAGATAAACCGTGTTTTCAGACAGAAGCAGCACTGACAATATTTCTAACAATCATCCACTTCAAGTGTCGTCGCAGCTGCCAGTGTTACCATGGAAACCAGCATCAGTACCGCAACACCTTCCGTCTCAGTCTGGAGATCATGTCTGAGATCATGGTGAGTGTGGCTGTCTTGTAACGTTTCTATTTTTTGAAGAATTGATTTGTTGCATTTATTAATCGAAAAACCAACATTTTCACTGTAAGTAAAGTTTGACTATTTAAAGACTATACATTAAAGACAAGTGAATATATATACACACACACACACTCACCTAAAGGATTATTAGGAACGCCGCACTAATACTGTGTTTGACCCCCTTTGGCCTTAATTCTACGTGGCATTGATTCAACAAGGAGCTGAAAGCATTCTTTAGAAATGTTGGCCCATATTGATAGGATAGCATCTTGCAGTTGATGGAGATTTGTGGGATGCACATCCAGGGCACGAAGCTCCCGTTCCACCACATCCCAAAGATGCTCTATTGGGTTGAGTTCTGGGGCCTGTGGGGGCCATTTTAGTCCAGTGAACTCATTGTCATGTTCAAGAAACCAATTTGAAATGATTGGAGCTTTGTGACATGGGGCATTATCCTGCTGGAAGTAGCCATCAGAGGATGGGGACATGGTGCTCATAAAGGGATGGACATGGTCAGAAACAATGCTCAGGTAGGCCGTGGCATTTAAACCATGCCCAATTGGCACTAAGGGGCCTAAAGTGTGCCAAGAAAACATCCCCCACACCATTACACCACCACCACCAGCCTGCACAGTGGTAACAAGGCATGATGGATCCATGTTCTCATTCTGTTTACGCCAAATTCTGACTCTACCATCTGAATGTCTCAACAGAAATCCAGACTCATCAGACCAGGCAACATTTCTCCAGTCTTCAACTGTCCAATTTTGGTGAGCTGGTGCAAATTTTAGCCTCTTTTTCCTATTTGTAGTGGAGATGAGTGGTACCCGGTGGGGTCTTGCTGTTGTAGCCCATCCGCCTCAAGGTTGTGCGTGTTGTGGCTTCACAAATGCTTTGCTGCATACCTCGGTTGTAACGAGTGGTTATTTCAGTCAAAGTTGCTCTTCTATCAGCTTGAATCAGTCGGCCCATTCTCCTCTGACCTCTAGCATCAACAAGGCATTTTGGCCCACAGGACTGCCCCATACTGGATGTGTTTCCCTTTTCACACCATTCTTTGTAAACCCTAGAAATGGTTGTGCGTGAAAATCCCAGTAACTGAGCAGATTGTGAAATACTCAGACCGGCCCGTCTGGCACCAACAACCATGCCACGCTCAAAATTGCTTAAATCCCCTTTCTTTCCCATTCCGACATTCAGTTTGGAGTTCAGGAGATTGTCTTGACCAGGACCACACCCCTAAATGCATTGAAGCAGCTGCCATGTGATTGGTTGATTAGATCATTGCATTAATGAGAAATTGAACAGATGTTCCTGATAATCCTTTAGGTGAGTGTATATATATATATTATAATATATTTATACAATTATTATATTATATTACTTATTTATATTGTGTTAATAATATATTATTTATATATTAGTATATACACATTATTTTATAAACATTCCTATATGTATTTTTTATTTTAGAAATTGTGTTGTAATTTATAATTGTATTATAAATTATAAAAATATATTTTATTATATTAGAAATTACTTATTTTATAAAAAATGTCTCAATTTAAAAAATGTATATTAAAAAAAATTAGTTTGGAGTTCAGGAGATTGTCTTGACCAGGACCACACCCCTAAATGCATTGAAGCAGCTGCCATGTGATTGGTTGATTAGATAATTGCATTAATGAGAAATTGAACAGGTGTTCCTAATAATCCTTTAGGTGAGTGTATGTGTGTGTGTGTGTGTGTGTATATATATATTGTTCTCTTCTGAGAGAATCCAAAAGAAAGCAGATCTAGCCGTTTTAAGGCCTTTCTGTATGCAGTGACACTATCCTTCCACTAAATGCGAAATACCACTAGTTTTGTTCTCTTCCAGCTGCACTCCTTTTTTCGGCTGCTCTCTAAAGGTCCTTTCACACTGGATGCGATTTTGAAGTGCGAATAATTCGCGCAGTGGTTTTATTGTTTGATCAGCTGTTTGTCTAATGAGTGCTTCCACACCGAACGTGAATGTGCTGCGGCGAAAAAACTGTTTTTTTTTCGTTTCGATGAGGGTTTTTTTTTAACACTCGCAGCAACAGAAAAGGCTTAAGCCAATTACATACAAGAAAACAAAGGTCACGAAATGTCCAGTTGATGTCATTGAATATCAACATTAACTTTTGCCAGGGAGGTATCGCATTTCTCATGAGATTACAACTGTAGTTGTGTTTGCCCACTGTAGGCCAAAGTAGGACAACCATAACATAATATTTTGAGTTAAAACTCGTTGATTTTTTTTTTCTAACCTAATTGTGTCCGCGACTATGGAAAGTGAATGTGTTTCCATCAAGTACGACTGTGGCACTTAAATGTTTACATTGTGACCCAACTGGAAACAGCTGCTCCGGATCGATTGGTTCCCGAAGTGTGTGTGTGTGTTTCGTCAGATGCGCTGCTACTGTCTCTATCGAGCTCCACAAATTGTCCCACGGACATTTGAAGTAAGTGCGGAACCGGCCATGATAAAGTTTTAGCTTCTTTAGATTAGCATACTCCCCTTTAGACTCTTTGTTCTTTAAAGGACAACTCCGGTGAAAAATGAACCTAGGGGTAATTAACACATGGTTACCAAGTAGATCGTTCTCTGGGAGGCTATTTTGAGCCTTGTTAGTGGTATTAACTAGCGATTTAATTTGACTTATTCTATGCCCCATATACTAGCGTTATAAGATAATCTGTTTTAGAGATAAAATTCTTGCATCCCAGAGAACGATCTACTCGGTAACCATTTGTTAATTACCCCTAGGTTCATTTTTCACCGGAGTTGTCCTTTAAAACCTTCTTCTCTGTCTTTTAAATAAAATGAAAAGCTTGTCTGGATGAGGAAGTGTCCGTGTTTTCTCAGCTGTCGCCGCGAATGTTTTGGAATGTTGGAGTTCTGAAACGTCACAGATGTCGCAAACTCGCGTCACGGCTGATGTGAATGCTCACGAAATATTAGTTTTTCCGCTTCGCTTTTTCGTTATGCGTCCGGTGTGAAAGGGCGTTTACACCAAACGCGAATTGAGCGCCTGGAGTGAGTGATTTCCATGTTAAGTCAATGTAAAGATGTGTTGACGCGCGTCTGGAGGTCCTGCGGCGAGGTGGACGCGATTTCGCCTCATTCGCGCGTCCAGTTCGATTTGAGCGTCTTGCGCATTAACGCATTTGAAGCAAATTTGCGTCTGACGCCCGAGTTAAAAAATCTGAACTTTGACGTCTGTTCGTGCCGCGTTAACCAATCAGGAACCTGCTCGCTGCGTTCACATGACAAGTGACAATGAGAAACTTGCATAATTTAAAAACACTATTGTTATTATGTCACAAAATGTAGTTTTAAGAGTTTTTCAGGTGAGAATGTAGTTGTTTAAAGCTCAAATCTGTGGTTTGTTTATAAAGAGAGCTCCTCTCTGAACATTTGTCTGCCAAATCATTTTGACTGAGGGCAAAGAGAAGTTTCATAACTTTATATTTTAGGATATCTAACTTTACCGTTGTACTAGCGCTGACTTTGTTTGGCTGAATTGTTTGCTTTATTTATTGTATAGCTTTATACCTTTTACTTTTATAATGGCTATTATTGATCACACATAAACTGACAGAAAGAGACTGGGTTGTGTTTTATGTCATATTTTATTACAGTGATAATCATATATATGCACACTTAATGTCTGAACCACATATTAATGTGCTCAATATTTGTTTTTAAATGCAAACGAAAGGAGGCATGGTTGTTTTTTATATTTCGTTTGTTATAGATATACACGCAGTGAAGATAGTCAAGGTAGGCGTTGCCTGAACCACATTTGTGTGGCTATTAATGTTTAATGTTTTTTTAATGAAAATGAAAAGAGGCAGAGTGATGTTTAATGGCATATTCCGTTTTATTGCAGCCTAAAATATACACACAGGAGTGAGAGCGAGCTGTCATCCGGGCACAGCTGCGCATCTATTTTGCTTCAAAAGCTCGATTTATACGCTTATGGGTCTGGTTGTCCCACGCCGTTGGACTATTTTCTTTAATCTTCTTCAAGTGCAAAAGAGCAACTTAAGAGCCAGATTTACTAACAGGTTCGGTTCTGATGGCTTGTCACATCAGTTTTTTGCTATTCTATTCTTGGGCGACAGGAACAGAAACAAAAAATGTATAAATGTAAAAATAAAACACTACATAGACTTCACTATAAAATATACATTGATTCTTATAAAAGCTACTGTATTCAAGTTTTCCAGTCAAGAGCAGTGAGTGATTTTCTCTGTCTTTTGTTGTTTTATTAACATTAACCCTCTGGTGCTCTTCGTTTAGGGGTTTCATTGGTCGTCTTCCGTCATAAGTGACCGGACACCTAAAAATTAAACTTCCTCCACCCCAGTAAAACCAATGCAATTTATTTTTCTTCAATAATATTTTTTATTTTGTATTTTGAGATGATTTGATGGTATTTTTTTATATTTATGCAATAATTATGGTCTATTTTTGCCATTGAAAATTATACAAATAGTTTTTTTTGTATTTTTAATTTTTTTTAAATTATTGCAGTATTTCATGTTAAAATAGAGACTAGGCCTTCAAAATATATTTTTTTTAAGGCAGATTAGCGCCTCTTTTGGAATTATTTAAGAAATCCTGCAACCATGTGTGTAATCACTAGAGGTCTCAATGGAGAGGCTTGAGAATTCCCTAGTTCTGTTTTGAACACATTTAATGATTTTTTTTTTGATGGATTTGAATATATATATATTAGTGGTGGTTATATAGTGGTTAACGTGCTGCGTTAACGCGAGACTTTTATCGGGCGATAAAAAAAAAAATATCACTGTTAATCTATTCTCAAAGTTGGGTTGGGAGCTGGGTCTATACTACGCAAGCTATGATGACTTTCACCTTGATATTTTAGCGTGGATATACACCTAGCCGAATTGCACTGTAGGGGGCAAGAGAACGAGTCTTCGAACCTGTGTGTATGCCTACTAGTGTTGTCAAAAATATCCATATTTCGCTATGTATCGATACTGAAATTCTGAAACGATACAATACTCATTTTCTACAGTATTGATATCAGCTGCGCTCTCCTCTCCTCTCCAGCGAGTGACCCGCACCGCCTCCTCTCATTCAGTCGTTTAATCCTCTGATCATGGCGAACGGGTGTTCTGCTGGACTTTTGTTAGTATTGGTGTGACCGGTCTGAATTTTGCGTGGGGTTGCACATAACGTTAATTCTACTAATTCCCTCAGATTTCGCGCTCGCATCTGAAGCGCACACACACATACTGTAATAAAGCCGCCTCTGACATACAAGTGCAAAAATGAGCTCCTTTTTCCAGTTTATTAATGGTCAAATACACTCAAAAATGTCTTAATGCCCATCTTGGTGAGTTTTAACGTAAACACAGTCGTAAGCAGCTCACAGGAACAGTGTTTGGATATGCGTGCGTCAGGTCTTAAAGGGACAGAAGTTATTTATTATTCAAACTACAAAAAGACAAACGATCACTTACAAGCACACATATTCTGAATGCCATCGGCAGAATTCAAATGAGCCATTTTAATCTAGATTAATCTAGATTCATTTTGGAATTAACCTAGATTAAAAAAAATTAATCTATGCCCACCACTAATATAAATATATTTAAAAAATCTCAAAGACTATTTATTATAAAGTTTTAGATTTTTTTTTGTTTTGTTTGAAATATATATATTTTTTTTCTGTGGATTTGTGTTTTTGCAGATTTCCCATTCATTTCCTATGGGGGTCATTTTTGACCGAAGAGCACAAGTGGGAGTAATTTTTTTACGACCACTTAGCATGCTCGAATCATGCCCTCAATTTTTTTGTCACCCCTTTTTTTTCAGCGTTGTGGCCGATTTGTAGATTGTACACACAAATATTCTGTGAATTTTTGTATTTTTGCCGATTTCCCATTCATTTCCTATGGTCGGTCATTTAAGACAATGAACGCTATTTTAGCCAATGAACCCCAATTAGCATGCTCGAATCATGACCCCAATTTTTGTGTGTGTTTACATACCTAATGCCATTAAAGTCACCAAGTTTCATATCATTCTGATGAAGAAGTGTTTTTTTAAATTTCAAAACTGAAAAAAAAATTCCTGTCAGAAACGACCGAAGAGCACCAGGTGGTTAAAGGGATAGTTCACTCCAATTGATCGATTACTCGCACTCAAGTTGTTTTACCCTTGAATAAAGTTATTTCTTCCGTTGGACATCAAATATATTTTGAAGAATGTTGGAAACCAAACAGTTGCTGGTCCCCATTGTAAGAAATAATAATATGGATGTCAATCGTTACCATCAACTGTCCGGTATTAAACTGTCTGTGTTCAACAGAAGAAATGAACACAGGTTTGGAACAATATTAGAGTGAGTAAACAATGACATTATTTTAGAGGCTAACTGTCCCTTTAAGGACAGCGTGTTCACTATAGGCTGCGCTGCTGTCAATTTAAGACCTGCGCTCATCTGATATACAGACACACACCGACTTTACTTTCACTTCAGACATAACCGACTGTGTTTCTGTTAACCTTGTGTGCATTTGACAGTATTAGGGCAGTAAGACGACTACTCAGTCCAGTAATCACGTGTTTGACAGGCGTTTAGTGCCCGCACTCGGAAAAGCGCATGTTAAAACCGTGCAAGGTTTTAAAACACAAGCAAATAATGAACTTTGGTGATTGTGAATAACTATAGTGTCCCGTGAGTATAACTCCACCACTAACGTGTGATGTGAATGTGGCACGTTGTTCAGTATTGGGATGGAGGTAAAATATAGAATGTGTAGAAAAATTATTAATTAAATGCAAAAACAAAAAACGCAATTCACAAACGCGTATTGAACCGCGAATGCTGTACCGAACGGTTCAATATTATATTGAGAATTGTGGCATCCCTAGTAAATAACGTCTTTGATTTTATCACTGTACATAACAACTATACGTTTGACTAATTAAAGAGTATCCATTAAAAATCTGTATAAAAAACTATAATATTCTACTCATTTTGTATCATATTTCCAAGATATTTTAATCAATTGAAAAAAAAAAAGTTTTCTGTGTTCTGTGTCCTTATTATCACATAATTTCCATCCAAATCCAAAACAAAGGCCATCATCCTGCAGGAAGTGACAAATTATGACACGGATCAGTTTGATGTCAAAATGAAAAACCATGAGCAATGACTGACTTTGGCTCAACATTGTTCATTTTTCAGTTCATTCTGTAAATAACCAAGATATAAATCATAGATAAATCAAGTATCTATTCTAATATATCACTTTTACAGAAATATAACACAAGCAGATTCGTTTCAGAGTTGAAAGGGTTCTTTAAAGCAGGAATAATCCAGACACTTTAAACGCTAGTTAACTCTTATTCTGAAGAGGTTAACCGTAGTTTTTGCATCTCTCATCCGTCGCAAACTCAGTTTCTCAGCTTAAGTGACAACATTGTCGCATCTGAGAGAATATGACATTTATGTTACCTTGGTTTGTGCTTATTTTCTTCAAAGAGAGTCAAAATGAAAGCAGATCTAGCCGTTTTAAGGCCTTTCTGTATGCAGTGACACTTTCCTTCCACTAAATGCGAAATACCTGTAGTTTTGTTTTCTTCTATTTTTCGAGATGCTCTTTTAAACATATAAACCACAGATATTTTAGATGTTTTGGGGGCTCTTAAAAAGTGACATGGATACATTTTTTTGCCTGTCCGCTTAAAATGTCACAGTGACTTCATGTGTGCGGTTTATTGCAACGCTTTTATTACCTAGTGATTTTTGATACCCAATAATTGGCTCAGTACACCTGAATTATGAAAATGTTCAGCATATGCAGCATTTAATAGGTTATGCAATTTGATTATGTAAACAATTGATTACGTGTCACAGCCATGAGAAAACAGACAAATCTACACCGTACCGTAATGAAAGACAACATGATAAAGATCTGAAGCCAAAGATGCTTCTCATGTGTGATCTTCACTATTATGTGTTCTTCAAAATACAAAACAATTGAGACGACAGCTGAGAGAAAAGAGTCATGTCATGGATAAAGGACAAAGGGCGTGTGTGTGTGTGTGTACGTGCGTGTGTATATATATTTCAAAATTATATTACATTTTTAAAATTGTATACATTTTATATACTATGTGTATATATATGTATATATATACTATGTATGTATGTATGTGTGTGTGTGTGTGTGTGTGTGTGTATATATATATATATATAGTATTTTCAAATTGTATAGTGTTTTTAAATATATATTTATATATAGTAATATTTGATATGAATATATATATATATATATATATATATATATATATATATATAGTAATATTTGATATGAATATATAAATATTTTCAAAATGTGTGTAATATATATATATATATATATATATATATATATTGCATTTTAAAAAATATATATATATATATATATATATATATATATATATATAAATATTACACTATTAAATATTTTAAATCTATATAATGTAATATTTAAAAAAAACTGATATCAAATTGTAATATATTACAATTGAATATACTTTTTAAAAAAAATTGTGAAATATATACATTAATATTTTACATTTTGATATATGATTTATGTATGTGTATATATATATATATATATATATATATATATATATACATAACATTTTAATATATTGATGTATTTTATATACTGTATATACATTATTAAAATATATATTACATTATATTATATATATTTAAAATATTTAATAGTGTAATATTTATATATATATATATTAATATTTTAAAATATAGTGTAATATATATATATATTTAAATATAAAATTGTAAAATATAACTATTACAATTATTTATTTATATATATATATATATATATAAATAAATTACATTACATTTTATTATATTTACTGACTTCTACTATTTTGTGTGTGTGTGAGTGTGTGAGTGAGTGAGTGTGTGAGTGACGACTCGATTCATAAAAACTATCAAGATCCAAAACACAATCATATAAAACAGCGTCTCTCGTATGAAACCGTTCACCAACAACAGAAGAAGCTGCACTGCTGGTCACATCAGATGTCCCCGTTAGATCGAGCCGGTTCTGTCCACAGCCGTTCGTCCCTGACGGGGGAACTAGACTTTCCTGGCGCTCTCGTGTCTGATGATCTTGTATGTGATCCAGTAGAAGACATTAAAGATCAGGAACACCAGCGGGAACGCCGCCCGGGATATCGTGTCGATCCGCTTGGCTCTGTCCACAAACTTCTTCCGGTTGGGTTCCGTGTCCTTCAGGATGGACGGCTGCTGAATCGCGCCACTTTTGACCGCGCCGCTGTTGAAGCCAGAGAAGTGCAGGCGGCCATCTTGTAATTCGTCCTCCTGCGTGTTCGGAAATCAAGACGTTGTGTTATTAACACCATACCTGAATATAAAAGAGCGCCCTACCCACATACATTACATTTCATTTTATTTGGTCTCATTTTACAAAAAACACTCAAAATTTTAACACAATGGTAGAATATTGCATACATTATATTGTATTTATAAATATTTTTACATTTGAAATTCTGTCATTTTTTATCTGTTTGGTCTTGATTGACGGCTGCCGCTGGGAAATCGAACAGAAGGTCCCGCCTCCTCATCTTTGTAAAGGGAGATCTCGGGCTCTGATTGGTCTAGAAGCATGATCGACGTGTCTATAGAGAGCTGAGATACGTACAGTATGACGCAATATGTGATGACGTCACCAACCATCGCGGCTAACAAAGACAATCAAAACTAAGGATAAATATAGCTGCAAGCAGCATTACCGGGGCCAAGCGCAAATAAGAAGACAAGACAAGTGTCAGATAAACGGCAGAAATTAGCAATTAAACACATTTTAAGATGATTTTAGGCAAAAAAAGGCTGAAAAATGCATTTTAGTTGATGGGAATTTCATGTTTTACTCTATTATAGCGCCACCAAGAGGCACAATTCTAAACAATAACTGACACCTGACTCTGATTGGATGTTACTCCCCCTTACTATCAATATTTTGACATTTGGGCATTAGCGTTCAGCTATCGACCTATGTTTCTGAACTTCTGACGCTGGTTTCGTCTCCATCGGACTAGCGGTTTCGAAGATATCAGCTAACGTTTTATAAGCGTTAAAAACAAACGATACGCCCCAAACCTGGCAAGTCTGGTATCGTTGGACTCGGCAAGGATTCAGGAGACAAACAAAGTTACTCCCATGAAAATAAGTCAATCTCACCCAAAGTTATAAGCGTTTAAAAAAAAGCTTCTCAGGCTCCTTCAGGGCATCTGATGACCCATACATAGTTTCGTAACAATCCGTTCATGTGTTCATAAAATACAG
>CM042243.1:1538568-1566068 GCA_023566225.1 Romanogobio albipinnatus | reverse complement strand
TTTATGATCTCTGCGATCAGACTAAATGACTGATTTGCATATTGAGTCACATGACCTGCTGTGTGTCTGGAGAGAAGAGAGTTCTTGGAAGCGATCAACAGGAGCAGGGATTATGGGATTATTGGCTGTCTAGTAATGAGCGCTTTCATTTCCCAATAATAATGAGCGCATCAGATTAACACAATGACACGTGAGATGAGTTAAAGAGGCTCCTCTCGTGTGTGTGTGTGTGTGTGTGTGTGTGTGTGTGTGTGTGTGTGTGTGTGTGTGTGTGTGTTTCAGACGGGAATCTGCATTATGTGTGACAGAGCAGAAGAGCCAATCCCTGATGATTGTGTTTGAATCCGGACTCTTTGTGTGTAATATTCACAGTCTCTGATGATGATGATGATGATGATGATGATGATGATGATGATGATGATGAAGATTCATCAGCCGGTGAGTTCATCAGTGATGATCTGTGTGTGAGTTATTATAATGACGCTGATGTGAGAGTCCCAGGGTTGGGACACACGTCCTGATGTTCGAGGACGTGATCGTGATGTTGCTAACCGGCCGTCATTTATTGACTTTTTTATGTCATAATTTTACGGTTTTAAAGGATTAGTTCACTTTTAAATAAACTTTTGCTGATTATTTCCTCACCCCCATGTCATCCAAGATGTCCATGTCTTTCTTTCTTCAGTTGAAAAGAAATGAAGGTTTTTGATGAAAACATTCCAGGATATTTCTCCATATAATGGACTTCAATGGGCTCCAAACGGTTCAAGGTCCAAATGACAGTTTCAGTGCAGCTTCAGAGGCTTTAAACGACACCAGACGATGAATAAGGGTCTTATCTAGCCAAACCATCAGTTTCTGTGAGAAACCCAGCAGTATTTATGCTGTTATTTTACCTCTTATCAGTCAAATGTGATCATCTCTGAGCTCCGCCATAACTTTTGCTAAGTGAGGTCAAAATACGAGCGTGGTCATAGATGTATACGTAGATGCCTCATTAGCGCCTGCACGGATCAGTAGAATGAGGCATCTACGATCGATATATCTATGACCACGCTCGTATTTGACCTCACTTAGCGGAAGTTATGGCGGAGCTCAGAGATGATCACGTTCGAGCATTAATACTGCTGGGTTTCTCGCAGAAACTGATGGTTTGGCTAGATAAGACCCTTATTCATCGTCTGGTGTCGTTTAAAACCCTCTGAAGCTGCACTGAAACTGTCATTTAAGCTTTTTATGTCATTATTTCTACTTAATTTGTCATAATTTTTAGTTTTTAAGTCAGAAAATCATAATTATGACATACTAAGTCGAAATAAGGGCAAGTCGAAAGACCTTAATATGTCATAATTGTGATTTTTATGTCATTATTTTTACTTAGTATGTCATAACTTTTTAAGCCAGATTAATGATTTTTATGTCATTATTTGACTGTCATAATTTCGATTTTTTTAATCCAGAATTGACTTTTATGTCAGTATTTCGATTTAGTATTTCATAATTATGATTTTTATGTCATTATTTTGACTAAGTATGTCATAATTTTGATTTTATGTCAGTATTTCGACTTAGTTTGTCATAATTTTGATTTTATGACATAATTATTACTTTACCTTAATATGTCATAACTTTTTAAGCCAGATTTATGATTTTTATGTCATTATTTCTACTTAATTTGTCATAATTTTGAGTTTTTCAGTCAGAAAATCATAATTATGACATACTAAGTCGAAATAAGGGCAAGTCAAAAGACCTTAGTATGTCATAATTATGATTTTATGTCATTATTTTTACTTAGTATGTCATAATTCAAGTCTATTTTGAGTCTAATTTCAGAAAACAGTCAGCCCGGCTGTGATCTCTCATACACACACTCCTAACCCTTGAGGAAAGCCTGAAGAGCTGGAGCTGTTAGAGCTCAAAGGGTGGCGACTCCATATGAAACCGTCCGGATTGAGAGTGGGATGGCAGTAAATGATCATTGGTGAGTAACAGGCCTGACCTTTGGCAGCGATGCTCGCGACCCGGAGCTCTGCGTCGTCATGGTGAGGACGGTGGTGATGCCGAGCGCGACCCGAGCCGGAGCGGCGTCCATGTTGATCCAGAAGGAGACCCAGGAGAGGATGACGATGAGGAGGCTGGGGATGTACATCTGGATCAGGTAATATCCCATCTGCCTCTCCAGGTGGAACTTCACCTCGATGCACGTGAACTTCCCTAAACACGAGACAACAACACACAACAACAACACGAGACAACACACAACACGAGACAACACACAACAACAACACGAGACAACACACACAACAACAACACGAGACAACACACACACAACACGAGACAACACACAACAACACGAGACAACACACACACAACACGAGACAACACACAACAACACGAGACAACACACACACAACAACACGAGACAACACACACACGACAACACGAGACAACACACACACAACAACACGAGACAACACACACACGACAACACGAGACAACACACACACAACAACACGAGACAACACACACACGACAACACGAGACAACACACACACAACAACACGAGACAACACACACACAACAACACGAGACAACACACACACAACAACACGAGACAACACACAACAACACGAGACAACACACACACAACAACACGAGACAACACACACAACAACAACACGAGACAACACACAACACGAGACAACACACAACAACAACACGAGACAACACACACAACAACAACACGAGACAACACACACACAACACGAGACAACACACAACAACACGAGACAACACACACACAACACGAGACAACACACAACAACACGAGACAACACACACACAACAACACGAGACAACACACACACGACAACACGAGACAACACACACACAACAACACGAGACAACACACACACGACAACACGAGACAACACACACACAACAACACGAGACAACACACACACAACAACACGAGACAACACACAACAACACGAGACAACACACACACAACAACACGAGACAACACACACACGACAACACGAGACAACACACACACAACAACACGAGACAACACACACACAACAACACGAGACAACACACAACAACACGAGACAACACACACAACAACACGAGACAACACACACACAACACGAGACAACACACAACAACACGAGACAACACACACACAACACGAGACAACACACACACAACAACACGAGACAACACACACACGACAACACGAGACAACACACACACGACAACACGAGACAACACACACACAACAACACGAGACAACACACACAACAACAACACGAGACAACACACACACGACAACACGAGACAACACACACACGACAACACGAGACAACACACACAACAACAACACGAGACAACACACACACAACAACACGAGACAACACACACACAACAACACGAGACAACACACACAACAACAACACGAGACAACACACACACAACACGAGACAACACACAACAACAACACGAGACAACACACACAACAACAACACGAGACAACACACACACAACACGAGACAACACACACAACAACAACACGAGACAACACACACACAACAACACGAGACAACACACACAACAACAACACGAGACAACACACACACGACAACACGAGACAACACACACACGACAACACGAGACAACACACACAACAACAACACGAGACAACACACACACGACAACACGAGACAACACACACACGACAACACGAGACAACACACACACGACAACACGAGACAACACACACAACAACAACACGAGACAACACACACACAACAACACGAGACAACACACACACGACAACACGAGACAACACACACAACAACAACACGAGACAACACACACACGACAACACGAGACAACACACACACAACAACACGAGACAACACACAACACGAGACAACACACACACAACAACACGAGACAACACACACACAACAACACGAGACAACACACACACAACAACACGAGACAACACACACACGACAACACGAGACAACACACAACACGAGACAACACACACACAACACGAGACAACACACACACAACAACACGAGACAACACACACACAACACGAGACAACACACACACAACACGAGACAACACACACACACAACAACACGAGACAACACGAGACAACACACACACAACACGAGACAACACACACACAACACGAGACAACACACACACACAACAACACGAGACAACACACACACAACACGAGACAACACACACACAACACGAGACAACACACAACACGAGGCAACACACACACAACAACACGAGACAACACACACACAACATTAGAGACTCTTTTATCAAGTGTAATTGTCTAAACTAAGTTCTGTGGTCAACTCCTGAAACTGAAGAAGATCACCGGTACAATGAAGCATTGTGTGTTATTAACTCAACTAAACGCATCGTATATGAGATTAATCAGATTTATTCTACATAAACATAATATTACAATTTACACAGATCAGGCATAACATTATGACCAGGTGAAGTGAGTAACACTGATGATCTCCTGTTAGTGGGTGGGATATATTTAGGGCTGTAATCTCCCAGTCGATTATTAGTCGATATGTTCTGGCTCGACCAAAATTCTGATTGGTCGATTTTTTGCCGCGTTCATTTCATCAGTTTTGCCGCGTTCATTTGATCAGGTGGAAAGCACTCATTGCTATTGGGGGTGTTTTCAGAGCAGCCCTGTTTCACAGGTCACAGTCTGTCTTCAGAACACCCCCTTGATTCCACTTCTTGTGGATTAGCCCAACCCACTGGAGAAGAGAGACAGATTGAAGAAGGCTAGTTTGCTGTATATTATTTATTTAATTGTGAGAGCTTTTTTTCTGCTCTTGATCTGGCTTGTTTAATAAATATTCCTTTTTTATTAAAGTTTTAAGAGTAAAAGCTTTAAGTTAATCGTCTATTCGTGTCTCAGCCGAGAAGCTGAGCTGATGTTCGAGCTGCACAGAGCGGCTGAAATGATAGTCAGTCAGTATAATACATATGACAAAAACAATTGTCTAAATTATGTTGCATATTCCTCAAAAGCTCTTGTGATGATATCACTAGTTGACAACAGTGCTATATTTTGGGAAATCATAGGCTATGATGGAGCACGTGATGCTGTCAGAGCCGACACACTCGAGTGTCAGACTCATTCAGTGCAAAATAATCCGCTCAAAAATGATTTAATATACTGCAAATAGCCTACTAGTTTTTTATGTTTATTTATAATTCATTTAGGCAGACAACAAGGCCACCAAGTACTGCGCACAGTGTGCAGCTAATTCATTTAACGCTTTTTTTCATAACGTCATTTTTAGTCTAAAATTTCATGACCTCAGTCGACCAAGATTTTCTTTGGTTGATTAAAGCCCTAGATATATTAGGCAGCAAGTGAACATGTTGTCCTCAGAGTTGATGTGTTAGAAGCAGGAGAAATGGGCAAGCGTGAGGATTTGAGCGAGTTTGACGAGGGCCAGATTGTGACGGCTAGACGACTGGGTCAGAGCATCTCCAGAACTGCAGCTCTTGTGGGGTGTTCCCGGTCTGCAGTGGTCAGTCTCTATCAAAAGTGAAGGACCAGTGGAGAACCGGCCACAGGGTCATGGGCGGCTTTGATGCCCGTGGGGAGTGAAGGCTGGCCCGTGTGGTCCGATCAAACAGACGAGCTACTGGAGCTCAAACTGCTCCAGAAGTTAATGCTGGTTCTGATAGAAAGGGCTCAGAACACACAGAGCATCTCAGTTTGTGGAGTATGGGGCGGCACAGCCGCTGACCAGTCCGGGTGCCCATGCTGACCCCTGACCCCTGTCCACCGCCCAAAGCACCAACAGAACTGAGCATCAGAACTGGACAGGGGCGCTGCTCGCAATTTTGGGCCCTATGAAAGAATATGATGTTGGGCCCTCTACCACACCAACCTAGCTATCCAAAATCTTTGTCTGCAATTTAATAATACTGACCAATTAAGCTCCGCTCGCTCAACCCAGAATGCCCCGATTGGCTGATGAAACATTGATTAATATTAAGATACAATTTATACAAAACAAAACTTAATGAAGTGGTCACAATCATGTCTGATCAACTCCATCTTATGATGTGTCCTATCTCATGCTGTTCACTTTTCATAATCGACATAGATCGACAGATTGACAACATAGACATAAAAAAACAACATTATAATATTTAAACATAAATATAAAAATAAATACCTTAATGGCTGCAACAATTATAGCACAGAGAAATGTCATGTCGGAGTGGGATATGAGTGAGCGGTTCATGAGTGGAGCGTTTTGCTGGATTTTGCCAGAAATGCCATCATTTTTTTATATTTGTAACTCTTTGGTAGATCATACATTTATAATACATTACTACTAGTACTGTTACTACTGATAAAACCCACCCCAAAAGTGTGTGGGCCCTTAGAACCGCCCTAACTTCCCCCCCTTAGAGGCGCCCCTGGAACTGGACCATGGAGCAATGGAAGAAGGTGGTCTGGGGTCTTTCAGGGCCTTCAGGGGTCTAGTTGAGTCCATGCCTCGACGGGTCAGCAAAAGGGGGACCAACACAATATAGGAAGGAGGTCATAATGTTATGCATGATCAGTGTATATCTGCAGAAAATGACGCGAATGCACAAGCGACTTGACTGTGTTGGTCATGGTGTCCTGTTGTGGACGCTCTTCACGGCATTAATTAACTCAACTAAACGCATCCTATATGAAATTAATCATAAATATATATAAACATATACCCAAAATAAACATAATATTACAACTTACAATGGCAGAAAGGCTGTGAATGCATAAGCGAACTTGACTGTGCTAGTCATGAAGGTGTAAGATCTCTTTCCGCAACAATCGCACTGAAACACATTATTTTTCAATCGTATTCTCATGATAATTTGATGTATTTCAAACCCATCGTGTTTAATGGACACAGATGATTCGTTGACATGAGGTCGTGTGAGTATTTGAATCAAGATCACAATCTTTTAATGATTAATTGTGCAGGACAATGTAAATGTATTGAAATATATAGACAGTATGATCAGTTATGAGTGTATTTGAATCTTCTGACCTGTATTATAGTGTTTGGTGCAGTAGCCCAGGTCCTTCTCGTCTCTGATGAGGAACTGTGGTAAAGTCAGACCATCAGCCACCTGGACTGGACCTTTATCAAGCCACTCGAATATCAGGTCGTTCATGGTGTATCCGACTGGAGAACAGCAGAAACACAGCGTCAGTGTGTGAACATGACCATCAGAGAGATGATGAAGAGACTCCTGAAGTACTCACAGCTCTCCAGCTGCATCGTGCAGGTCTGGACGTCCATCGGGAAGTTCTTCAGATCCATCGGACAGGACAGTATCAATGTCAACCTATGAACAATGACACGGGCACAGGTATTTCTAGAGCGCTTTATACAACAATGAGTGAGTCATTGAATCATTCATTCAAGAGATTTGTTCAAAAACACTGATTCATCCAGTAATGAAACAAGTGAGTCAGTGAATCATTCACTCAAGAGATTGTTCAAAAACACTGATTCATCCAGTAATGAAACAAGTGAGTCACTGAATCATTCACTCAAGAGATTTGTTCAAAAACACTGATTCATCCAGTAATGAAACAAGTGAAGTCTTTATGAGTCATTGAATCATTCACTCAAGAGATTGTTCAAAAACACTGATTCATCCAGTAATGAAACAAGTGAAGCCTTTATGAGTGAGTCATTGAATCATTCACTCAAGAGATTTGTTCAAAAACACTGATTCATCCAGTAATGAAACAAGTGAAGTCTTTATGAGTCATTGAATCATTCACTCAAGAGATTGTTCAAAAACACTGATTCATCCAGTAATGAAACAAGTGAAGTCTTTATGAGTGAGTCATTGAATCATTCATTCAAGAGATTCGTTCAAAACACTGATTCATCTAGTAATGAAACAAGTGAAGTCTTTATGAGTGAGTCATTGAATCATTCACTCAAGAGATTTGTTCAAAACACTGATTCATCCAGTAATGAAACAAGTGAAGCCTTAATGAGTGAGTCATTGAATCATTCACTCAAGAGATTCGTTCAAAAACACTGATTCATCTAGTAGAACATAATGAGAAATGTGAACAAATAAGTTGTTTTAGAGTTTAAAAATAAGTAATATAATTATAATAATACAATAAGGTCCCATTTAATGTTAGTTTATGGATTAACTAATGAGACCTTATTGTAAAATGTTACCAATAATATTAACAGATAATGTATTAAATCTTGAAATTAACATTAACTTCGATTAATAAATGCTTTTTTTCGTAGTTAGTTCAATGCAGTTAACAAACAAACCTTATTGTAAAGTGTAAAGCATTATGTGTAAGTGCAGTTATTGCTTATGAACTCATAAATCTGACTGAGTGTCATTTAAAGGAATAGCTGATGCTGTAATATTCCGTTTTGTGACTTTCACCTGACTGGAGTATTGAAGGATGAATTCATCACCTGGACTTGTCTGATGATTTATGCATGAATTCAGAGCACACGACTCTGACGACGAGCTGATGTGTGCAGATTTATATAAATAGAGCTTTGTTTATGAAATCTAGGACAGCGTCATATCAGCTTATTTTCACAACAGAACATAACAGATTCTCCAAACATGAGCGCTACAGATATCTCCTGTTCACTCCATCACTAGCTGAAGAGAAACAAAAAAAAGAGTGAGAGAAAATCTGATAAAACCTGATGACCTGATCAGATTTCACTAATAATTACCAGAAATGGCAAGTAAACATTGAATTAAACATAAAAACTCAATATTTTCATTTTGAAAGAACATGTTTCGGTTTTATATTTAAAAGAGATTTTCTTATGTTAGTGTTTTTGGAGGTTATTGTGGTGAAGTGTAGAGCGTGCGCTTGGGGTGAGGATCTGCTAATAACAGTTAAAGTTGATAATAATTAAAAACAACTACTTTGGGCATGCCATGGATGTAACTAACCCATCTTCTGGCTAGCCAATAAGATTTTGTAAAAGGTTTTCTTGTTAGATAACATTTGTAAATGTTGTAAAAATTGTATTTCACTAAATAAAAAGAATCAATTAAACTGGATTTGTTTTGGTTTTTGTTTGATATTCATTTTAGAATAATTGAACTTAATCGTTTTGGACAAAATTAAGAATGCTAACCTGATTCATGGCATTGAATTAACCTTCTGTAAAAAACTTAAGTTTACTAAAATAAACAATGTTAATTAAATTCAACATAACCCAGTTACGAGGAACCTTCTGACATAAAGTTAAGAAAATCCAACATATAACTTTTTTGAGTGTTGCTTTAACTCATCAAAATAAGTTATACAAGATTCAAATTTAATGTCATTTAAGTTGAATTGACTTAAACATCCAAGTTGATTATATTTTACTAAATTTAAGGCAGCAACTTTTTGATTTATTATTTATTCATTTTTTACAGTGCGCCAAGCTATAAATTGTTCAGGATTTAAAACGTTATTTTAAAATGTTAGGTTTAAATAAAACAATCACATATTTTGTGTGTTATTTTAGCATTATTTACAGACTATTGTAGCATTAAGTAATACTTTGAATCAATATTTATTTTTTAATGTTAATGTGTATAACTTGTATAAATCGTCTTGAGTAAAGGAATCAGAGGAAAAAAATATTTTGTTTCTATCACTTACGGTTCAAAAGTTATTAAACGTGAGTGCAACTTTGGACAGTTGGTGGCGCTAGAGGGATTGGGTTAGAGATGCCAAATTTGGTATGTAGTCTCATCAGACTGTCCTCTATCTGTGTGCCAAATTTCAGAACTTTCCCGCAAGCAGTTCTATGGAAACATTTGAAGAATATGAACACTAACGATTACAACAGAACAGGCGATTGGCCTGATTTACTTCCATTCTAGTTTAACTGAAGGCTGGATATCATTTCATTCCTCTTCTACGATTCATAGCATATTTTCCATTCAAAACGATAAAATCTGATATAAAAAGTCATATCACTGGATAGTCGTTTATCATGTTCTGTTGTATTAAATGTTTAGCTCCTTACATCTGACCACACACTCTTTCGCTGTTAAAACTGTTGAGTTCACACTCACCCGCTGACATTTTGAAATACTTTTTACTTTTTTACGCTTTATTTAACTTCACAACTCACAGAATTAATAGAGTGAATGCATGGATGCTTACGTCTTGATGTCACCACTGGGGTATACGTTTTTTTAATTCAGTTCTGTAAACGTGGTTTACTTGCATTGCTAGGTTATTGATTTGCATGTAAACCGGTAAAATGGGGTGGTGATTTTTGGTAGTACTCAGTGTATCTGTGTACATGAGGACACAAACCCCCCCCCCCCAATAATAACACATTTTCCCCACAATATTTGATATTCGTGATGCTGCTCTGCTTCACTCCGTTACGCTTAAGTTTTAAAAGTTCTGAAATTTGGCACACAGATAGAGGACAGACTGAACTGTCAACATACAAAATTTGGAGTCTCTAACTCAATCCCTCTAGCGCCACCAACTGTCCAAATTTGCACTTGCGCACTTTTTGCTTATAACTTCAGAAGGGTTTGGCCAAAAATCACAAAACTGTCTCACAAACTCTTTAGATTCAACTTCAGCATGCCGAGTCAAACAATACCCAATTTTCTCATTTCGGCCATTTTGAATTTTGTCATAAAATGCTATATTTACAAACGCATTGGCGTATTGTTACAAAACTCGGTTTGTGTCTTCGACACCAAGCCCTGAAGGTAGGCAAAAAGTTTCAGGGCAGCGCCACCTTGTGGTCAAATTTCCAAAAATGCTAATAACCTTTGATTATATTCGCCTGTTGCAATGAAACTGGTCTTAATGTCCGATTTTCACCAAATTTGGCTCAGATCATCTTCAGACTGTGCCAGCAAAAAATTATGGATTTCATGTCGATAGACAAAATCGTTTTCGTATACCGTATCAACAAAGCTGAGGCATGATGCCAAAGTGACTCTAAGGCGTTATCTCTGCAGTGCTTTGGCATATTGACACCAAACTTTGCGTGTCATTGTTTTACATGATTCACATGTGTGTGACGACATGAGAGTGAATATTTTAAAATAAAATATTTTTGCAAATAGTTACTTTACTACAACAATTAGACTTAGAACTTATTTTACCACTCATTAAATAAATAATGCTTTAATAGTTTAATTCCTTTAAATTGCTCACCCAGCCACTCCCAATAATGTTTGTTGAAGACATGGTTATGGCCTTCATTTATCCTTTTTTTCAATCATTACTTTTTGAAATGGCTTTAGTTAACAATATCAGACTCTTGCATTGCTGCTGAGATTTCATCAGCTTCTACTAACCGTCATTTGCTTCAGGCGAGGCGTTGAAGTCGGCTTTAATTGATAATGACTTGGCTTTTTTATGTGCTTTTGCTGCTGGCGAACAGGGGAATCAATGAACTTCATTACAACTGTAGACGTCTTTAACAACGTGACAAGATCCTCTGGAGAAATGAATAATGTCTTTATATCTGATCAGCGCTGAGAGAGGGAGAATAAACCGCTCAATTATCAGTATTATCACTGGATTTGATGTTACTTGGTTTGTGTTGCTCTAAAACATTCACCTTGTTTATTCAAATGACACAAATTTGTCTGAATAGATGGTTAAAAATATGAAAATGAGCTGCGCTAATCCTGTAAAGCCTGACGAATGATATAATAACCCAAAATGGAACCCATTATTGAGCCAAAATAGTACGCATATGTGCTTTTTTGAGCATCATATTTGATCCATCAGGCTTTTATGGCTCATATATAGTGAGAATATGGAGGACAAATCAGCTCAGTTTTATTCAGAGTCCCAAACTGAGCATTTTGCTGCAGATATTTATATGAAATTCTGATGTTTGTAATGTAAATCAATGAGATCTTTATAACAGCATCTTAGTAAGATGATATTTAATGCGTTTTAAAACATAGAGTGCAATGCGATACGATGATGATCGCACAAATAAAGCCTGATGATCATATTTGACACTCATGTTTGTTGATGGATAATCAAGATCCTCATACCTGATGCTGTACAGAACGGTTCCATCCTTAAAGATCCTCAGGAGCTTGTTGTCCGTGGTGACATCGTGGAAGTTGGCGCCTTTCTCGTTGGCGAAGAACAGGTCTGGTTTCCAGATGGAGTCCAGCATGGATGGGTCCAGATCCAGAGAGGAGTCCGGATACTCGCTGTACGCCAGCCGAGGGTCGTTCCACTTCTGCCTCAGGAAGATGTTGACCCTGTAGTCCTGAGAGACACGTACGTTTGCTTCACATACTCTTAAAAAATAAAGCTTCTTTATTGGCATTGATGGTTCCATGAAGACCCTTTAACATCCGTGGAACCTTAAGAACTGCGAAAACCCCTTTATTTTTAGGAGTGCATGAAGCAGAAGGTCATTTCTCTTCTGCGAGTGCTTATAGTAGAGGAAGGAAATTCTAACTAGAATGGAAGTAAATCGGGTTGTTTTTCATTAGAGGCCAAGCACCTGTTCTGTTCTTCTTCTGCTCTTGAGTCTATAGCCGCCCATAGAAGCGTTTGCAAGAAAGTTATGAAATTTGGCACACTGATAGAGGACAGTCTGAACTGTCTACATTCCAACTGTCCAAAGTTGCACTCGCATTTAATAACTTTTGAACCGTAAGGGATAGAAACACATTTCTTTTTTTCTTCTGATTCCTTGACTCAAGACGATTCGATGCACCCTACGACGATTTTCAGGAAAATTGGACCAGATCATCTTCAGACCATAGCGACAAAAAGTTATGGAATTCATGTTGATTCGTCAAACCGTTCTCAAAAAACTTTCTCAAATAACACAAATCCCAAAATGAAGGTGAGGCTATACCTCTACAGCGCTTTATCGTATTCTGACCAAACTTGGTGTGTGTCATGAGAACCATGACCTGAGGCGACCTGCACAGTTTCAGCACTGCGCCACCTAGTGGTCCGCACAGGGCCGGATTAACCATTAGGGCAACTGGTCACTTGCCCAGGGGCACAGGACATATAAGGGGCCCTGGGCACTGTCAAATATTATGTTAGATCACGTTATAAACGCAGTCCTCACTTTCCTAATTATATGCAGATATTTAGATCAAAATATTATGTTAAATCACGTCAAAAAACAGTGTCTGTAGCTTCCTGCGCTGCTGCGCAGCGAGCGAGAACGAGCTGTCAGGTCGAATCACGTGACTTGACGCTCTCAGTGTTGCCAGATTGAGCGGTTTTGAATTTGATTTTTGCGGTTAAAAACAGGTTTTGGTGGGTGGATAAAATTTGGGCTGGTTTGGGGTCAGTTTGGGGGTTTTCAAACATCTAAATTGAATAGTCTAATTGGTTAATAACAAACTCAAGTGTGCATGTACTCCATAAAATCAGTCATCATGACACATACTGGCTAGAGTCAGCTGCCGTTGGTGTTGACGCCGACGACGAGCACGCGCTTTCAGCCAATCAGTGATCTGCAGGGAGTCGCGCTCATTTATGACAGGTTTTCAGTGCGAAATTGTAGCTGGATATCAAATGACCGCTATGCCAAAGTGGCATAAATATACAGTTATAAGTTATCTACATTAATGAGTGGTGGGAGAGTGAACCAACTCTCAAAACGTGGATTACACCTGTGACTCAAAGACTCTTTACATATAACTAACTCCAAGAGCATAGTTGAATGACTTGAATTGAAACTGAATATATGACTCCTGTCCATCATCGCGAGCACACTGGCCTGATCAGGACATCTGCACCTTTTAAACCGTCTAGACTGCGCTCTACTCGTCCCAACAGCTGCTGAAAGAGGTTTGAATCAACAATTAATCCATTTTGACTGTGTTAAAGGGTAACTTCAGTGATTTAGCATTAAGCTTTGTATCAGTAGAAACCCGGTAGTATATTCAAATTATTGTACTTGTCCCCCTCATATCCCCCTGAGACGAGAATTATGCATTTTATTTCTGGAAAAAATCCTCCAATGACGCAAATATCATCATTTTGCATCGTTGGAGGATTATTGGCCAGAGCCTAGAGACTACAGGAGCTAGACTCCTGCTGCGTCTGCTTTCGTTCGGCTCACTCGCACTTTATTGAAAAGACACGTTCAGTTTTTCATTGTAATGTCTATTCTCTAACTGAACGAAATGGTTTTATTACTGTGAATATCAAAACGCCGGTGGGTCGGTGGGCAAGTGATAATCAATAGCCGTGGCTTTGGGAGTGGCCTCGTAGGGCAGCCAAGCAAGTGCATTCTGGGAGTTGTTGTCTTTCATCCACGAGACAAATTTTTTTTTCTTTTCTTAGTCTAGAAGGCACCAAATTTCAAATTTCTACTAGATAAATGACACAGTTTAAATACACACTCATCTTTCCCAGCGCTGAAGTGTCCCTTTAAGTTCTGCGTTATGTTCCACAAATATGTACTTCATGAAAGACATAACGTTACTGTAGTTCTGTCTGAAGTTAAAGCATAACACAAAGGTACAATTTTTAGTTGTAGGACTATCGTACAGTATCAGTGAATGACACATTTTGTCTGTGGTGTGTGCAGTAATGTGTGTGTAATGCCTGCTAATTACATTGTTTATTCCGATTATATTGGGCACTTTTTGTACTTAAATTGACATTTGAAAATGATGCATGTGTTTTTCCATGGGTTAAAATCATTAGTTAATTTCGTGATTTTGACAGTTTCCACTTGGACATTTTAGTCATGCATGCCTGTATTTGAATGCCCTGTTTTGATCCATTTTCCTGGGAAATGTATTATTTTTTATTTTATTTTGACATCATTATTTTTTTTAAGGAGATAAATGGTGCTAACCAACCTTGATTAAAATGGCAATAAAATTTAATCACATTATTTTGGCAGTTCAAATTTTGGACGGTTTTTTTCCTGGATTGGGCGGGTTTTAGTGAGCTTTTGGGCTGGAAATCGTTGACCCAATCTGGCAACACTGTCTGAAATTTAAGCGGGAGCACTAAAAGAAAATTAAAAAGAATAAAAAATAGCCATAATTTCACATTGTAGCATTTTAGAAATAATCTAAGTTTTTTTAAGTTAAGGCTTCCCTAGCTGTCTGCTTTATTTCACTGTTGCAGTCTAAATATAATTGATTGGCTATATTGAAACATTTAATAATTACTCTGTAGCCACCAAGTTCTGTGAAAGATTCATTGTAAAAAGTTATGTTAAACATGTGTGCATCTATTCTGTCTCTTGAATGCACTTTATGCTGAGGCTATTACATAAATCTCCACTGAGCATTGCAGAAGCCTGATTTGTTATAGGTATAGGCTATATGCTCTTGGTGATAGCGACTTTGCGATGGTTGCTTTGGGGCAGGGGCAGGGGCAATGAGGGGCCCTTGAGTCTTGTTGCCCAGGGCACAGGAAATTGTTAATCCGGCCCTGGGTCCGCAGATCTGAAAAATTGCTCTTTTTGCTTATAACTTCTGAAGGGTTTGGCCAAAAATCACAAAACTCGGTGCAGCATGCCAAGTCAAACAATACCCAATTGTCCCATTTCGGCCATTTTGAATTTTGTCATAAAATGCTATATTTACAAACGCATTGGCGTAATGTTACAAAGCTCGGTTTGTGTCTTCGACACCAAGCCCTGAAGGTACGCAAAAAGTTTCTGGGCAGCGCCACCTTGTGGTCAAATTTCCAAAAATGCTAATAACTTTTGATTATATTCGCCTGTTGCAATGAAACTGGTCTTAATGGATTCCTTGGGTCATGCCGAGAACATAGATGCCACTTTAGCCAAAGTCAACCGAACGTCCTGTCCGCCATTTTGATTTTCTTTGAAAAACAAATTTTTCCAACTCCTCCTAGACCATTGGTCTGATTTTCACAAAATTTGGCTCAGATCATCTTCAGATCATGACAACTAATAGTTATGGATTTCATGTCGATAAATAAAATCGTTTTTGTGTAGCGTATCAACAAAGCTGAGGCATGATGCCAAAATGACTCTGAGGCGTTATCTCTGCAGTGCTTTGGCATATTGACACCAAACTTTGCGTGTCATTGTCACCTCACTCTGACCACAACGCAACACAGCGCCACCTATTGGTCAAAAGTGATAAACCTTTAAATCATATGACTAGTGACTGTATTTATGATTTTTCAGTCTTGAATTGCTTGTTATTGCAGTGGGTCTGATGCTCCCAGCCGTGGCTCATCATGTTCTTTGTGCTTGGCTCTGTAATGGCTGTCTGCAGCTATATTTTCATGTTGACTTTGTGATACAGAAAACACCCCAGAGACGCTTCATGGCTGGCGTGCAGACAGAAGATCAGCGGGCCTTCTGGTTAAATGAAAGCGTTTGTGCACGAACAACTACTTCACTTGTGCTTTCATGCACAGGGTTTCATAAAAGACCACCATCGATAACAAACGTTTTTCTTTTCTCCGCAAGAACGACGTGACTCACAAAGCCATTCAGTAACTTTATAAACGCTTCTGTGTGTTTGTGTTAAAAGTTTAGCGTGTGAAGGCTGCAGAAAACACGTCAGTCAAGGTTTTCATGAGATGAAGTGTTGAATTAATGCATCAGAGAGACCTTTTGTTTCACTCAGAACAAGCTAATTGTGACGATTCACCCTAATTAGCTGTGCACATAATAACCAAGATAAAATACAGCTGCAAGCGCAGAGAAGAAGACAAGACAAGCCGAAATGGCTGGGAGGGTTAGAGCAACTGCAGCAATGAGCAATAAACACATTTCAAGATGATTTTAGGCAAAAAGGCTGACAAATGCATTGAAGTCTATGGGAATGTCATGTTTTGTTCTATTATAGCCACCAAGAGGCTCAATCCTACAATCTGTTTTGTGTCCTCGGAGTGAGCCCATACATGTGTGTGTCAATTTTAGTTTAGTTTATTAGTTTATAATGACGTGGACAGTCCCTTTTATACAAAAAGAGCAGCTTTAGCCTCTACGGCTAATTTCCAGCTGCAGTTGTTAATAGGCATACGTCAAATAAATTACAATTATATTTACAACAGGGCTAAGCAAGAGGGTGTAAGACGTACAAATGTGTGACACACACACACTTGAAGCAAGCACAAACAAACAAGCACCAATTGCAAAGACATAAAAGCAGTTCATGCATTAAAACAGTACAATTTTCGCGTACAAAATAATCACACAAAGGCCTAACATTGAGGCAGGCAACACAAATCGAATGGCAGCAACATCACAAACACAGCCCATCTGTCAGATTAATGTGTGCAGTTATAATGGTCGGACAGACAGTTTTTAAGGTGTGTAGTAAAGGAGGAATACGTATGGATGTCTTTTATTTTAATGGGCAATGAGTTCCAGTTTCGTATCGCTGTGACAGAAAGTGATAATTGACCAAATGTGCTTTTCCTGAATGGGATAAGGTCAGCTCGTGTAGTTCTGGTGCTCTGACTGCTGTTATTACGCTGGATTATGAGTGAATCTAAAGCAGCAGGAGCAGTATATGCAAGAGTTTATAGACCAGACTTTTTATATTTGATTACATCTTCCCAGCTGAGCAGTTTGTGGTTATTCAGGATAATACAATGATGAGAACTGTGATGTGATAATACAAATGATGTGTTAGGCTTCTGGTCCAAGACTTTTAAGTCAAGTCAACTTTATTTATATAGCGCTTTTAACAATGTAGATTGTTTCAGAGCAGCTTTACAGTGTTAAACAGGAAAATAATGCAGCATCATTTTATTAAGCCGTATAGCCATTTGATGTCATCAGTTCATTTCAATTTCCATACGGTGACAGTGTGGGCTTTAGATCAGTAATTAGATCAGTAATTTAGTTTACATGGTTCATTTAGTTTATTAATTAGATTTATTTCGATGTTTAGTTGAAAAATGTAGTGTCCCCAACTGAGCACGCCAAGCCAGAGGCAACATATTTTATATTCAATTAATTATTTATATTCAACATATTTTTTTCAATTTGATAAAGAATTGCTAATGGTTTTAGTGATAATTTGTTAGTTTGTCCCCAGCTTGACATAATCATGGCATCCATAAATAATTTGGCAGCATTAAAAGTAAGTGCATTTCTAATATATCTAAAATTAGCTAATATAAACTTGACCCTATTGCACACTTTCTTAATATGTGCTTTAAAAGAAAGATTAGAATCGATAATTATGCCCAAATACTTAAATTGTGGCAATTTTGGTGAAAATATCTCGTTTAGTTTTGGTGTTATAGACATTTATATGAAAGAACACATAAACAATGACTGACACCTGACTCTGATTGGATTTTACTCCCCCTTACTATCCATATTTTGACATTTGGGCATTAGCGTTCAGCTATCGACCTATGTTTCTGACCTTCTGACGCTGGTTTCGTCTCCATCGGACTAGCGGTTTCGAAGATATCAGCTAACGTTTTATAAGCGTTAAAAACAAACCATACACCCCAAACCTGGCAAGACTGGTATCGTTGGACTCGGTGAGGATTCAGGAGTGAAAAAAAGTCAATCTCACCCAAAGTTATAAGCGTTTGAAAAAATAAATTCTCCACTAGGTGGCGCTGTTTCGAAACTTCTCAGGCTCCTTCAGGGCATCTGATGACCCATACCGAGTTTCATGACAATCCATTCATGTGTTCATAAAATACAGCATTTTAGCACATCATTCAAAATGGCCGATATGGTACAATTGGATATCAGATACCCGAATCTAACGAGACCATTTTTATGGCCTTCTGGTTAAACGAAAGCATTTGTGCTCGAACAACTACTTCACTTGTGCTTTCATCTTATAATTCTTACTTTTTTGCTCAATTTTGCATATAACACGTTGAGTTAGACATGACATTTTGAAGTAGAACGACCGAACGCGTGTAATGAGTGCTGGTCTGAGGCGTGTTGACGATCGGTGGCTCAATAACATGTCAACATTAGCGTTTGATCAAAGCCGCTTCTCTCTGGTCCGTGCCGGATCTCCACTGGAGATGCGTTGGGATTTTGGGCTGCTGGAATATTCCTTGGAATCGGAGAATGAGACCTGACTCCAGATTTGGGAATTGCGTCTGAATATCTCCAAACATTAGACTGATCAATCCCTCCCGCTGCTGGCCAATCCAGAGGATCGGTTGAGTTACACCGAACGGATCGGACGGGAAACGTGTAGGGAATGTTTGGGACAGAGTCTCGATTAACCGTTTATTTCCACATGTGGGCGGGACTTTATTGGAGTTGATTGAGAAGTGCATTCTGATGAAAGATTATGAAGACAAACACTGTTCAATAAGAGCATGTGGATGTAAACGAGTCTTTATGTTTCCATGCACGGTTCGGGATGTGGTGTGAGAAACTCTGCATGGAAACGCAGGGATGTGCGGAAATTATAAAAACTGGCAAATCAATATTTTGTTATCCAATAATAATGAGCAGAAACACATTTACTGAATAAATCCCTCAAACCTCAGGCTTTGACTTTGCCTCGCCTGACATTCTGAGTGTGTGTGTGTGTGTGTGTGTGTGTGTGTGTGTCGCCTGACGCTCTGAGTGTGTGTGTGTGAGTGTGTGTGTGTGTGTGTGTGTGAGTGTGTGTGTGTGTGTGTGTGTGTGTGTGTGTGTGTCGCCTGACGCTCTGAGTGTGTGTGAGTGTGTGTGTGTGTGTGTGTGAGTGTGTGTGAGTGTGTGTGTGTGTGTGTGTGTCGCCTGACGCTCTGAGTGTGTGTGTGTGAGTGTGTGTGTGTGTGTGTGTGTGTCGCCTGACGCTCTGAGTGTGTGTGTGTGTGTGTGTGTGTGTGTGTGTCGCCTGCCGCTCTGAGTGTGTGTGTTTCGCCTGATGCTCTGAGTGTGTGTGTGTTTCGCCTGATGCTCTGAGTGTGTGTGTGTGTGTGTGTGTGTGTGTGTCGCCTGACGCTCTGAGTGTGTGTGTGTGTGTGTGTGTTTCGCCTGATGCTCTGAGTGTGTGTGTGTTTCGCCTGATGCTCTGAGTGTGTGTGTGTGTGAGTGTGTGTGTGTGTGTGTGTGTGTGTGTGTCGCCTGACGCTCTGAGTGTGTGTGTGTTTCGCCTGATGCTCTGAGTGTGTGTGTGTTTCGCCTGATGCTCTGAGTGTGTGTGTGTGTGTGTGTGTGTGTGTGTGTGTGTCGCCTGACGCTCTGAGTGTGTGTGTGTGTGTGTGTGTGTGTGTGTGTCGCCTGACGCTCTGAGTGTGTGTGTGTGTGTGTGTGTGTGTGTCGCCTGACGCTCTGAGTGTGTGTGTGTGTGTGTGTGAGTGTGTGTGTGTGTGTGTGTGTCGCCTGACGCTCTGAGTGTGTGTGTGTGTCGCCTGACGCTCTGAGTGTGTGTGTGTGTGTGTGTCGCCTGACGCTCTGAGTGTGTGTGTGTGTCGCCTGACATTCTGAGTGTGTGTGTGTGTGTGTGTGTGTGTGTCGCCTGACGCTCTGAGTGTGTGTGTGTTTCGCCTGATGCTCTGAGTGTGTGTGTGTCGCCTGACGCTCTGAGTGTGTGTGTGTTTCGCCTGATGCTCTGAGTGTGTGTGTGTCGCCTGACGCTCTGAGTGTGTGTGTGTGTGTGTGTGTGTGTCGCCTGACGCTCTGAGTGTGTGTGTGTGTGTGTGTGTGTCGCCTGACGCTCTGAGTGTGTGTGTGTTTCGCCTGACGCTCTGAGTGTGTGTGTGTTTCGCCTGACGCTCTGAGTGTGTGTGTGTTTCGCCTGATGCTCTGAGTGTGTGTGTGTCGCCTGACGCTCTGAGTGTGTGTGTGTGTGTGTGTGTGTGTGTCGCCTGACGCTCTGAGTGTGTGTGTGTTTCGCCTGATGCTCTGAGTGTGTGTGTGTCGCCTGACGCTCTGAGTGTGTGTGTGTGTGTGTGTGTGTGTGTGTCGCCTGACGCTCTGAGTGTGTGTGTGTCGCCTGACGCTCTGAGTGAGTGAGTGTGTGTGTGTGTGTGTGTGTGTATGTCGCCTGACACTCTGAGACGACACTCATTCATGATGGAGGGAAAAGAGCCACAGTTTGGGAACCAATTTAAGTGTTGATGTTGTTCTCTTGAACACATGGGATGGAAACGCTGCTCGATTTTTATAACATATTCCAATTTTGGCCCCTTTGGATGGAAACACAGATAATGCCATGATGACTTCAAGACAGAGGCAATAACTCACAGTAGAGATCACTTACCATAGTCGTCTCTGTCACTGAGCCAAAGCTGTTGATGAATATATTACACGTGACGTTCACCGGTGGACCTGCAGCAGCCAATGAGAAACACACAACTCAACATTCAACACAACAACTCAAACATATTACGCTCAAATCCAGTAGCTCGTCTGTTTGATCGGCCCACACGGCCTTCGCTCCCCTCGTTTCTCCTGCTTCTAACACATCAACTCTGAGGACAACATGTTCACTTGCTGCCTAATATACCCCACCCACTAACAGAGAGCATCAGTGTGGATCAGCTGTTCTCGATGTGAATATACAGATTCAGCATTTATCTTTAGTCACATTATAAATGTTTTTAGTGTCACTTCTGATCACATCTCTCTCTCTCTCTCTCTCTCTCTCTCTCTCTCTCTCTCTCTCTCTCTCTCTCTCTCTCTCTCTCTCTCTCTCTCTCTCTCTCTCTCTCTCCCTCTCTCTCTCTCTCTCTCTCTCTCTCTCTCCTCTTCTGAGCAGTTGTTTTGAGGCTGGTATTACAGCTCGTCTCGTGTCTCTGTAGAATCAATAACTCTGTTCATCTCTCATTTGTAAGTCTCTTCTGCTAAACGAATCGATGTAAATAGTGTTTGTTCTCTCTCTCAATCAGAAGAAACATCATTTCAAGCAAACAGTCACTGTAGTTTAATGGAAGACATAACCCGTCATTTACTAGTAATTGTGTTTCTAACTCTTTTCTGTGGATATCTCTCAGCTGATATCTCAGCCTGTCATGTTGACGATCAGGAAAGGCTTTTATTAAAGTGCTGTAGGTGTGCGGGCTTCTATAAATAACCCATCAGACGCGCCTCCGAGGTATTCTGAACCTCCTGAATGTTTTCTAACAAGATTGCATTTTAATCACTCCTGGGCTCGAACAGACGTCCATGCCAAACTACACTGGAGTAGATCAGCGGAGGAGTGGAGGAGAGGAGGAGTGGAGGAGAGGAGGAGAGGAGGAGAGGAGGAGTGGAGGAGAGGAGGAGTGACAGACGCTCAGCTTCAACTCTAACAGCCGCCCCAGAAACTGTGCCTCCAGCACGTCACAATATTCCTCATTATAATAATTCATGCGCAGAATAAAGGGGCGGGGCCTGGTTTAGTTAGTCAGTCGTGGTAAGGGGCGGGGCATCTCCCAAAAACCAATCAGTCATTTATTGATTTATTCATGAAGCACACATGAAACTGATCAAACGTTTGGGTTGTTTTAGCCCAGCGATTGGGTTGTTTTAGCCCAGCGATTGGGTTGTTTTAGCCCAGCGATTGAGTTGTTTTAGCTCAGCGATTGGGTTGTTTTAGCCCACCGATTGGGTTGTTTTAGCCCAGCGATTGGGTTGTTTTAGCCCAGCGATTGGGTTGTTTTAGCCCAGCGATTGAGTTGTTTTAGCTCAGCGATTGGGTTGTTTTAGCCCAGCGATTGGGTTGTTTTAGCCCAGCGATTGAGTTGTTTTAGCTCAGCGATTGGGTTGTTTTAGCCCACCGATTGGGTTGTTTTAGCCCACCGATTGGGTTGTTTTAGCCCAGCGGTTGGGTTGTTTTAGCCCAGAGGTTGGGTTGTTTTAGCCCAGCGGTTGGGTTGTTTTAGCCCAGCAATTGGGTTGTTTTAGCCCAGCGGTTGGGTTGTTTTAGCCCAGCAATTGGGTTGTTTTAGCCCAGCGGTTGGGTTGTTTTAGCCCAGCGGTTGGGTTGTTTTAACCCAGCGGTTGGGTTGTTTTAACCCAGCGATTGGGTTGTTTTAGCCCAGCGATTGGGTTGTTTTAGCCCAGCGATTGGGTTGTTTTAGCCCAGCGGTTGGGTTGTTTTAACCCATCAATTGGGTTGTTTTAATCCAGCGGTTGGGTTGTTTTAACCCATCAATTGGGTTGTTTTAGCCCAGCGGTTGGGTTGTTTTAGCCCAGCAATTGGGTTGTTTTAGCCCAGCGGTTGGGTTGTTTTAGCCCAGCGGTTTGGTTGTTTTAGCCCAGCGATTGGGTTGTTTTAGCCCAGCGATTGGGTTGTTTTAGCCCAGAGATTGTGTTGTTTTAGCCCAGCGATTGGGTTGTTTTAGCCCAGCGATTGGGTTGTTTTAGCCCAGTGGTTGGGTTGTTTTAACCCAGCGGTTGGGTTGTTTTAACCCAGCGATTGGGTTGTTTTAGCCCAGCGATTGGGTTGTTTTAGCCCAGCGATTGGGTTGTTTTAACCCAGCGGTTGGGTTGTTTTAACCCAGCGATTTGGTTGTTTTAACCCATCAATTGGGTTGTTTTAATCCAGCGGTTGGGTTGTTTTAACCCATCAATTGGGTTGTTTTAGCCCAGCAATTGGGTTGTTTTAGCCCAGCGGTTGGGTTGTTTTAGCCCAGCGGTTGGGTTGTTTTAGCCCAGCGGTTGGGTTGTTTTAGCCCAGCGATTGAGTTGTTTTAGCCCAGCGGTTGGGTTGTTTTAGCCCAGCGGTTGGGTTGTTTTAACCCAGCGGTTGGGTTGTTTTAACCCAGCGATTGGGTTGTTTTAGCCCAGCGATTGGGTTGTTTTAGCCCAGCGATTGGGTTGTTTTAGCCCAGCGGTTGGGTTGTTTTAACCCATCAATTGGGTTGTTTTAATCCAGCGGTTGGGTTGTTTTAACCCATCAATTGGGTTGTTTTAGCCCAGCGGTTGGGTTGTTTTAGCCCAGCAATTGGGTTGTTTTAGCCCAGCGGTTGGGTTGTTTTAGCCCAGCGGTTTGGTTGTTTTAGCCCAGCGATTGGGTTGTTTTAGCCCAGCGATTGGGTTGTTTTAGCCCAGAGATTGTGTTGTTTTAGCCCAGCGATTGGGTTGTTTTAGCCCAGCGATTGGGTTGTTTTAGCCCAGCGGTTGGGTTGTTTTAACCCAGCGGTTGGGTTGTTTTAACCCAGCGATTGGGTTGTTTTAGCCCAGCGATTGGGTTGTTTTAGCCCAGCGATTGGGTTGTTTTAACCCAGCGGTTGGGTTGTTTTAACCCAGCGATTTGGTTGTTTTAACCCATCAATTGGGTTGTTTTAATCCAGCGGTTGGGTTGTTTTAACCCATCAATTGGGTTGTTTTAGCCCAGCAATTGGGTTGTTTTAGCCCAGCGGTTGGGTTGTTTTAGCCCAGCGGTTGGGTTGTTTTAGCCCAGCGGTTGGGTTGTTTTAGCCCAGCGATTGGGTTGTTTTAGCCCAGCGATTGGGTTGTTTTAGCCCAGAGATTGTGTTGTTTTAGCCCAGCGATTGGGTTGTTTTAGCCCAGCGATTGGGTTGTTTTAGCCCAGTTGTTGGGTTGTTTTAACCCAGCGGTTGGGTTGTTTTAACCCAGCGATTGGGTTGTTTTAGCCCAGCGATTGGGTTGTTTTAGCCCAGCGATTGGGTTGTTTTAGCCCAGCGATTGGGTTGTTTTAACCCAGCGGTTGGGTTGTTTTAACCCAGCGATTTGGTTGTTTTAACCCATCAATTGGGTTGTTTTAATCCAGCGGTTGGGTTGTTTTAACCCATCAATTTGGTTGTTTTAACCCAGCGGTTGGGTTGTTTTAACCCATCAATTTGGTTGTTTTTACCCATCAATTGGGTTGTTTTAATCCAGCGGTTGGATTGTTTTAACCCAGCAATTGGGTTGTTTTAACCCAGCGATTTGGTTGTTTTAACCCAGCAATTGGGTTGTTTTAACCCAGCGGTTGGGTTGTTTTTAAACCAAACATTTAACCCAACCCCTGGGTTAAAACAACCCAATTGCAAAGACATTTATAATGTTACTAAAGACTCTCTCTATAATAAATGCTGAACTCTCTATTCATCAAAGAATCCTGAGAAATCAAATGCTTCAGTTTCCACAGAAATATGAACTGATAATAATCATAAATGTGTGTTGATCATCAGATCCTCATGTGAGAGTGATGAGTGAAGGGTCATGTGACACTGAAGACTGGAGTGATGATGATTTGATCACAGGAATAAATGACACTTTATTATATATTCACATAGAGAACAGATGATCTACACTGGAGTTATGATCAGGAGTTTATGTCTCATAAATATGTCGGTGTGTATGAAGGATATTGTTGGCTCTTTGACGGATGTTTAATGTGTGAAACTCTTGATGATCTGAATGTTCGTGTGTAAGAACTGAACGTGCCTTTGAAGTTGGGTCGTATCCGCGCATCATATCCTGACGTTCGGCCCATCAGTTTGTCCAGGAAATCGGAGGGTGACATCGTAGAGGAAGAATCCCGTCCAGACGGTCCGTCGTTCTCTTGTCCTGCCGATATCCTGAGACACAGAGAGTGAGTCCATCATCACTACACACCAAACACACACTCTCCATGGAGAATAAAGTACAGTAACATTTATATTCATCTTCAAGAAAATATTGGCCTTTTTCAATGTCATATCAAGCCACACAAATAAATGAGACGGGGCTAGTTGTCACACTTATATTGTATATTTTGAATATTTTTCAGGGTAGGTTTATTTTTGAAAATCAATATCTGTTTAGACACAAATACAAACAATGTCCACTGTCATCCAGTAAATAAGAAACAGGTCATTAACACACACTGACCCTCACTATTTACACACACACAAAAACATAATTAATGAAAAATGTGACACAACTTGACGTTTTATGAGAAATATAGTATCTCACTTTCATTATACAGCGACTCAACGCATGTCAATGTGGTTTAATTTGGTTATTAACCAACATATATTACACAAATATGATACAGAACTCACAGAAATAATTAACATTTGTTGAAAACATGCATTGGTTTGATTGGACTTTTGATATTTTCAATGACATTCTAATTTTCCAACTTGTGTTTTTTTAAATAAAGGTTCTTAATGGTTTCACAAAGAACCTTTAAAATCTATGCAATGCACACTCTAAAAAATGCTGGGTTAAAAATATACCAAGTTGGGTTGAAAATGGACTAACCCAGTATCACTGGGTTAAAACAACCCAATCCCTGGGTTAAAGCAATCCAATCGCTGAATTAAAACAACCCAATCACTGGGTTAAAACAGCCCAATCGCTGGGTTAAAACAGCCCAATCGCTGGGTTAAAGCAATCCAATCGCTGAATTAAAACAACCCAATCTCTGGGTTAAAACAGCCCAATCGCTGGGTTAAAACAGCCCAATCGCTGGGTTAAAACAGCCCAATCGCTGGGTTAAAACAGCCCAATCGCTGGGTTAAAACAGCCCAATCGCTGGGTTAAAACAGCCCAATCGCTGGATTAAAACAACCCAATCGCTGGGTTAAAACAGCCCAATCGCTGGGTTAAAACAGCCCAATCCCTGGGTTAAAACAGCCCAATCGCTGGGTTAAAACAGCCCAATCGCTGGGTTAAAACAGCCCAATCGCTGGGTTAAAACAGCCCAATCGCTGGGTTAAAGCAATCCAATCGCTGAATTAAAACAACCCAATCGCTGGGTTAAAACAGCCCAATCGCTGGGTTAAAACAGCCCAATCGCTGGGTTAAAACAGCCCAATCGCTGGGTTAAAACAGCCCAATCGCTGGGTTAAAGCAATCCAATCGCTGAATTAAAACAACCCAATCACTGGGTTAAAACAACCCAATCGCTGGGTTAAAACAGCCCAATCGCTGGGTTAAAACAGCCCAATCGCTGGGTTAAAACAGCCCAACCACTGGGTTAAAACAGCCCAATCACTGGGTTAAAGCAATCCAATCGCTGAATTAAAACAACCCAATCGCTGGGTTAAAACAACCCAATCGCTGGGTTAAAACAGCCCAATCCCTGGGTTAAAACAGCCCAATCACTGGGTTAAAGCAGCCCAATCGCTGGGTTAAAGCAATCCAATCGCTGAATTAATACAACCCAATCACTGGGTTAAAACAACCCAATCGCTGGGTTAAAACAGCCCAATGGCTGGGTTAAAACAGCCCAATCGCTGGGTTAAAACAGCCCAATCGCTGGGTTAAAACAGCCCAATCGCTGGGTTAAAACAGCCCAATCGCTGGGTTAAAGCAATCCAATCGCTGAATTAAAACAACCCAATCGCTGGGTTAAAACAGCCCAATCGCTGGGTTAAAACAGCCCAATCGCTGGGTTAAAGCAATCCAATCGCTGAGTTAAAACAGCCCAATCGCTGGGTTAAAACAGCCCAATCGCTGGGTTAAAACAGCCCAATCGCTGGGTTAAAACAGCCCAATCGCTGGGTTAAAACAGCCCAATCTCTGGGTTAAAGCAATCCAATCGCTGAATTAAAACAACCCAATCGCTGGGTTAAAACAGCCCAATCG
>CM042243.1:1531068-1533568 GCA_023566225.1 Romanogobio albipinnatus | reverse complement strand
TGTGATGTCATCTTTTTAAAAAATAATATTTTGTACAACCTCCACATTTAATTTTTTTCTTCTATTTTTAATATCTACCAAATCAAAGAGGAAATAAACAATAGGCTCACCAGCACACACCACTGGGGAATTTAGTGGGAACCCAGGTTGCCTTGGAAACAGATTCACTTAGCACATGATTGCAAATGCTAAAAGGTTGAGCTTGTTGCCTAGCGCAGGGGTGAGTGACAGACGGGGTGACGCCTGTGTGACTGACAGCAGGAATCACATTATCGGCTTAGGAAAGGGTTTTCTTGTGTTTCGTCTTGATTCTTTTTTAGGGGTGTGCGGACTATCTGTTCGATCTGTTAGTCTGTTAGTCTGTGGCAGCATGAAGAACCATATGGGGAACGTTATGAAATCTGGCACAATACTAGATATGGATTTGCTACATTTTTATCAAGGGCTGAGCACTGAAGGTGTGTGGACACCTTGTATCCGTTGGCATGTTTATTATTCTTCCGTTTCTTCTTCTTCTTCCACTCTTGAGTCTATGGCAGCCCATAGAACCGCTTGCGAGAAAGTTATAACATTTCAGTCAGTAAAAGACAGTCTGAACTGTCAACATACCAAATTTGGAGTCTCTAACAAAATCGCTCTAGCGCCACCAACTGTCCAAAGTTGCTCTCATGTTTAATAACTTTTAAGGGCTAGAAACAAAATTATTTTGTTTCTTCCGATTCCTTGTTGGCTCAAGGCAATTTGATGCACTCCCAATGACGATTTTCACAAAAATTAATCCATATCATCTTCAGACCATGCCGACAAAAAGTTATGGAATTCAAGTTGATTCGTCAAATCGTTCTCGAATAACACACCAACGAATTTGACGAAGAGCACACCAAAATGAATGAGGCTATATCTCTGCAACATTCAGCATATTCTGACCAAACTTGGTGTGTGTTATGACATCCATGACCTTAGGCGACCTGCACAGTTTCGGCACAGTGCCACCAAGGGGTCAGGAGATATGAAAAAGGGCTATTTCTGCTTATAGACGGTTTCAACGGCAACAACATAAACAAGCGTTACTGCCCATGCACGCTTTTGTGGCTCAAACTTCACTTCCGGTAGACGTCCGCAAAGAATCAACCACAACAGAGGCTGCATTATCTTTCTTATGCGCTATCATCTTTTATTTTAATTGGGCAGCATTATCTTAATTTACATGGTTTTATTGTTTGAGCATGTTTATTATAAATAAATCTCCCATTTCTGTCTGTAATATAGAGTTGGGGAAACGCCCCCCTTAAAGGGTTAGTTCACCCAAAAATGTAAATTCATACATTAAATACTCACCCTCATGTCGACCCGTAAGACCGTAGAGAAGAAGAGAAATATCTTAAGTTGTGTTCCAAAGATGAATGAAGGTCTTATAGGTTTGGAACGACATGAGGGAGAGTAATAATGACAGAATTAACATTTTTGGGTGAACTAACCCTTTAAAGACCGTGTAATGCCGTTTTCTGTACAGTAGCCTATCTATAAATGCTTGCACGCTCGCCTTCAATTATGCAATGCATCGGAATAACATGTTTCTTTGTTTCATAACATAAGATTAATGTTGGGAAAGTTAACTTGTAGATAATCAGAATCAGAATCAAAGTTGTTTTGCACTCCGTGATAAAGGCACATTTAAATATTTTGCGGGAAACATAAATCCGATCAGTCATCCAGATGGCGACCACTTGATGTGAACAAATGTAAACTCGCCGTGTCCTGACTGACTGATGATCACGGTGATTGCATGTTAATGCCAAGTGTAACGTTAAACACAGCCAGAATAAGTTCCTCTAGAGTAGATTATTTCTGATAACAAGCTAAATAAATAACAAGTAAATTACATTAGACATACAGTCTAAATGACATTAGACGCTGCTCTCGTATGCTGGATATTTATTTAAGGCTTTTTGGTGAGTCGCACACACTGTTTTTGGGCTGGTGTCATATTCTCTCTGCTTGATTGTTAATATTTATATCATGTTATCCAAGAATAGTATGTCAAAAATGTGTTTCTACTGAGTAGTACGCCATACTATCCCCTTGCCAGACCGGTAAACAAACACAGACCGGAAGTTAACTTCGGCCAGACTCATAACCGTGGCAAAGCGCGCACGTCCGATGAAACCGTCTATAACTTGAAGGGTTTGGCCAAAAATCACAAAACTCTAAAACTCTCTCTTTAGATTTGGTGCATCATGCCAAACATTACTCAAATTTCCCACATTGGCCAGGATGCATTTGGGAGTCAGCCATTTTGAATTTTGTTGTAAAATGCTATAACTAACGGCCATTTTGGGAGTCGGCCATTTTGAATTTTGTCGTAAAATGCTATAACAGCCATTTTGGGAGTCTGCCATTTAGAATTTTGTTGTAAAATGCTATAACGGCCATTTTGGTAGTCGGCCATTTTGAATTTTGTCTGTCTTAAAATGCTATAACGGCCATTTTGGGAGTCAGC
>CM042243.1:1491068-1513568 GCA_023566225.1 Romanogobio albipinnatus | reverse complement strand
TTGACAGCTGTGAGACTTCAGTGTAAACGCCCACTGCTGTGATTGACAGCTGTGAGACTTCAGTGTAAACGCCCACTGCTGTGATTGACAGCTGTTAGACTTCAGTGTAAACGCCCACTTCTGTGATTGGCCGCTGTGAGACTTCAGTGTAAACGCCCACTGCTGTGATTGACAGCTGTTAGACTTCAGTGTAAACGCCCACTGCTGTGATTGGCCGCTGTGAGACTTCAGTGTAAACGCCCACTGCTGTGATTGACAGCTGTGAGACTTCAGTGTAAACGCCCACTGCTGTGATTGACAGCTGTGAGACTTCAGTGTAAACGCCCACTGCTGTGATTGACAGCTGTGAGACTTCAGTGTAAACGCCCACTGCTGTGATTGGCCGCTGTGAGACTTCAGTGTAAACGCCCACTGCTGTGATTGGCCGCTGTGAGACTTCAGTGTAAACGCCCACTTCTGTGATTGGCTGCTGTGAGACTTCAGTGTAAACGCCCACTGCTGTGATTGGCCGACCTTTTTGCATATGAAATAGCTAGTACTACATTCTCTCTCTAGAATTCGCTCTAAAACTTTTTGCACGTTTTTACTATTACAGCTCACAAAGTTAACTAATTGTGAAAATTGTTGATTATAGCATTATAATTAGATAATGCTCAACTGAGACGTTCACATTGTTGAGAATAAATCAGCACATTCCCAGCATGAGGATCCTTTTGAAGGTGATGTTATTTTTAGTCGCTCTTCTCTCCTCGTCATCTCACTAACACTCCAGTGGGCGGGGCCAGAGCTGTGATGATGAGGTGGGCGTTGATCTTCTTCTGCAGAGGCGCTCTTCCACCATCTGTGAGTCGTTCTCTGGACTTGGTTACAATAAAAGCTGTTTTTGAACATACAGGATATTATTATAGTATGATGAGCTCTCATACAGTTTGATTTCTCAGTTCATAACCCTTTAAAACAGGTAAAACATCTGCCAAATACTCGTATTGAAGATCGTCTTGATCGCTGCTCAAGTTTCAAGAATGTTTAGATGTTTAATTGACAAATAAGACTTAAACACTCAGTAAGAACAGGATATTTCTGCTGTGTAGTCGTTGTTTTTCTCATAAATCAAATGCTTTCCATGTTTACTTTTGCTTCTTTTTCTGCTTATGCAACCGTCTCAATATTACAGAGTGAAATTAATATTGCAATTAAGCGTCTGGCGCCTGTAATTAGGAGCGTGATGAAGTAATATCAGGGCTTGATGCAGTGTTGTATGTTCCGCTCTGGATAAATGATCTGTTATCTTCTCTGCTGAGAGTGAAATCCTGGTAATGACTGGAAGGATCCCTGCTGTGGGTTTAATGAGGAAAACGACACAGAACAGAGATGGAAAGAGCTAATCGGAAGCCTTCGAGAGAGTGGAAAACAATGCTGCAATTACACAGAGTGGCCACTGTATCAGGTCATCGCTCTGATAACGGTTAGTAGTGGAGGAATGATACAAATCACAGTATGAGTAGTTATATTAAAGTAAGGCTATACACTCTAAAAAATGCTGGGTTAAAACAACCCAACCGCTGGGTTAAACGACCCATTCACTGCACTCTAAAAAATGCTGGGTTAAAAACAACCCAAGTTGGGTTGAAAATGGACACAGCCAGTGATTGGGTTGTTTTAAGCAAACATTTAACCCAACCGCTGGGTTAAAATGACCCATTCACTGGGTTAAAACAACCCAACCGCTGGGTTAAAATGACCCATTCACTGGGTTAAAACAACCCAACCGCTGGGTTAAACGACCCTTTTACTGGGTTAAAACAACCCAACCGCTGGGTTAAAACGACCCTTTCACTGGGTTAGAACAACCCAACCGCTGGGTTAAACGACCCATTCACTGGGTTAAAACAACCCAACCGCTGGGTTAAAACGACCCTTTCACTGGGTTAAAACAACCCAACCGCTGGGTTAAAACGACCCTTTCACTGGGTTAAAACAACCCAACCGCTGGGTTAAACGACCCATTCACTGGGTTAAAACAACCCAACCGCTGGGTTAAAACGACCCTTTCACTGGGTTAAAACAACCCAACCGCTGGGTTAAACGACCCATTCACTGGGTTAAAACAACCCAATTGCTGGGTTAAAACGACTCTTTCACTGGGTTAAAACAACCCGACCGCTGGGTTAAAATGACCCATTCACTGGGTTAAAACAACCCAATTGCTGGTTTAAAACAACCCTTTCACTGGGTTAAAATGACCCATTCACTGGGTTAAAACAACCCAATTGCTGGTTTAAAACGACCCTTTCACTGGGTTAAAACAACCCAACCGCTGGGTTAAAATGACCCATTCACTGGGTTAAAACAACCCAACTGCTGGGTTAAAACGACCCTTTCACTGGGTTAAAACAACCCAACCGCTGGGTTAAATGACCCATTCACTGGGTTAAAACAACACAACCACTGGGTTAAAACGACCCTTTCACTGGGTTAAAACAACCCAACCGCTGGGTTAAATGACCCATTCACTGGGTTAACAACCCAACCGCTGGGTTAAAACGACCCTTTCACTGGGTTAAAACAACCCAACCACTGGGTTAAACGACCCATTCACTGGGTTAAAACAACCCAACCGCTGGGTTAAAACGACCCTTTCACTGGGTTAAAACGACCCTTTCACTGGGTTAAAACAACCCAACCGCTGGGTTAAAATGACCCATTCACTGGGTTAAAACAACCCAATTGCTGGTTTAAAACGACCCTTTCACTGGGTTAAAACAACCCAACCGCTGGGTTAAAACGACCCTTTCACTGGGTTAAAACAACCCAACCGCTGGGTTAAAACGACCCTTTCACTGGGTTAAAACAACCCAACCGCTGGGTTAAAACGACAGTCTCTATCAAAAGTGAAGGACCAGTGGAGAACCGGCCACAGGGTCATGGGCGGCCGAGGCTCATTGATGCCCGTGTGGTCCAATCAAACAGACGAGCTACTGGAGCTCAAACTGCTCAAAGAGTTAATGCTGGTTGTGATCTTGATGCCAGACACCACAGCACACCTTCAGGGGTCTAGTAGAGTCCATCCCTCGACGGGTCAGGGCTGTTTTTGCAGCAAAAGGGGGACCAACACAATATCAGGTCATAATATTATGCCTGATGGGGGACGTTCCTCTTGTTTAATTTCCTCTCCCGCTGGTTGCCTTGGCAACATACAGAGCTTCTAAAAGCTTGAAGTATTGTAGATGGCATTAGACAAGCGGCCCCGCTCGCCCTGAGTGAAAGCAAACAGCCGAATCTGTTTCTGCATCACACACACTTTCCTCTAATAACCGCATTCTGTCATTCACTCGCAGCTTCCTCAGCGCGGGACTGAACATCCACTGAGGGGTTTCAGCTCCTCAGCTATTAAAATAACAAAGGCTCTGGTAGGCTCAGCGCCGGCGATTTGAATGGAAGTTCAGGAGGAAATAAGGGAAGTGGAGGCCTTGTCTTTACTGCAGTTGACCCTCTTCGGTCATCTATGACTGATATGTTTCACTTCATCTGAATGCATGGGCGTCGGAAGCAAAAAAAACGTGGGTGGGTCCTCAGAATTTTTTTTTACTGGAGTAGATGCCAATAAGTTCAAATATACCGCGTATTTCGGAAAGACAAAATTACGGAAATCTCTATTCATTGAGAGCAGCAGTAGTGTAGGGGTAAGATGCACGGTTTCTAGTTTTGACACAAATCGACCCGCGATTCGAGTCCGCCTTTCGACGAGCTCAATCTTCTCCCTTTTCCCATCACATATCAGATCGGAAAGGCATTTATTTTCAATAAAAATGACGAAAATATTAGAAAAGTGGAAATAAAGCGCCTAACACGTGTTTAATAATAAGTGTTTATCGATTAGGGGTAGGTGAACACACATGTGCTGAATGTTAGAGAAGATAAAAGTGAGTGGGTCCAATATCATTGATCGTAAAAAGTGGGTGGGTCCAATATCATTGATCGTAAAAAGTGGGTGGGTCCAATATCATTGATCGTAAAAAGTGGGTGGGTCCAATATCATTGATCGTAAAAAGTGAGTGGGTCCAATATCATTGATCGTAAAAAGTGGGTGGGTCCAATATCATTGATCGTAAAAAGTGGGTGGGTCCAATATCATTGATCGTAAAAAGTGAGTGGGTCCAATATCATTGATCGTAAAAAGTGAGTGGGTCCAATATCATTGATCGTAAAAAGTGGGTGGGTCCAATATCATTGATCGTAAAAAGTGAGTGGGTCCAATATCATTGATCGTAAAAAGTGAGTGGGTCCAATATCATTGATCGTAAAAAGTGGGTGGGTCCAATATCATTGATCGTAAAAAGTGGGTGGGTCCAATATCATTGATCGTAAAAAGTGAGTGGGTCCAATATCATTGATCGTAAAAATTGGGTGGGTCCAATATCATTGATCGTAAAAAGTGGGTGGGTCCAATATCATTGATCGTAAAAAGTGAGTGGGTCCAATATCATTGATCGTAAAAAGTGAGTGGGTCCAATATCATTGATCGTAAAAAGTGAGTGGGTCCAATATCATTGATCGTAAAAAGTGAGTGGGTCCAATATCATTGATCGTAAAAAGTGGGTGGGTCCAATATCATTGATCGTAAAAAGTGAGTGGGTCCAATATCATTGATCGTAAAAAGTGAGTGGGTCCAATATCATTGATCGTAAAAAGTGGGTGGGTCCAATATCATTGATCGTAAAAAGTGGGTGGGTCCAATATCATTGATCGTAAAAAGTGGGTGGGTCCAATATCATTGATCGTAAAAAGTGGGTGGGTCCAATATCATTGATCGTAAAAAGTGAGTGGGTCCAATATCATTGATCGTAAAAAGTGGGTGGGTCCAATATCATTGATCGTAAAAAGTGGGTGGGTCCAATATCATTGATCGTAAAAAGTGAGTGGGTCCAATATCATTGATCGTAAAAAGTGAGTGGGTCCAATATCATTGATCGTAAAAAGTGAGTGGGTCCAATATCATTGATCGTAAAAAGTGAGTGGGTCCAATATCATTGATCGTAAAAAGTGGGTGGGTCCAATATCATTGATCGTAAAAAGTGAGTGGGTCCAATATCATTGATCGTAAAAAGTGGGTGGGTCCAATATCATTGATCGTAAAAAGTGGGTGGGTCCAATATCATTGATCGTAAAAAGTGGGTGGGTCCAATATCATTGATCGTAAAAAGTGAGTGGGTCCAATATCATTGATCGTAAAAAGTGAGTGGGTCCAATATCATTGATCGTAAAAAGTGAGTGGGTCCAATATCATTGATCGTAAAAAGTGAGTGGTGGGTGGGTCCAATATCATTGATCGTAAAAAGTGAGTGGGTCCAATATCATTGATCGTAAAAAGTGAGTGGGTCCAATATCATTGATCGTAAAAAGTGAGTGGGTCCAATATCATTGATCGTAAAAAGTGAGTGGGTCCAATATCATTGATCGTAAAAAGTGGGTGGGTCCAATATCATTGATCGTAAAAAGTGGGTGGGTCCAATATCATTGATCGTAAAAAGTGAGTGGGTCCAATATCATTGATCGTAAAAAGTGAGTGGGTCCAATATCATTGATCGTAAAAAGTGAGTGGGTCCAATATCATTGATCGTAAAAAGTGAGTGGGTCCAATATCATTGATCGTAAAAAGTGGGTGGGTCCAATATCATTGATCGTAAAAAGTGAGTGGGTCCAATATCATTGATCGTAAAAAGTGGGTGGGTCCAATATCATTGATCGTAAAAAGTGGGTGGGTCCAATATCATTGATCGTAAAAAGTGAGTGGGTCCAATATCATTGATCGTAAAAAGTGAGTGGGTCCAATATCATTGATCGTAAAAAGTGAGTGGGTCCAATATCATTGATCGTAAAAAGTGAGTGGTGGGTGGGTCCAATATCATTGATCGTAAAAAGTGAGTGGGTCCAATATCATTGATCGTAAAAAGTGGGTGGGTCCAATATCATTGATCGTAAAAAGTGGGTGGGTCCAATATCATTGATCGTTAAAAGTGAGTGGGTCCAATATCATTGATCGTAAAAAGTGGGTGGGTCCAATATCATTGATCGTAAAAAGTGGGTGGGTCCAATATCATTGATCGTAAAAAGTGAGTGGGTCCAATATCATTGATTGTAAAAAGTGAGTGGGTCCAATATCATTGATCGTAAAAAGTGAGTGGGTCCAATATCATTGATCGTAAAAAGTGAGTGGGTCCAATATCATTGATCGTAAAAAGTGAGTGGGTCCAATATCATTGATCGTAAAAAGTGAGTGGGTCCAATATCATTGATCGTAAAAAGTGAGTGGGTCCAATATCATTGATCGTAAAAAGTGGGTGGGTCCAATATCATTGATCGTAAAAAGTGAGTGGGTCCAATATCATTGATCGTAAAAAGTGAGTGGGTCCAATATCATTGATCGTAAAAAGTGAGTGGGTCCAATATCATTGATCGTAAAAAGTGGGTGGGTCCAATATCATTGATCGTAAAAAGTGAGTGGGTCCAATATCATTGATCGTAAAAAGTGGGTGGGTCCAATATCATTGATCGTAAAAAGTGAGTGGGTCCAATATCATTGATCGTAAAAAGTGAGTGGGTCCAATATCATTGATCGTAAAAAGTGGGTGGGTCCAATATCATTGATCGTAAAAAGTGGGTGGGTCCAATATCATTGATCGTAAAAAGTGAGTGGGTCCAATATCATTGATCGTAAAAAGTGGGTGGGTCCAATATCATTGATCGTAAAAAGTGGGTGGGTCCAATATCATTGATCGTTAAAAGTGAGTGGGTCCAATATCATTGATCGTAAAAAGTGGGTGGGTCCAATATCATTGATCGTAAAAAGTGGGTGGGTCCAATATCATTGATCGTAAAAAGTGAGTGGGTCCAATATCATTGATCGTAAAAAGTGAGTGGGTCCAATATCATTGATCGTAAAAAGTGAGTGGGTCCAATATCATTGATCGTAAAAAGTGAGTGGGTCCAATATCATTGATCGTAAAAAGTGGGTGGGTCCAATATCATTGATCGTAAAAAGTGAGTGGGTCCAATATCATTGATCGTAAAAAGTGAGTGGGTCCAATATCATTGATCGTAAAAAGTGAGTGGGTCCAATATCATTGATCGTAAAAAGTGAGTGGGTCCAATATCATTGATCGTAAAAAGTGAGTGGGTCCAATATCATTGATCGTAAAAAGTGGGTGGGTCCAATATCATTGATCGTAAAAAGTGAGTGGGTCCAATATCATTGATCGTAAAAAGTGGGTGGGTCCAATATCATTGATCGTAAAAAGTGAGTGGGTCCAATATCATTGATCGTAAAAAGTGAGTGGGTCCAATATCATTGATCGTAAAAAGTGAGTGGGTCCAATATCATTGATCGTAAAAAGTGAGTGGGTCCAATATCATTGATCGTAAAAAGTGGGTGGGTCCAATATCATTGATCGTAAAAAGTGGGTGGGTCCAATATCATTGATCGTAAAAAGTGAGTGGGTCCAATATCATTGATCGTAAAAAGTGAGTGGGTCCAATATCATTGATCGTAAAAAGTGAGTGGGTCCAATATCATTGATCGTAAAAAGTGAGTGGGTCCAATATCATTGATCGTAAAAAGTGAGTGGGTCCAATATCATTGATCGTAAAAAGTGGGTGGGTCCAATATCATTGATCGTAAAAAGTGGGTGGGTCTTGTCCCGCCCACATACAATGGTTCCGACGCCCATGTCTGAATGGTAGGAAACTTGGTAAAGGTTTTGGCACTTGTTATGTGAACACACACAAAACAAGTGAAATGGTCCCGAGAAGAACAGTCACAACTGAGCGCATTGTAAATGTCCTCTCTTTTAAAGGTCCCGTTCTTCGTGTTTTTTTGAAGCTTTGATTGTGTTTACAGTGTGCAATATAACATGTGTTCATGTTTCACGTGTAAAAAAAACAGTATTTTTCACACAATGTACTCATCTGTACACCGCTGTTCTCACTGTCCTAAAAACGGCTGATGAGTTCCTTGTTCTATGAAGTCCCTCCTTCAGAAATACGTAACGAGTTCTGATTGTGCCAGCGGTTCCTGTGTTGTGATTGGACAGCAGCTTAGCAACAAGACCACGCCCCTTTTTCCGCGTATTCTTGTGGGCGGAGGTTAGTCTGTTCTACTGTTCTACTGACGTCATTAATGAAGGAAGTACCAGGATGAAGTTCAAGCCGGCCGTTCGCTGTAGGCTTTGAAAGGGAACTTCTGTTAAATAAAATATCTCGCTTGGCATTGAACTTTGAGCTTTATAATTTTACAGGTATTATTTATGCTCTAACAGCAACATTACACACTAATAAAGTTTGAACAGTGGGATCACGAAGAACGGGACCTTTAAAGTCCTAATTTCAACTGCACAGTAAAATAAAATCCTAATTTTACGGAAAATAACTCTAAATTGTTTACAGTTTTTTCCTGTAATTTTGAATTATGTTTAAAACTATGTAAAATTACAAACAATATCTGTAAATAAACAACTTGACTGTTATTTTAAGGTTTATATCATTAATGACAAATCATAGTAATTCTCATTTTTATACAGGGAAATTACTGTATTATTTATACAGTATTTTTCTGTTTTCATAAATTACATACAACTGTATGTAAAATTACAGAACTAATCTGTAATAAAACATTTAGCTCATTATATTAAAGGTTTATGTCCATACTAACAATTTAACATTATTCTTTGTAATTTTAAAGTAAATCTTATTAGTTTCACTGGACAAATAAAATCGTAAAAAAATGGTAAATGACTGGCAAGTTCTTGAGAAGCTCAAACGTGATGCGTAACACGAGAATGAACCTCATTGGCTCTTGAGAAGCTCAAACGTGATGCGTAACACGAGAATGAACCTCATTGGTTCTTGAGAAGCTCAAACGTGACGCGTAACACGAGAATGAACCTCATTGGTTCTTGAGAAGCTCAAACGTGACGCGTAACACGAGAATGAACCTCATTGGTTCTTGAGAAGCTCAAACGTGACGCGTAACACTAGAATGAACCTCATTGGTTCTTGAGAAGCTCAAACGTGACGCGTAACACTAGAATGAACCTCATTGGTTCTTGAGAAGCTCAAACGTGACGCGTAACACGAGAATGAACCTCATTGGTTCTTGAGAAGCTCAAACATGACGCGTAACACTAGAATGAACCTCATTGGTTCTTGAGAAGCTCAAACGTGACGCGTAACACTAGAATGAACCTCATTGGTTCTTGAGAAGCTCAAACGTGATGCGTAACACGAGAATGAACCTCATTGGTTCTTGAGAAGCTCAAACGTGATGCGTAACACGAGAATGAACCTCATTGGTTCTTGAGAAGCTCAAACATGACGCGTAACACTAGAATGAACCTCATTGGTTCTTGAGAAGCTCAAACGTGACGCGTAACACTAGAATGAACCTCATTGGTTCTTGAGAAGCTCAAACGTGACGCGTAACACTAGAATGAACCTCATTGGTTCTTGAGAAGCTCAAACGTGACACGTAACACGAGAATGAACCTCATTGGTTCCTGAGAAGCTCAAACATGACGCGTAACACTAGAATGAACCTCATTGGTTCTTGAGAAGCTCAAACGTGACGCGTAACACTAGAATGAACCTCATTGGTTCTTGAGAAGCTCAAACGTGACGCGTAACACGAGAATGAACCTCATTGGTTCTTGAGAAGCTCAAACGTGACGCGTAACACGAGAATGAACCTCATTGGTTCTTGAGAAGCTAAAAAGTGACGCGTAACACGAGAATGAACCTCATTGGTTCTTGAGAAGCTCAAACGTGACGCGTAACACTAGAATGAACCTCATTGGTTCTTGAGAAGCTCAAACGTGACGCGTAACACGATAATGAACCTCATTGGTTCTTGAGAAGCTCAAACGTGACGCGTAACACGAGAATTAACCTCATTGGTTCTTGAGAAGCTCAAACGTGACGCGTAACACGAGAATGAACCTCATTGGTTCTTGAGAAGCTAAAAAGTGACGCGTAACACGAGAATGAACCTCATTGGTTCTTGAGAAGCTCAAACGTGACGCGTAACACTAGAATGAACCTCATTGGTTCTTGAGAAGCTCAAACGTGACGCGTAACACGAGAATGAACCTCATTGGTTCTTGAGAAGCTCAAACGTGACGCGTAACACGAGAATGAACCTCATTAGATTAGATTAGATTCAACTTTATTGTCATTACACAAGTACAAGGCAACGAAATGCAGTTTAGGTCTAACCAGAAGTGCAATAGCAGCAAGTGCAGGATATATACAATGGTTGCGTAAGTGCTGGGCATAAAAATGTACTGAATATATATAAATATGTATAAGTAGAGAGATGGTTATTACTATAAACAGAACTGAATTTACAGATGAATATATACAGTGAATAAATATAAATATACAGATGGCTATTACTATAAACAGAATGTAAACAGAATGTACAGGTGAATATGTACTATGAATATAATATACAGATGGCTATTACTTTGAACAGAATTTTACAGATAGAGGTATACAATAATATGTTAGGCTAATATGAGGAATATAGCAGTGGATTAAGGTAGTGCAATAAATTATGGACAGAGCTATCCAAAAGAAAGTGTAAAAGTGCAGTGGAAAGTGGTTGCATATTACAGTTAGAAGTACGGTGCAAAATGCAAATGTAAACATGGTTACTATAAATACAGTCGGCAGTGCAAATGAGCATATTCCAGTTAAGATATGGTGGTGCAAAATGCATAAGTAAACAGTTGTTACTGTAATAAACAGTCGGTAGTGCAAATAACAAAGTGAATGTAGGTGTGAGGTAGGAGAGTTTGCAGTTTATGAGGGAAGTGGATCAACGGGGGTTTGAGTTCAGTAAAGAGACAGCTCTGGGGAAAAAACTGTTCTTTAGTCTGCTGGTCCTGGTCCGGAGGATCCTGAAACGCCTGCCGGAGGGCAGGAGAGAAAACAGTCTGTGGGCTGGGTGAGAGGAGTCCTTGAGGATGCTGCGAGCTCGGTGCAGACAGCGTTTCCTCTGGATGTGCTCGATGGCAGGTAGTGGAGTCCCTGTGATGCGCTGGGCAGTTTTCACCACCCGCTGCAGTGCCTTGCGCTCCGCAACAGAGCAGCTCCCATACCATACTCATTGGCTCTTGAGAAGCTCAAACGTGATGTGTAACACGAGAATGAACCTCATTGGTTCTTGAGAAGCTCAGACGTGATGCGTAACACGAGAATGAACCTCATTGGTTCTTGAGAAGCTCAAACGTGACGCGTAACACTAGAATGAACCTCATTGGTTCTTGAGAAGCTCAAACGTGACGCGTAACACGAGAATGAACCTCATTGGCTCTTGAGAAGCTCAAACGTGATGCGTAACACGAGAATGAACCTCATTGGTTCTTGAGAAGCTCAAACGTGATGCGTAACACTAGAATGAACCTCATTGGTTCTTGAGAAGCTCAAACGTGATGCGTAACACGAGAATGAACCTCATTGGTTCTTGAGAAGCTCAAACGTGACGCGTAACACTAGAATGAACCTCATTGGTTCTTGAGAAGCTCAAACGTGACGCGTAACACGAGAATGAACCTCATTGGTTCTTGAGAAGCTCAAACGTGATGCGTAACACGAGAATGAACCTCATTGGTTCTTGAGAAGCTCAAACGTGACGCGTAACACTAGAATGAACCTCATTGGTTCTTGAGAAGCTCAAACGTGACGCGTAACACGAGAATGAACCTCATTGGTTCTTGAGAAGCTCAAACGTGATGCGTAACACGAGAATGAACCTCATTGGTTCTTGAGAAGCTCAAACGTGATGCGTAACACTAGAATGAACCTCATTGGTTCTTGAGAAGCTCAAACGTGATGCGTAACACGAGAATGAACCTCATTGGTTCTTGAGAAGCTCAAACGTGACGCGTAACACTAGAATGAACCTCATTGGTTCTTGAGAAGCTCAAACGTGACGCGTAACACGAGAATGAACCTCATTGGCTCTTGAGAAGCTCAAACGTGATGCGTAACACGAGAATGAACCTCATTGGCTCTTGAGAAGCTCAAACGTGATGCGTAACACTAGAATGAACCTCATTGGTTCTTGAGAAGCTCAAACGTGACGCGTAACACGAGAATGAACCTCATTGGTTCTTGAGAAGCTCAGACGTGATGCGTAACACGAGAATGAACCTCATTGGTTCTTGAGAAGCTCAAACGTGACGCGTAACACTAGAATGAACCTCATTGGCTCTTGAGAAGCTCAGACGTGACGCGTAACACTAGAATGAACCTCATTGGTTCTTGAGAAGCTCAAACGTGATGCGTAACACGAGAATGAACCTCATTGGCTCTTGAGAAGCTCAAACGTGATGCGTAACACGAGAATGAACCTCATTGGTTCTTGAGAAGCTCAGACGTGATGCGTAACACTAGAATGAACCTCATTGGTTCTCGCTGAAGCTCAAACGTGATGCGTAACACTAGAATGAACCTCATTGACTCTTGAGAAGCTCAAACGTGATGCGTAACACGAGAATGAACCTCATTGGTTCTTGAGAAGCTCAGACGTGATGCGTAACACTAGAATGAACCTCATTGGTTCTCGCTGAAGCTCAAACGTGATGCGTAACACTAGAATGAACCTCATTGGTTCTTGAGAAGCTCAGACGTGCTGATCTTGATTTTATCCATGAGGAATTTATTGGGAAAAATGGGAGTCATGTATCTAGGTCAGGGGGATTTGAAGATTACAGCATCTTTCTTTGGAACCGTTATGCACAATAGGCCATAAGAAAATATGGTTAAATTCGGAACTGATGTTGAGTGAAACCACACTGGCACGTCTCAGGAGAGAGTCATCAACCGACTCAAGACAGGAATTACTTTGACAAATAGATGACATACTTTCCTCCAAAACTTGACAAACTATGAAACAACCACCAAATCAGACAACATAAATACAACCACACCCAGAGATGTTAAATCCATAAACTCTCCTGTGAATCGAGTCACTTCTGTGATTGACAGCTGTGAGACTTCAGTGTAAACGCCCACTGCTGTGATTGACAGCTGTGAGACTTCAGTGTAAACGCCCACTGCTGTGATTGACAGCTGTTAGACTTCAGTGTAAACGCCCACTGCTGTGATTGACAGCTGTGAGACTTCAGTGTAAACGCCCACTGCTGTGATTGACAGCTGTGAGACTTCAGTGTAAACGCCCACTGCTGTGATTTACAGCTGTTAGACTTCAGTGTAAACGCCCACTGCTGTGATTGACAGCTGTTAGACTTCAGTGTAAACGCCCACTTCTGTGATTGACAGCTGTGAGACTTCAGTGTAAACGCCCACTGCTGTGATTGACAGCTGTGAGACTTCAGTGTAAACGCCCACTGCTGTGATTGACAGCTGTGAGACTTCAGTGTAAACGCCCTGCTGTGATTGACAGCTGTGAGACTTCAGTGTAAACGCCCTGCTGTGATTGACAGCTGTTAGACTTCAATGTAAACGCCCACTGCTGTGATTGACAGCTGTGAGACTTCAGTGTAAACGCCCACTGCTGTGATTGACAGCTGTTAGACTTCAGTGTAAACGCCCACTTCTGTGATTGACAGCTGTGAGACTTCAGTGTAAACGCCCACTGCTGTGATTGACAGCTGTGAGACTTCAGTGTAAACGCCCACTTCTGTGATTGACAGCTGTGAGACTTCAGTGTAAACGCCCACTGCTGTGATTGACAGCTGTGAGACTTCAGTGTAAACGCCCTGCTGTGATTGACAGCTGTGAGACTTCAGTGTAAACGCCCTGCTGTGATTGACAGCTGTTAGACTTCAATGTAAACGCCCACTGCTGTGATTGACAGCTGTGAGACTTCAGTGTAAACGCCCACTGCTGTGATTGACAGCTGTTAGACTTCAGTGTAAACGCCCACTTCTGTGATTGACAGCTGTGAGACTTCAGTGTAAACGCCCACTGCTGTGATTGACAGCTGTGAGACTTCAGTGTAAACGCCCACTTCTGTGATTGACAGCTGTGAGACTTCAGTGTAAACGCCCACTGCTGTGATTGACAGCTTTGAGACTTCAGTGTAAACACCCACTTCTGTGATTGACAGCTGTGAGACTTCAGTGTAAACGCCCACTGCTGTGATTGACAGCTGTGAGACTTCAGTGTAAACGCCCACTGCTGTGATTGACAGCTGTGAGACTTCAGTGTAAACTCCCACTGCTGTGATTGACAGCTGTGAGACTTCAGTGTAAACGCCCACTGCTGTGATTGACAGCTGTGAGACTTCAGTGTAAACGCCCACTGCTGTGATTGACAGCTGTGAGACTTCAGTGTAAACGCCCACTGCTGTGATTGACAGCTGTTAGACTTCAGTGTAAACGCCCACTGCTGTGATTGACAGCTTGTCATAAAAAGTAAAGGAGCTTTGGAAAGAGTAATCTGAGAACACTGTCATGTTCACTCGTTCAACTGAGAGGACAGGAAACCCCCATCCTTGGACTCTGAAGAATTGTGGGCAAACCGTCTCAGGTTACAAATGTAACCTTTTTTCCCTGAGAACAGGGAACTCGCGCTGCGTCAGCTTCGACGCTACGGGGAACGCCTCCAGCGTGACCGGTGCCTGAAATCACAATCAAAAAACGTCAATCCTATTGACCGGCGACAGCCTATTATGTCATCAAGGTGCGACCAGGAAGTATATAAGGGCGCCTTGCCAACATGACGGCATCCGATCGTCTGAAGGGACTGTTTCGGCAGGCAGGCCCTGCGGCATGGCAAAGTGACGCAGCGTCTCGTTCCCTGTTCTCAGGGAACAAAGGTTACATTTGTAACCTGAAACGTTCCCTTTCGAAAGGGAACATGCGCTGCGTCAGCTTCGACGCTACGGGGAACGATATACCCACGCCGCCATGCCGACGGGAGTGCATGCCCACTGGCAGTGACAACAGTCAAGACAAGCAAATTCTACTGAAATGCCTGAACCACTCCCCTTCTGGTCACATTAGGCTGTCAGTGACAGCGCTCCCTACGGTCATAGCCCAAGCTATCGCCTAAGAAGGAACCTTCACACACATGAGGTCCTTCCCTGGCCCTGCTCGAAGGCCTGGAACCACCCATTCGACTTAGAAGGGGTTCCTTTAAGGGAACGTGGCAAGGGAACTACGAGGGAACTCTATGCCAGTCACTATTCGGGAGGTTCTCACCGAATGCCACCAGGGAGACCTGACCAGGTGACCCAGTCTGTTATGGGACACGTAATACGGTCAACCCTGTCTGTATAGTACAGAGCCTCTGATACTCGCCTCCGAAGAGGCATCCCGCTAGGGTGCTGCAAGAAAGGCAGTGACATCCACTAGCCGGACCTCAGAGACGGGTTATCCCGGAGAGCAGCTCTCAGCGAAGTGCTTTATAACCCTTGCTAGCGAGGGGAGTTTAGCCGATCGATCCTCGGATCTACCAAGCACTTACTTTAAAACATGCTTAGGAGGCCAGAGGCCTTACAGGCTGATCATACCAGGGAGGCTCCGCGGGGCCTACAACCAATGGATCAGCGCCAGGCGGCCGCAAGCTCATGAGAGGAGCTCATCAGCCTGGCCGGTAGGTAACCATGTCGTAGGCAGACTATGAAGGTCCCCTCCTGTGGGGACCACATAGCAGCAGCGACGTCTCGTCATGCTAGGGTAAGGACACCACCTTCAGGTCTCGCGAACGGCCAGAGACCGGCGCCTGATAGCGGGTGACCACTAGCTGTCAGCGTAAAGCCAGTTGTGCGTTCCCGCCCAGGGAACTCGTTCCCCAGGGAGGCCGAGAGGGGCCTCCACCTGGCCACCCGTGCCGACTGCTCGCGTGTCCAACAGTGGAGCTCGCTGTCAGGAAGGCCAACCGGGCCTGATACCTGATCGCATTCGTGCTAGCCCTCGAGGTAGCTGGGAAGACCAGGGACTCGCTCCATCACCTGATAGCAGAACATGCCGCCCATAGCCAGAATGTACTACTCATAGCACTTCATGGTCACCGCCTCAGCGGCTGCACTCAGGGAGGCCGGTTGAAGCCTACTACCTACTAGCACTCGTGCTAGCCATCCAGTGACTGGAGCCCAGGAACGCCCCCCCAGAGGAGGTCAGGTGAGCCTGCTTACCCTACAGCAGGCCCTTAGGGAGGCCAGGTACCGCCTACCACCTACTAGCAGCTTGTACCAGCCGTCGAGGGACTTAATGCCAGTGGTGCCCCCTCGGGGGAGACCAGGCAGCGCCTGCTGACCACAGCATGCTCTCAGGGAGGCCAACCGGGCCTACCACCTGAGCGAAGGTAACCCAAACCGGGAGCCTACCCCTCAGGGTGGCCTTTAAGAAGGCTGGCTGCTGCGCCTGGGCTGACGGCAGCTGTCTGCTGCTGACGAAGCCTGGAAATCCAGTTCACACCTGGGAACTCATCCCCAAGGAGACTAGTTGACGAGGTTACTGCTGACGTCGACACCAGTGGAGAAGATCCTCCAAGGCCCACTTGTGGGCCATGGCGTCGAGACTTTCTTGCAAGGAGGCCGGTTGACGCCTACTACCTGTCCTGAAGTCCTGCTGCCCAGACCGCCCAAGCTGGCTACTAACAACCAGCTGGCTCTTATGCCGCACCTGGGGCTGGCTGCATCCCAGAGGCCGCTAGGGAACAAGTCCTCACTTTGTCCCAGGGCCCCCACGACGGCGCAGTCTCTCGGGCAGTGCCTACAGACATGAACCTAATCACATTGCCAACAGCAGTGTACTCAGCAGAAGTGCATAACAAAAACCCTCTAAAGCAAGGGGAGTACAACTTACGTCACCTGCCTCAGGGCGGCTGTCTTACTTTCCATGCAGCGGCCATCCATAAGTGCGAGGGCATCAGCCATTGGCAATGCTCGGGCCTCAGGGGAGCAGCTCAACCCGAGCCCTAAAGGAGGTGGAGCAGAGACATAGAGCAAGGGTGAAACAATACCTTTTCTTAGAAAATATAGAACTGCCAAAAGATGCTGGCCACCAAGCTCTGAAAGGCGGAAACGGCAGATAAAGTCTAATCGCAAACCCGGCGAAAGACGCTTCATTCCGCCCCACGACCACTGGCAGAGTCGCTGTCTCCTGCAACACCTCGACTGCGTTACTCATAACCCCAGAACGCAGAGAAGGGGGCGGGCCTTGGCCGGACAACTCTGTAACAAGAGGAGGCTGAAACAAGGATGCATACACAAAGCCCTGTTCTTATATCAAAAGACAGGCCAGGGGCGAACGACCTTCATTAAAAGGGAACGCCCCCATCCTTGACAAAGCCTAGGCCAAGTGGTGCGACATAAGACTGCACTAGATCTACTCAGGGCTTGGGAAAGAAATATTATCACCTCTAATATTACACACTGAGGCCCCGAAAACCCTTTTCCCAAAGCCCCGCAGAGCTGGGCGCAGATCTTACTACAGCTCGTGCATTAGCGCGTACCCGGTCTTCAGCTACATCCCACTTTTACGCTAGGAAAAAAACACAGCTCGCCCCCTACACTACAAGCCCTCGGGCAAGAGCGCGAATCAGTTACCCACATAGTGGGGAAAACATAACACGGTGAGGCAGCAAACTCTACTAGCAAAAGTGAGGCATTCACACACAACCACATAATGTTGCAAAGAAGATCGTTCTTAGCTTACTCACGGGGAGCTGCAGGCCCTGCGAAATCCCGCGATGATCCAAAATTTCCCCAGCAATCTCTCAGGGGAGCGACAGTACAAAAAGTCCTGAAAAACATAGTTTTGAAAATGTTTCGCCCTCATAGAGGGGGACTCACCAATCGCTCCTCGCGGTGCGTCAAACCAGCCGTCGAGCTAGTATCCGCCCGCCGTCCTGAGGGGGGCGCTTTTAACAAACAAACAAGGCGGGCCGTCAGAATCTTACATTTTCTGCTCATCATAGGCCCACCGGCCTGATGTAAAGCGCCCGGGGGAATGCCAGAGGAAGGGAAAAAGGCAGCGTTCATCTCCGCGTCCTCGAGGGCGGAGTCCGCTGCCTGCGCTGGTTCCGGTTACCAGCCCCGGCTTCCTTCCTCTTCCTGTTGCGGGTGTCCCGCCTCCCCTGCGCCCCAGTCCTCTGCGGCGGGGGCGCTCGAGAGGCGACGCTGGCTCGCTGTTCCCGTCTCCAGCCCTCAGACTGGGACGGGCCGGGGACACCCGACTGCCTGGGCGCGGTCCCGGACCTCAGCGGGATGCATGTTCCCGCCTCAGGGGGTCCCTCCCCCTGATCGAGGTCCCTCAACAGGTCCGCCTGGTAAGCCTGCAACACAGCTGTGGTGTGCAAAGCCGCCGCAGCGTGACCCACTGACATGTACGCCCTGCCATTCAGGCGTTAGACCGGCAGGGTTGGAGCCACAGTGTCGCCGGCCGCCCAGAGGCGAGATAAACATAACATCTCGTCCACGGGCGGCACTGACACACCCCCAGCCAGGCAGTCCCTCGACATCAGCGAAATTCAGCTCGCCGATGTCGACAGATGCGGGGCTGAGTATGGTTTCTTCCATCCCCTCGAGATCTGCTGATGGAGATCTGGAAGGAATGGAAGACTCCCAGGAGTTGGGAGGTCATGGGCGGAGAGAAACCGATCGTCCGAACTGTTTGGACGCTCAGCCTTTCTCCTCACGCGCCGCCAAGGCAGCTGCAGTCTACCCGCAGCGCGTTCCATGACTTCCAGCAACTCCCCGTACATGGGACAGGATGGTTTGAGAAGCTTCAGCATCTTTAACTGACTCACCCATCCTCTGCTTGAGTGGAAGAGCAGCAGACGAGGAGGAGGAACATAAAACCTGCTCCTCCTCCGAAGTCCGCCTCTCGCGATCTGGATCGTCCTCAGGAACCATAACTGTCTCCAAGCGACGAGCCAGATCCATCTGGGAAGCGCATGGTGTTTAGACAAGAGGTTCGCAAACCTCTCGTGCATGCTCTTCTCCCAGACAGTAAACGCAAAGTGTGTGTGTATCCAAAGCGCAAGCTACACATTCAAAACACACCTGCAGAAGTGGCGTTCTCAGCACACTTCATTGTTATCCTTCTTGTAGACGTTTCACGTGAAGACAGGCAAAACAGTCCCTGAAGACGAAGAGATACTGTCATGTTGGCAAGGCGCCCTTATATACTTCCTGGTCGCACCTTGATGACATCATAGGCTGTCGCCTGTCAATAGGATTGACGTTTTTTAATTGTGATTTCAGGCACCGGTCACGCTGGAGGCGTTCCCCGTAGCGTCGAGCTGACGCAGCGCGAGTTCCCTTTCGAAAGGGAACAGGATTTTGGATCTACTGTGAAGTTTTTGTATGTATTTGTATGTCAGTAAGTTGATCATTAATATAAATGTTTTATGAAAAAAATTAATATTCATTTGTGTGTGTGTATGTTTCTTCCCCCCTCACAATCCAGAAGTTTTGGGAATGAAAATCTGCCACACGATCTTCAGAGGAAGTGAGTATTCATGTCATATCAACATTAATATTGTTTGAGTTTAAAAGCATAGCTCACTCAAAATGAAATCTCCCTCATCGTTTTCTCGCCCTCATGTCTTATCAAACTTATATGACTTTCTTCTGTGAAACAAAATATTTTGAATAATGTTGGTAATCAAGCTACATTGGACCAAATGTTATGGACAATAATCACCAATAACCATCTCAAAGCTGAGCGGACTCTGTGTTCATAAAGCCAGAATATCTCAAACGTTGTTTAAAGGAAAGGTACAAAAACTAAATCCTCCCTTTTTCAGGACTTTTCAGTGAATCAATGTCTCCAGCGGCTCATTGGAGATCTGGAAGAGGATGGCTCATGATCTGCTGTGTGTCCCTTCTGGAGCAGAATCATGGACCTGCTGTATGTTTTGATTTATATTTATTATTACTCTATATAGCTTGGATTCTGAATTAAAAGGTGAATGTTTGTCCACATATATCATCAGAGCTCTATGGAGCCCTCGGGGCTCAGCTGAATATACAGGAAAACAACACAAAACGCATTTGGAAAATACAAAGAACATACAAAACAGTAAATGGCACAATTTGTTATTTTGTTATGAGGTGAAATCATAACCTCATCATGATATTAGTAAAAGATAAATGCAATTTTTAGTTTTTCAGTTCCTCCTGGGGGCTCTGAAGAATTTGTTTACATAAATTTACATCTGAATAATCAAGTTTCAGAATCAACAGTGAATCCGTGACAGTCTTGTAAATGTAAATGGATCAGTTTTGTCTTTTTTTCAGTTTGAAATTCTATTCAACTTTAAAAATGTGATGAAACTATGTATGTTATTGTTTTACAGACTGTATTTTGTCTTCCAAAATAAAACTGTAAATGTAATACTTTATTGAATGTTTTTTTATTGTATTAATCTGTAAAATAACTGTGTTTTTCTGCAGAATTTTTCACTTTATTGAAGGTGTTTGATCATAATAATCTGGAAAAATCAGCAAAATAACAGTTTAACGCTGATAAAAAATGGTAAATGACTGGCAAACAAAAAACCGTAAAATTAAAGTCAAATATCTTAATTTAAACAAGGAAAAAAATCACAAATAACAGTGTTTTTCACTAAAACCTTTAATGTAAATTTATGTAAATGTATTGTTTTTGCACTTTATTTATTTAACTTTAATTTTATGGTTTTTGTTTGGCCAGTCATTTACCTTCTTTTTACGATTTTATTTTTATATAGTGTGTTCATCTTACAATTATGATATTTCTGACTTTTTATCTAATAATGAGGACTTTTAAAATCATATTTTCAACATTTTATCTTATAATTATGACTTAGCATATCATATTTCTGACTTTATCTAATAATGAGGACTTTTAAAATCATATTTTCAACATTTTATCTTATAATTATGACTTAGCATATCATATTTTTGACTTTTTATCTAATAATGAGGACTTTTTAAATCATATTTTCAACATTTTATCTTATAATTATGACTTAGCATATCATATTTCTGACTTTATCTAATAATGAGGACTTTTAAAATCATATTTTCAACATTTTATCTTATAATTATGACTTCGCATGTCATATTTCTGACTTTTTATCTAATAATGATTTTAAAATCATATTTTCAACATTTTATCTTATAATTATGACTTAGCATATCATATTTTTGACTTTTTATCTAATAATGAGGACTTTTTAAATCATATTTTCAACATTTTATCTTATAATTATGACTTAGCATATCATATTTCTGACTTTTTATCTAATAATGAGGACTTTTAAAATCATATTTTCAACATTTTATCTTATAATTATGACTTAGCATATCATATTTCTGACTTTTTATCTAATAATGATTTTAAAATCATATTTTCAACATTTTATCTTATAATTATGACTTAGCATATCATATTTTTGACTTTTTATCTAATAATGAGGACTTTTTAAATCATATTTTCAACATTTTATCTTATAATTATGACTTAGCATATCATATTTTTGACTTTTTATCTAATAATGAGGACTTTTTAAATCATATTTTCAACATTTTATCTTATAATTATGACTTAGCATATCATATTTCTGACTTTTTATCTAATAATGAGGACTTTTAAAATCATATTTTCAACATTGTATCTTATAATTATGACTTTGCATGTCATATTTCTGACTTTTTATCTAATAATGATTTTAAAATCATATTTTCAACATTTTATCTTATAATTATGACTTAGCATATCATATTTCTGACTTTATCTAATAATGAGGACTTTTAAAATCATATTTTCAACATTTTATCTTATAATTATGACTTAGCATATCATATTTTTGACTTTTTATCTAATAATGAGGACTTTTTAAATCATATTTTCAACATTTTATCTTATAATTATGACTTAGCATATCATATTTCTGACTTTTTATCTAATAATGAGGACTTTTAAAATCATATTTTCAACATTTTATCTTATAATTATGACTTCGCATGTCATATTTCTGACTTTTTATCTAATAATGATTTTAAAATCATATTTTCAACATTTTATCTTATAATTATGACTTAGCATATCATATTTTTGACTTTTTATTTAATAATGAGGACTTTTAAAATCATATTTTCAACATTTTATCTTATAATTATGACTTTATGATAATTGAAATGAGCTGATCAGTGATATAGTTGAATATTTAATGTCCCCAATGTATTTAACTACTGCATAAATAAAATGTAGTACCATAAAATCCCCTAAAAATACAAATATTAAATAGACACTTAAATAAATCTTTATGGAACCAAAATGCATTCATTTCATTTAAATTATTTAAAAAAAAAAAAAAATAATAAAATTGATCAGATGGTTAAACTGGGATCCGCAAGGGAGCGAAAATACAAATTATATTATAATTAAATAATAAATAAATAATACATCTACAAGTACATTAATATCGTGAGTATATATAGGGATCTATCTTTTATAAACACCCGATTTATACACTGAAAAA
>CM042243.1:1438568-1486068 GCA_023566225.1 Romanogobio albipinnatus | reverse complement strand
TTAATTTGATTAGCCTTTTTTACTTCTAAAAACTTTACATTTAACAGTATTTTACTGTAAACAACCTGTACATTTTACAGTATACAGAAACAATTATTTAAATGAAATATTTAAATAATTAAAATTAAAATAATATTTCAAATGTGAAGTGTCACACAGGGGATTCTGGGAATGTCATTTTAAAGTTTTTTACTGTAATTTTTTATTTGATTAGCCATTTTTAATTCTAAAACTGTAAATGTAACAATATTTTACTGTTAACAACCTGTACATTTTACAGTATACAGAAACAATTATTTAAATGAAATACTTTCAAATGTAAAGTGTCACACAGGGAATTCTGGGAATGTCTGTTTATGTTTTTACTGTAATTTTTAATTTGATTAGCCTTTTTTACTTCTAAATACTGTAAATGTAACAATATTTTACTGTAAACAACCTGTACATTTTACAGTATACAGAAACAATTAAATCAAATACTTCCAAATGTGAAGTGTCCCACAGGGAATTCTGGGAATGTCAGTTTACAGTTTTTTACTGTAATTTTTACAATTAGCCTTTTTTTACTTCTAAAACTGTACATTTAACAATATTTTACTGTAAACAACCTGTACATGTTACAGTATACAGAAACAATTATTTAAATGAAATACTTTAAAATGTGAAGTGTCACAGGGAATTCTACACTGTAAACCCGAATAAGTTTGCAAAAAAAAGTTTTTTTTAATAATTTACATCAACATTTTTAAGTTAAGAAATTAAAAGTTTAAACAAACACAACTAACAGACTTTTATTTTGTACTCATTCATTTTTTTTCATGCATAAGGCAAAAGCATGCTGGGAAATAGAAATCCCAGCCCAGTTTCAGTTCAGTTTAAGTGTCTAAATGAAAAGATTTAAGTTCATGAAACTCAATGCAATGAAACAATTCATATTTCTGAAAATGTGTCCGTTTTGTGAACTCAAAAGAAAGAGAAAGTTCTATAAACTCATAAAACTTAAGTTGATGGAACTAATTTGTTTAATTTAAGTTTACCCAACTCAAATTAATTATTTTGAGCATTAGGGTTTACAGTGTCAGTCTGAACTATTACTGTGAAATTACATTACGGTAGAACTTATTGTTAACCTATTAACAGTTTTACAATATTTCACAGTTAAACTTACACTTTTTTTTACAGTGTAGTACAAAAAGTACAAGAAGGCCGTCTGACTGAATGCAACACACACACACACACACACACACACACACACACACACACACACACACACACACACACACACACACACACACACACACACACACACACACACACACACACACACACACACACACTCTCTCGTCTTAGAGCCAGGCTGCTGTGTGTCAGATGGTTTCCTCGTCTCCATGGCGATGTTTTAAACTGTGATGTCATCATTCCAGTCACGTAGCTCAGACTCTCCCGAGGGCTTCTCTCGTCTGTGCCTCTGGATCTGAAGTTTGTCCCATCAATGGAGCGTCTTCACTGTTAGTGCTGAGGCTCTAAAGGCAGGAATGCGGCTCGAGGAGGTTTAGTGGGAGCTCTGGGAACCGGCGGAGGTGCTTGAGCTGAGGACGGAAGCTCTCAGCCCCGGGGAAATAATTACACCGTCTTCATTTACCTTGATTAATACACACACACACACACACACACACACACACACACACACACACACACACACACACACACACACACACACACACACACACACACACACACACACACACACACACACACACACACACACACACACACACACACACACACACACACACACACACACACACACACACACACACACTGCCCCTGCCCCTAAACCTACCCATCGCACACACACACACACACACACACACACACACACACACACACACACACACACACACACACACACACACACACACACACACACACACACACACACACACACACACTGCCCCTAAACCTACCCATCACACACACACACACACACACACACACTGCCCCTGCCCCTAAACCTACCCATCACACACACACACACACACACACACACACACTGCCCCTGCCCCTAAACCTACCCATCACACATACACATACACACACACACACACACACACACACTCACACACACACACACACACACACACACACACACACACACACACACACACACACACACACACACACACACACACACACACACACACTAAACTTAAGCCAGCAACTTACTGATATGTTTAATATAAGTATAGCTGTGTATGTGTATTTCAGTGAAAGCGTGTTTGACTAGCTTTGGTTAAACAGACACAGATTCAGGACAAACGAATACTGCAGTATTTCCTGCACACACACTCACTCATTAACACAGAGTGTATTATAACGCACGTGTTGAGCTCCTCTCAGGCAGATCTGAGGTGTGTGTGTGAGGGGTTAAACACTCTCATCACATCTTCATCAATTAAAGCTACACACACATGGACTAAATGACTAAATAATGTTGACTAGCGCTCAGTTGTTTTCAGCCTCGTGTGTGTTTGCATGTTAGCAGTAAAAGAGTGAAACACACTCGCCTTGCTCCTGAAGAAGCTCTGCTCAGTGTCCGCTTGGAGAACACTGGCTCATAATAATAATAATAATAATAATAATAATAATAATAATAATAATAATAATAATAATAATAATAATAATAATAATAATAATAATAATAATAATAATAATAATAATAATAATAATAATAATAATAATAATAATAATAATAATAATAATAATGAAAATAATATATTATAATATGTTATTTATTGTATATAAAATATTATTGATTTATTTATTTATAGATATGCAGTAATTTAGTTCACAACATGTCGTTAAAAGTCAACTTATAACTAATATTTGACATTTTAACTTATATTACTTGCATAATAATAGTTATTATTAATAAAATATCAGCTAAAATATCAGATAATTTGAACGTGAATGATTCATTTGAATTTTTTGCATAGTAAAATAAAGTAACATAAAAATGTATTTTCATTTTTAATAATTTAATTTAATAATGTAATATTATTATTATTACTACACTGTAAAAATGATATGAGCAGTAAGTTATGCCAACATATATTTGTACATTGCTTTAACTCATCAAAATAAGCCATTTGAACCTTTTTTATAAGTTATTTAATATTCAACAAATTAAGTTTAAGTTGAAATGACTGAAACATCCAAGTTGATTGCACTTAAAATATAAGGCAGAACTTTTATTTAATTAAATTTTATTTTATACAGTGTATTATTATTATTAGTCAATTTATAAATCACTCAACTAACGGATGAAATTATTTAATGCTTATTTAGTGCTGTCAAATTTAAAAGTTAGTGTTTACATAATATATATATATATATGTGTGTGTGTGTGTGTGTGTGTGTGTGTGTGTGTGTGTGTGTGTGTCTGAGTGTGTGTGAGTGTGTGAGTGAGTGTGTGTGTGTGTGTGTGTGTGTGTGTGTGTGTGTGTGTGTGTGTGTGTGTGTGTGTGTGTACTGTGTATAATTATTATGTATTTTTAATAATATAATAATGTAGCACACACACACACACACACACACACACACACACACACACACACACACACACACACACACACACACACACACACACACACACACACACACACTCACTCACACACTCACACACACTCAGACACACACACACACACACACACACACACACACACACACACACACACACACACACACACACACACACACACACACACACACACACACACACACACACAGGGGGAGGGGAGGGTAATCCCTCTGCTGACGTCACGCGCCCGTGCACCTACTGCACTCCGAGTGTGCGCGTGAGCGTGTCAGTCTGCGCTCGCGGAGTCGGCGTTCCCGTTACCCGTTAAACTCTTCAACAGTTGATGCGGCTGCTGCAGAAGTGCTGGGACGCGTGAAAACATGGGTATGTACACTTTAAACCCGAAGTTCTTGAATACAGTCACGCTGTAGTTTGAGCGTTTTCCCTCAAACGCTGATGTTTACCTCAGAACTAACGCGCGCGCGACTGCTTTGGAAACTTGAAAGCGTCTTTCGCTCTTTGTTTCTGTGGAAAGTGTGTGTGTGTGTGTACCTGACATTAGTGTAGGTAACTGAGCAGCTCTGAGGAGCGAGATTAGGGATTACACTAAAGAGATTTCCACATCTCATGTCAGCTGGAAACCAGAGGAGATTGAAGTAACAGCCGCTAGATTGACAGCAGTTTGCTGATTTGTTTTTGCTGTACCCTGCTAACAAAAATATCTTATTAGGACGTTTTGCTAACGTTCACATTACGTATTAAAAAACGTTATTTTTGAATGTTCCTTAAACCTTAAAACCGTGAAGTTTTTTAAACGTTTTTTTCTTGGTAAACATTCGATTGTATCATTTTTGCTAAATTTAGGGGAATGTTACTTTTGAATGTTGTCTAAACGTTCAAACTGTCAAGTTTTTCAAACGTCTTTAACGGTTTTTTATCGGTTATTCAAGCGTTAAGGAAACATTCGATTGTATCATTTTTGCTAAATTTAGAGGAATGTTACTTTTTAAACCGTTACTTTTGAATGTTCCCTGAAGATTCAAACCGTCAAGTTTTTAAATAACATGAGGGGAATGTTACTTTTGAATGTTGTCTAAACGTTCAAACTGTCAAGTTTTTAAATAACATGAGGGGAATGTTACTTTTGAATGTTGTCTGAACCTTTACAAACTGTCAAATTTTTTAAACGTCTTTAACGTTTTTTTTTCTTGGTTATTCAAGCGTTAAGAAAACCTTCGGTTGTATAATTTTTGTAAACATTAGGGGAATGTTACTTTTGAATGTTTCCTTAATGTTCAAACTGTCAAGTTTTTTTAAACGTCTTTAACGTTTTTTTATCGGTTATTCAAGCGTTAAGGAAACATTCGATTGTATCATTTTTGCAAAATTGCGGGGAATGTTACTTTTTAAAGTAGTGTGAACCGTTATTTTTGAATGTTCCCTGAAGATTCAAACCGTCAAGTTTTTAAATAACATGAGGGGAATGTTACTTTTGAATGTTGTCTAAACGTTCAAACTGTCAAGTTTTTCAAACGTCTTTAACAGTTTTTTCTTGGTTATTCGAGCGTTAAGGAAACATTCGATTGTATCATTTTTGCAAAATTTAGGGGAATGTTACTTTTTAAACCTTTACTTTTGAAAGTTGTCTAAACGTTCAAACTGTCAACGTCTTTAGCGTTTTTTTTCTCTTGGTTATTCAAGCGTTTGGTTGTATAATATTTGCAAACATAAGAGGAATGTTACTTTTGAATGTTTTCTGAACGTTCTGAAACAAGTAGTAACATTTAAAAAACGTTAGACGAACATGTTTCAGGGAAAAAAATACTGTTTTTAGAAGAACATTATTAAAGACCAGATGACGTTACCGGAAGAACGTTTGCTCATAACTTTGCCAGAACCTTCCCTTTGGCTGGGTCAACCTTGTTCTTTTGTTTGAAAATTTTATTTTCCATTAATTTGAATTTTATCCACACCTCATTAGGATTGTTTGTTTTCACTTTCTGATCTTGCAAACCCAGTTTGGCAAAGAAAATACTAAAATGTCTAGGATTTATAACTCAGATTTTAAACTGGCTTTGCTTTAGTTCACAGGTTTTACATTGAACATCAAGCATTGTTAGCCATACAAAAATATTAAATTGGTTTTAATTGATTGGTTTTTGTGTGTCACACAACCTGTACCAAAGACGCAAATTTACAGCAAAATACTGAAGGGTTTAGTTGAATGCAAAAAGAAATGGGAGGTCTTTTCTCTTCCCTTTCATTGAGTTTGCATTCAGCATTGTTTTTCACCCATCGCTCATCAACAGTTGTGCTTGGTCTCATTATAAAGTCTTGTATAATCTGTCCCGCACATGTTTGAATAGATGCTGAGGTTTTGAGCGAGTAGAATAGCCTGTATTGTGTCGGCTCTCTGGGTTTCCACTCTGAAACGGGCAGATGAGGAGAGAGAGGCGCCACTTCCACGGATGTTTACCACTATTTAAAAGCTCCCGACTGAATTATGGGCTTTGGGACACTAAGAAGGGCTGTAGGCCAGATGGGCTGAAGCTCTGAGAGAAAGATAAACGCTCTCTCTGTCTGTCTCTTCAGGTTCAGACCTCAGGAATCGCTCATCACTTGGTTATCCGATTAACCTGTTTTTAGTTTCAGCACAATAACAAAAGCATTTCGCAGTAGTTGCCATGAGGTCAAAAGTTCTTGAATCAGAATAACTTCATCTCTTCTCTGATGACGAGGCCTGTCACTCACATGAGATCCACCAATAGCAAACCACAACCGTCCAATCAATTCCCCACAGGCACAATCAAGCCCCGCCCTACATTTGTTCTTGTTTGAGTAGCGTTTCAAACTTCTGGGTCATTACGTGGCAACTCAATCATGTTTTGTCTGGTGAGAGGAATATATAAATGAAGAAGAAAGGCAAAATAGTAAATGTCTCAGATGTGTATTGACTGAGTTTTGTAGAGGAGGCTCAGAATGACTCAATGGCTCTGGAGCCAAATCACAGGGGTGTAAACATGACTTTAGAAAGATGGCAGCATCATTATTTTATTCTCACACAGAGATTGGTAGATCTATTAGTGAAATCTGTTGACTTTATCAATCTGTGTGTCATTATATGCCAACGGTGAGCGCTCAAACATGGGGAATAAGCACTTCTGCTGTGTCTTTGACTCAAGTTTGCTCGCCTGTAGCTCCAGAAGTATTAAAGATATCTGAATATCCTTTTAGATTCTGGTTCTTAACTAACTCTACTTTTGGTTTCTTCATTTTAAAGGCCCTCGATGGTTCAATCCCAGAGATATGGAGATCTCAATGCAGCAAATGGGTAACAATTTGAACATGGAGTTGTATTGAGATCCCCTTAACGCTGGGATTGAACGATAGAGGGCCTTGAAAATTAAGATTTCAAAAGAAATGTTTGTTAAGAACTAGAATCTAAAATTAAGATATCTTTAATACTTTTTGAGTGACAGGCATGCAAACTTTGGAAAATGAATATTTATGGCACTGATAGAAAAACACAAGAAAAGAAAGAAGTAACCCACATTTGGTTTTCGACCACTGAAAATGTGTTCATTTTACTACTGGAGCCGCATTGAGATCTCCATATCTCTGGGATTGAACCATCGAGAGTCTTTAAAATGAAGAAACCTAAAGTAAAGTTAGTTAAGAACCAGAATCTAAAAGGATATTCAGATATCTTTAATACTTCTGGAACTACAGGCGAGCAAACTTGAGTCAAAGACACAGCAGAAGTGCTTATTCCCCATGTTTGAGCGCTCACCGTTGGCATATAATGACACACAGATTGATAAAGTCAACAGATTTCACTAATAGATCTACCAATCTCTGTGTGAGAATAAAATAATGATGCTGCCATCTTTCTAAAGTCATGTTTACACCCCTGTGATTTGGCTCCAGAGCCATTGAGTCATTCTGAGCCTCCTCTACAAAACTCAGTCAATACACATCTGAGACATTTACTATTCTGCCTTTCAGCACTATTTATACCTTTATGAAATAAAAAATTGAGATTGAAAAAATTGTTTCCGTAATTTGGTTGGTTTGACCCTCAATGTTGTTTCCAAACTTTGGAAAACAATATCTCTTTTATGTTTTATTGAGAAAATAACAACTTTTCAGGTCGGGTACATTTGCTGAGTTATTGCTTTAAATGCTCATGGTGATAACTCGCAAGCCAACATCTTGTTTTTATTTACTCTTTGAAGTATTTCCACGTTAAGTCGACGGCGTTTCATCCTTTGTTTTTTATGGCATGAGCCGAGGCCTGTGTTTGGAGTTCTCCAGAAATGTTCGGAGGAAGCTGGCAAGAACGGAAAAGCAGACAACAACAGAACCGGCTTGATTGGCCCCGCCGCAGCTGACAGTGTGAGAACGCACTGGTTTGTTCTCACTCACAGCACTGGCTTTGTGTGTGTAGTTCATCTGCCGTGTCTTTGTGTGACTCCAGAGACTGTTAACGTGAAGTAGGTCCAGTGAGTCGGGACATCCTGAAGAGAATACAGCCGTGAATGAGGGCCTCCTTCAGTGAGCAAGTCCTGCAGCTGCGCTCATTCTGTAGACAAACGCACGGTTACACTAATGGAGGTTTGATTCTGGGAATATTTACAGATTTATGAATGGCTGCTTTTGTGTTTCTCACAAAATAATGAGTGCATTTAACATGCACGTTCTGAACCCGATGTTTAAAGATCATTCATAAATGACAGTGATTCATCTGTGTCTATTCAACCTTTGACAAATTCACAGCGAACATTTGAGCCATTAGATATGAAAGCGCTTCACAAGCAGTCTTTTCAACTGCACAGGATCGTTAATCATTCAGATCATCACAGAAGTACTGGGATAAAATACATCCAGTAATGAAACGAGTCATTCAATTATTCATTCAAGAGATTTGTTCAAAAACACTGATTCATCCAGTAATGAAACGAGTCATTGAATCATTCATTCAAGAGATTTGTTCAAAAACGCTGATTCATCCAGTAATGAAAGAAGTGAGTCATTGAATCATTCATTCAAGAGATTTGTTCAAAAACGCTGATTCATCCAGTAATGAAAGAAGTGAGTCATTGAATCATTCATTCAAGAGATTTGTTCAAAAACACTGATTCATCCAGTAATGAAACAAGTGAGTCCTTGAATCATTCATTCAAGAGATTTGTTCAAAAACACTGATTCATCCAGTAATGAAACAAGTGAGTCATTGAATCATTCATTCAAGAGATTTGTTCTAAAACACTGAATCATCCAGTAATGAAACAAGTGAGTCCTTGAATCATTCATTCAAGAGATTTGTTCAAAAACACTGATTCATCCAGTTATGAAACGAGTCATTGAATCATTCATTCAAGAGATTTGTTCAAAAACACTGAATCATCCAGTAATGAAACGAGTCATTCAATTATTCATTCAAGAGATTTGTTCAAAACACTGATTCATTCAGTAATGAAACAAGTGAGTCCTTGAATCATTCATTCAAGAGTTTCGTTCAAAAACACTGATTCATCCAGTAATGAAACAAGTGAGTCCTTGAATCATTCATTCAAGAGTTTCGTTCAAAAACACTGATTCATCCAGTAATGAAACCATAGATATACATAATAAAGGCTAGATGTCTCGTCCGCGCTGCTGGCCAATGGAGGTTGACGTCCGCACCTGGCGGCCATCTTGTCACAGTCAGCTCGCTCACTCGGAACATTGTGTTTTAATGGTGTTTGCACTTTTTAAATAACCATAACTTGCTTAATTTTCTACCGATTTTCAAACTGTTTGGTTTGTTATAAACGTCAGAGATGTAGTTGTGACACTGCATACTTATGAAAAATTATTCATAATTTGTTCAAGCATCCAGAATTATAGCCACGTTAATAACGTTTGTAAGAAACCAAACATTTGTAAATCCGTCAAGATTTCAGTGAGATATGAGTATTTGTGTTCATGCAGATCACTCGCCTTACATCAGGAGCCACAGAGCCCTGCCTGTGACAAGATGGCCGCCGGTGATGACGTTAGAGACTCCGCCGTAAGACATCTAGCCTTTATTATGGATATCTATGAATGAAACAAGTGAAGTCTTTATGAGTGAGTCATTGAATCATTCATTCAAGAGATATGTTCAAAAACACTGATACATCCAGTAATGAAACAAGTGAAGTCTTTATGAGTTTGTCATTGAATCATTCACTCAAGAGATTTGTTCAAAAACACTGATTCATCCAGTAATGAAACAAGTGAAGTCTTTATGAGTGAGTCATTGAATCATTCACTCAAGAGATTCATTCAAAAACACTGATTCATCCAGTAATGAAACAAGTGAAGTCTTTATGAGAGAGTCACTGAATCATTCACTCAAGAGATTCATTCAAAAACACTGATTCATCCAGTAATGAAACAAGTGAAGCCTTTATGAGTGAGTCATTGAATCATTCATTCAAGAGATTTGTTCAAAAACACTGATTCATCCAGTAATGAAACAAGTGAAGTCTTTATGAGTGAGTCATTGAATCATTCACTCAAGGGATTGGTTCAAAAACACTGATTCATCCAGTAATAAAACAAGTGAAGCCTTTATGAGTGAGTCATTGAATCATTCACTCAAGGGATTCGTTCAAAAACACTGATTCATCCAGTAATGAAACAAGTGAAGTCTTTATGAGTTTGTCATTGAATCATTCACTCAAGAGATTCGTTCAAAAACACTGATTCATCCAGTAATGAAACAAGTGAAGCCTTTATGAGTGAGTCATTGAATCATTCACTCAAGAGATTCATTCAAAAACACTGATTCATCCAGTAATGAAACAAGTGAAGTCTTTATGAGTGAGTCATTGAATCATTCACTCAAGGGATTCGTTCAAAAACACTGATTCATCCAGTAATGAAACAAGTGAAGTCTTTATGAGTGAGTCATTGAATCATTCACTCAAGGGATTTGTTCAAAAACACTGATTCATCCAGAAATGAAACAAGTGAAGCCTTTATGAGTGAGTCATTGAATCATTCACTCAAGAGATTCATTCAAAAACACTGATTCATCCAGTAATGAAACAAGTGAAGCCTTTATGAGTGAGTCATTGAATCATTCACTCAAGGGATTTGTTCAAAAACACTGATTCATCCAGAAATGAAACAAGTGAAGCCTTTATGAGTGAGTCATTGAATCATTCACTCAAGGGATTCGTTCAAAAAAACTGATTCATCCAGTAATGAAACAAGTGAAGTCTTTGAGTGAGTCATTGAATCATTCACTCAAGGGATTCGTTCAAAAACACTGATTCATCCAGTAATGAAACAAGTGAGTCATTGAATCATTCATTCAAGAGATATGTTCAAAAAAACTGATTCATCCAGTAATGAAACAAGTGAAGTCTTTATGCGACTCATTGAGTCATTCACTCAAGGGATTCGTTCAAAAACGAGTATATTGTGAACATATTTTGGGGGTTTTAATGCTTTATTTAACATCACAACATAATTAATAGAGTGAAATACATGGATGCTTAAATTTTGGCATCCACTGGGGAATAACCTGTTTTTTTAATACAGTCCTGTAACCTCCTGTAAACAAGCTCAATGTTCGTGGGGGATTTCAGAGACTCTTTAAAAGAGGAATTGTTATGTAAAGCACTTGTGCTATATAAATAAAATGTTATAAAATATAATGTGCTATAAAAATAAACGAGTCAGAAGCGGTCAGAATCTGAACTATAGCCTCAGTTGGAGCTGTTTTCCTTCTCCTGTGGACAGTCATTTTTTAAGCACGACGACATAATGGACTCCTGGAAAGATTTAGTCACTCTTAAGCATTTGCTCTTTGCCAGCACTTCCTCAGTGTTTACAGCTCCAGACCAGCATGAGCATCGGATCGGCTTGTAATGAAATGTTTTGACTCGATTCACAGGAGAGTTTATGGATTTAACATCTCTGGGTGTGGTTGTATTTATGTTGTTTGATTTGGTGGTTGTTTCATAGTTTGTCAAGTTTTGGAGGAAAGTATGTCATCTATTTGTCAAAGTAATTCCTGTCTTGAGTCGGTTGATGACTCTCTCCTGAGACGTGCCAGTGTGGTTTCACTCAACATCAATTCCGAATTTAACCATATTTTCTTATGGCCTATTGTGCATAACGGTTCCAAAGAAAGATGCTGTAATCTTCAAATCCCCCTGACCTAGATACATGACTCCCATTTTTCCCAATAAATTCCTCATGGATAAAATCAAGATCAGCACGTTTGAGCTTCTCAAGAGCCAATGAGGTTCATTCTAGTGTTACGCATCACGTTTGAGCTTCTCAAGAACCAATGAGGTTCATTCTAGTGTTACGCGTCACGTTTGAGCTTCTCAAGAACCAATGAGGTTCATTCTCGTGTTACGCGTCACATTTGAGCTTCTCAAGAACCAATGAGGTTCATTCTCATGTTACGCATCACGATTGAGCTTCTCAAGAACCAATGAGGTTCATTCTAGTGTTACGCATCACGTTTGAGCTTCTCAAGAGCCAATGAGGTTCATTCTCGTGTTACGCGTCACATTTGAGCTTCTCAAGAACCAATGAGGTTCATTCTCATGTTACGCATCACGATTGAGCTTCTCAAGAACCAATGAGGTTCATTCTAGTGTTACGCATCACGTTTGAGCTTCTCAAGAGCCAATGAGGTTCATTCTAGTGTTACGCATCACGTTTGAGCTTCTCAAGAACCAATGAGGTTCATTCTCGTGTTACGCATCACGTTTGAGCTTCTCAAGAACCAATGAGGTTCATTCTCATGTTACGCGTCACGTTTGAGCTTCTCAAGAACCAATGAGGTTCATTCTAGTGTTACGCGTCACGTTTGAGCTTCTCAAGAACCAATGAGGTTCATTCTCGTGTTACGCATCACGTCTGAGCTTCTCAAGAACCAATGAGGTTCATTCTAGTGTTACGCGTCACGTTTGAGCTTCTCAAGAACCAATGAGGTTCATTCTAGTGTTACGCATCACGTCTGAGCTTCTCAAGAACCAATGAGGTTCATTCTCGTGTTACGCGTCACGTTTGAGCTTCTCAAGAACCAATGAGGTTCATTCTCGTGTTACGCGTCACATTTGAGCTTCTCAAGAGCCAATGAGGTTCATTCTCGTGTTACGCGTCACGTTTGAGCTTCTCAAGAACCAATGAGGTTCATTCTAGTGTTACGCGTCACGTTTGAGCTTCTCAAGAACCAATGAGGTTCATTCTCGTGTTACGCGTCACGTTTGAGCTTCTCAAGAACCAATGAGGTTCATTCTAGTGTTACGCGTCACGTTTGAGCTTCTCAAGAACCAATGAGGTTCATTCTAGTGTTACGCGTCACGTTTGAGCTTCTCAAGAACCAATGAGGTTCATTCTCGTGTTACGCGTCACGTTTGAGCTTCTCAAGAACCAATGAGGTTCATTCTAGTGTAACGCGTCACGTTTGAGCTTCTCAAGAACCAATGAGGTTCATTCTCGTGTTACGCGCCACGTTTGAGCTTCTCAAGAACCAATGAGGTTCATTCTAGTGTAACGCGTCACGTTTGAGCTTCTCAAGAACCAATGAGGTTCATTCTCGTGTTACGCGTCACGTTTGAGCTTCTCAAGAACCAATGAGGTTCATTCTAGTGTTACGCGTCACGTTTGAGCTTCTCAAGAACCAATGAGGTTCATTCTAGTGTTACGCGTCACGTTTGAGCTTCTCAAGAACCAATGAGGTTCATTCTCATGTTACGCGTCACGTTTGAGCTTCTCAAGAGCCAATGAGGTTCATTCTAGTGTTACGCGTCACGTTTGAGCTTCTCAAGAGCCAATGAGGTTCATTCTAGTGTTACGCGTCACGTCTGAGCTTCTCAAGAGCCAATGAGGTTCATTCTAGTGTTACGCGTCACGTTTGAGCTTCTCAAGAGCCAATGAGGTTCATTCTCATGTTACGCGTCACGTTTGAGCTTCTCAAGAACCAATGAGGTTCATTCTCGTGTTACGCGTCACGTTTGAGCTTCTCAAGAACCAATGAGGTTCATTCTCGTGTTACGCGTCACGTTTGAGCTTCTCAAGAGCCAATGAGGTTCATTCTAGTGTTACGCGTCACGTTTGAGCTTCTCAAGAGCCAATGAGGTTCATTCTCGTGTTACGCGTCACGTTTGAGCTTCTCAAGAACCAATGAGGTTCATTCTCGTGTTACGCGTCACGTTTGAGCTTCTCAAGAGCCAATGAGGTTCATTCTCGTGTTACGCGTCACGTTTGAGCTTCTCAAGAACCAATGAGGTTCATTCTTGTGTTACGCGTCACGTTTGAGCTTCTCAAGAACCAATGAGGTTCATTCTAGTGTTACGCGTCACGTTTGAGCTTCTCAAGAACCAATGAGGTTCATTCTTGTGTTACGCGTCACGTTTGAGCTTCTCAAGAACCAATGAGGTTCATTCTAGTGTTACGCGTCACGTTTGAGCTTCTCAAGAGCCAATGAGGTTCATTCTATTGTTACGCGTCACGTTTGAGCTTCTCAAGAACCAATGAGGTTCATTCTCGTGTTACGCATCACGTTTGAGCTTCTCAAGAGCCAATGAGGTTCATTCTATTGTTACGCGTCACGTTTGAGCTTCTCAAGAGCCAATGAGGTTCATTCTATTGTTACGCGTCACGTTTGAGCTTCTCAAGAACCAATGAGGTTCATTCTCGTGTTACGCGTCACGTTTGAGCTTCTCAAGAGCCAATGAGGTTCATTCTAGTGTTACGCGTCACGTTTGAGCTTCTCAAGAGCCAATGAGGTTCATTCTCGTGTTACGCATCACGTTTGAGCTTCTCAAGAGCCAATGAGGTTCATTCTCGTGTTACGCATCACGATTGAGCTTCTCAAGAGCCAATGAGATTCATTCTATTGTTACGCGTCACGTTTGAGCTTCTCAAGAACCAATGAGGTTCATTCTCGTGTTACGCATCACGTTTGAGAACCAATGAGGTTCATTCTCGTGTTACGCATCACGTTTGAGCTTCTCAAGAACCAATGAGGTTCATTCTCGTGTTACGCATCACGTTTGAGCTTCTCAAGAACCAATGAGGTTCATTCTCGTGTTACGCATCACGTTTGAGAACCAATGAGGTTCATTCTCGTGTTACGCGTCACGTTTGAGCTTCTCAAGAACCAATGAGGTTCATTCTAGTGTTACGCATCACGTTTGAGCTTCTCAAGAACCAATGAGGTTCATTCTCGTGTTACGCGTCACGTTTGAGCTTCTCAAGAACCAATGAGGTTCATTCTCGTGTTACGCATCACGTTTGAGCTTCTCAAGAACCAATGAGGTTCATTCTAGTGTTACGCGTCACGTTTGAGCTTCTCAAGAACCAATGAGGTTCATTCTCGTGTTACGCATCACGCTTGAGCTTCTCAAGAACCAATGAGGTTCATTCTCGTGTTACGCGTCACGTTTGAGCTTCTCAAGAACCAATGAGGTTCATTCTAGTGTTACGCATCACGTTTGAGCTTCTCAAGAACCAATGAGGTTCATTCTAGTGTTACGCGTCACGTTTGAGCTTCTCAAGAACCAATGAGGTTCATTCTAGTGTTACGCGTCACGTTTGAGCTTCTCAAGAACCAATGAGGTTCATTCTCGTGTTACGCATCACGTTTGAGCTTCTCAAGAACCAATGAGGTTCATTCTCGTGTTACGCATCACGTTTGAGCTTCTCAAGAACCAATGAGGTTCATTCTCGTGTTACGCATCACGTTTGAGCTTCTCAAGAACCAATGAGGTTCATTCTAGTGTTACGCATCACGTTTGAGCTTCTCAAGAACCAATGAGGTTCATTCTAGTGTTACGCGTCACGTTTGAGCTTCTCAAGAACCAATGAGGTTCATTCTAGTGTTACGCGTCACGTTTGAGCTTCTCAAGAACCAATGAGGTTCATTCTCGTGTTACGCATCACGTTTGAGCTTCTCAAGAACCAATGAGGTTCATTCTAGTGTTACGCATCACGTTTGAGCTTCTCAAGAACCAATGAGGTTCATTCTCGTGTTACGCGTCACGTTTGAGCTTCTCAAGAGCCAATGAGGTTCATTCTCGTGTTACGCGTCACGTTTGAGCTTCTCAAGAACCAATGAGGTTCATTCTCGTGTTACGCATCACGTTTGAGCTTCTCAAGAACCAATGAGGTTCATTCTCGTGTTACGCGTCACGTTTGAGCTTCTCAAGAACCAATGAGGTTCATTCTCGTGTTACGCGTCACGTTTGAGCTTCTCAAGAACCAATGAGGTTCATTCTCGTGTTACGCGTCACGTTTGAGCTTCTCAAGAACCAATGAGGTTCATTCTCGTGTTACGCATCACGTTTGAGCTTCTCAAGAACCAATGAGGTTCATTCTAGTGTTACGCATCACGTTTGAGCTTCTCAAGAACCAATGAGGTTCATTCTAGTGTTACGCGTCACGTTTGAGCTTCTCAAGAACCAATGAGGTTCATTCTAGTGTTACGCGTCACGTTTGAGCTTCTCAAGAACCAATGAGGTTCATTCTCGTGTTACGCATCACGTTTGAGCTTCTCAAGAGCCAATGAGGTTCATTCTCGTGTTACGCGTCACGTTTGAGCTTCTCAAGAACCAATGAGGTTCATTCTCGTGTTACGCGTCACGTTTGAGCTTCTCAAGAACCAATGAGGTTCATTCTCGTGTTACGCATCACGTTTGAGCTTCTCAAGAGCCAATGAGGTTCATTCTCGTGTTACGCGTCACGTTTGAGCTTCTCAAGAACCAATGAGGTTCATTCTCGTGTTACGCATCACGTTTGAGCTTCTCAAGAGCCAATGAGGTTCATTCTCGTGTTACGCGTCACGTTTGAGCTTCTCAAGAACCAATGAGGTTCATTCTCGTGTTACGCGTCACGTTTGAGCTTCTCAAGAACCAATGAGGTTCATTCTAGTGTTTGAGCTTCAACAAAGGTGTTTGGCTGTGCAATGTAACGATAATGAAACCAATATGGCATGTGTCCTGCTTGGTTGTTGCTCCTATAATCTTGTCTCCTCTCTTCTCCCAAAAGTAGGTCCTGTCCATCATGTTTATTTGTTTCTCTTCATAATCGCAGTGCACACAAAGAGGAGCATTGTGAATTGTGATATGAAATGATATGGAAGCGGCGGTGCAGAGTGGGAGTGCTTGCTCAAGCATGGCCAATTTCCCTCACATTTGAGCATCAAAGGACCATTCAGAAGACAAGAGGGGCAAGAGCGAATCGAATTTGCGGCCCTGCCCGGAATCGTTTCAGAGCCACATGATGGAGCTAGCAAGAGCTCAACACTGTTCCTCAGAGCTTTATATATTAGGTGCCAAAATTAGTGCGACTGAAAGCTCCAGACGTCAGTGTTTTGGCCTTTCCTATCCAAATGGGCAAACATGAACGTCTCAATAGGTTACAGCACATATTCAGTGTACACTTTTTTTCCATGATGCCATTTAGCATTGCTGGACTATCCTGATGTGGACCGTATCGATGGGAGGCGGTGGTAATAAATCAATATGTTTTTCCCAGTTGACCCATTTACTAGGGATGGGCGTTTTTGTCAATTTCTCATTTCGATCATCGATAGGTCTCAAAAACTAGTACTCGAGTACTCGGGGGCGGGGCATGTGCAGGGGGCGGGGCATGTCCGTCAATAATGAAAATACTGTTATGGAAATGGTTGTTGACAAATACAAACGTGACATGAAAACATGAAAAAATAACTGCTAGATTATGATGCATAAATGTCTTTGAAAAAGAAACATCTTTATAAAATGACCGTCTCAAATAACCAAGTCAATAATATCTAGCATTGCATTTGAGCTGAAACAGTGAAATAACACCACCCTGCAGAGCTTGCAAGCTGGTTTATAAACTCAACCAAATGCACTCTATATCAGATTAATATGAACCTATTACAACTCAAATCAACACAAAAGGACGTGAATGCGCATGTGAACTTCAGCGTGCTAGATTTTACAGGCTATGGTTTGAAACGGAACGTTTTGAATGCGCTCTTCCCTTAGCAACGCTGATACACGGACAACGAAAGCACACAGAAACAACATTTTATTAAAATCGTGTTCTCATTATAATGCTATGACAGATGGACTCTGCACATCATGCACTTCATTTTATTATTCATGATCGAAGCGTTTACAGACATCACTGCGCGTTTTCGAACTTTAAATAAACTAGGTCTACTGTTAAAAAATACGAGAACAGTATAGCACTGCTGCATTACTAATATCAGTGATCATGGGGTCAGTTTGGTTTGAGATGTGCTGGGGACAGGGACGCATCAGAAGTGCATTTTCAGAAGTGTTGGGTACATGATGCATTATTTTTTTTTCTCTTTCGCGCAGGTCATGTTTTGAAAGACTATGTCCTGTAGCTTACTAATGTAAATAAATAAAAATGTCAGCTGACAGACATATTGCGGGTGTTATAGCCTATCTTACTCATGCCGACGAAAGCGCCCCGTGAATTCTTTAATATCTTTCATTTTTGCAATTTTTTTTACCACTTCGTTATCAGAGTCCGACTGGAGCCTGTGTTTTTTTATTTTTTATCCTCCCTATTACACATTAATTGCAGCCATTAAAATAGTTCAGTTGTGTTTTTAATGTCAAAGTAGTTATATTTCGTTTTGTTTCTTTATTAAGTTAATTTAGAAAAATGTTTGAAGCATTTTTTTGTTTGTTAAACTAAAGTTTTTGCTTTTTAAAGTGACGACCAAGCGGCCAGCGGCTGACAGTGAGTTAACCCTTTAGCCTCTGTAATCAACACTTATCTATCTTGACTTGTCTTGCTTATAAAATCCATATAAACACTTAAAGCATCGTTTAAACGTTTAGCCTCTATCACCACCATCACAGTAAAAAGGCATTTTTGACAAGATGAGGCGGGCAGATCACAACGGCGCGCGCAAACGAAACGGGCTACACAATCTAAACAAATAATAAAAAAAAACATGCAGGTTGTCTTGCCTTACACCTCTCTGCGAAATTAATATAAATCCGATCTTCCATTCCCGTGCTATATGCACATTTAACAGAGTTCATGTCAACGAAAGCAACAGAAATGAGCATTTTATTCATCAGCTCATTTCAACATCAAAGACCGCATTATGAGAACGAGCGACCTGAGCACTGTAAGAGCCTTTAGTCTCATTAGTGTTAATGAAGATGATTGTGCTTTTGAGCATTTAAGACATAGCTTATTTTCAGCTTCACTTGTGGCAGTTTGCGTGTTGCATAGCGCCGTCCTATAGCCTAAAAAGGCCCGAAGCCCGGCCCGCGTCTGAGGTAGGCTATGACTGGAAGATTGTCCCGAAGCCCGGCCCTAGGGGCGTAAAAAAGTCGGGGCCCGTCGGGCTCGGGCAGAAATGTAGGGCTCTACTTTGAGTAAGGCTGAAAGCGTCTTTCTTTTTAATACATTTCTTGAATGTCTTAATTACAGTAGGCCTATAGATAGTTCTGATATTTGTGGCTGCACCGGGTCCATCATTACGCTAATCATGAGCGGCCCATGGCACTGCTGCCCACGGCTGTTAAGAACTGTAGGCTTCATCAATACATTACAACAGTTTCGTGCCATGGGAACTGCCACTGATACAGGCAGCGGAAGAGCGGAAGAGTGTTTTACGGAGCTTGCTTCTGCTTTTCAAACGTTTTTACGACAAAAGATGTCGTTAAAACGACATAAGATATCGTTATTACGACACAATTGAGTGGAAAAAATAATAAGTGTGTGGCAGCAATGCTTCACCGTGAAACTGAACTCGAGGTAAAAAAAAAAAAAAAAAAAGTGGTGGGTACAAAAGGACTCATGACGAAATCTGGTGGGTATGCGTCCCCCCCGTCCCCCCCGAAATCGACGCCTATGTCAGTGATTCTGAGAAAGAAATAGCCTATCTAAAAAGAATATGACCAAACATAATGTCGAGCATTAATGCATTTGAGCTGAAACTGAAGAGAATGAACAACAGCCGGTATAATGGCCGCGCTTTGCTAGCTTATTAAGCTCAACCAAACGCGGTTTATATTAGATTAATCAGATATAGACAACATAAAAGTAATCTTATGAGAAAGGGACGTGAATGCGCACATGAACTTCACGCGCTAGTCTGAGTGATCTCGCTAGTTTCTCTGTGGATTTCCTTTAACAGCTGATACACGGGGAACTAAGCACAGAGAATTTACAGCATCATTATAATGCTATGTAGGCTAGCACAGATTGGCGCTGCACATCTTGCGCTAACCATGTAGGCGTGCTGTATAACGCTAACCAATCAGACCTCAGGTACCGCGCAAAATGACGCAATAACCAATAAAAAAAGAGACAAATATTTTTTTTTAAAGTCAGGGCGATCATTGTTCTCATGATCGATGGTCGCTGTCACGTTCGAGTATTCGATTACTCGACCACTGTTGCCCATCCCTACTATTTACAGTGCTGCACGCCAGAAACCAGGACATAAAGAATATGTAAACAACAATCAGTCATTTTGGGGTTTCTGGGTCAGCGCTAGAGAGAATCAAGCCTTCCATTTAGACATTTGAACAGGTGGTAGGAGACCTGTCAATCATGTGAATGAAGGGACGTGATTGGGTCGTGCATTGAGGGTTGGACTATTGAGTTCAGACTCTAAATTCTGATTGGATGAGTCTCATTCAAAGTTGTAAAGTAGCTGATATACTCATATAATCCTCATCTTGACATGTTTGTTTCATGTCCCACTGTGCATTTACATTATTTCATCTTTATTAGGGGCCGAGCACCGAAGGTGTGAAGCGTTCGTTAGCGTTCTTCTTCTTATTCTGTCTGGGAATCTATGGCCGCCCATTGAACCGCTTGTGGGGAGGACAGTCTGATCTGTCACCAGAGCAATTTTGGAGTCTCAAACTCAATCCCTCTAGTGCCACCCAGAGCCGTTGAAAAACAGAGTTACGACATTCCCATTGACTACCATAGGAAATTAAATTAAATTATAAAAAAAAAAGACCACTATAACCAGTAGATGGCGGAAGAGGAACACTTATTGGCTCATCAGCCATTTTTTCTCTTTTTTTTATTTTTATAGCTCATCAAATCACTATTATAAGATTAAAATATCTATTTTTGTTACTGTATTTGTACTGAAGTGTTAAATATATAGGCTAATTGTAGGGAAAATCGCAAAGTCTCATGAAAACAAAAACTTCTGACTAAACTACACAATAAATCTTTATTTGAATCGTCTCTGTGCTTTGTTTGTTATGATGAGAGGATTTGTAGATAATGGGGAGATTCGTGTAAAACGTAAACTTGCACTAAAATTCATTCAAGTCAAGTCAACTTTATTTATATAGCGCTTTTAACAATGCAGATTGTTTCAGAGCAGCTTTACAGTGTTAAACAGGAAAATAATGCAGCATAATTTTATTCGGCTGTACAGCCGTTCTGGAGAAAACGGTGATGTCATCAGTTCATTTCAATTATCATACAGTGACAGTGTGGGCTTTAGATCAGTAATTAGATCAGTAATTTAGTTTATATGGTTAATTTAGTTTAATAATTAGATTTATTTGGATATTTAGTTGAAAAATGTCAACGTTCAGCGTCTTGAGACTATATAAAACTTGTTTTAATCGATATGGATTCTCATTCCTGGTAAATTAAACATGACCGGTCATTATTTTCAACAGAAATGCCCGTGATTGGCTACAACACTCAACGCTGTAAAATCATGCCCTCACATGACCCACATAAAATAACCAGATCACTCCAAAAAAAACATTAACGTTATCTCTTCTTTATCTCTCCCCATCTTAAGGCACTTAACGATTCGATCCGATTCCGATTCTGGGAGTAACGATCCGATTCCCAAAACGATTCTTAACATACGGTTTTGGTAACTAATTATCCTGCTGTGCAAATACCTGAACTTTACATTGGAGTTACTATGGTTTGTGTTTATAGTTAGAATATCTGTTTGATAGTATTGCCATATTAAAAATGATTATGAAGATTTCTTTCAATATTTTTATTTTATTAACAAAGTGAAACATACAATTGCAAAGAACAATCAAAAAGAATAAACAGTTTAACAAATTTTTCTAGTTTCTTTAGAACATTTTAACAAAAAATGTCTTTAAAGCAAAAAAAGTTTACTTTGGTTAGATCCACAAAAAAATCTTTTACACATAGGCTAATGCAGAAGAAAAACAACTTCAGCGCTCAAATTTTCCGAAAACCTACTTTTCCGAAAACTCCTCCTAGGCCGTTGCTCTTATTTCCACTAAAATCTTACCAGATCATCTTCAGACTATGCTGACAAAACAATATTAGATTCAAAATGATTGGTCAGACTGTTCTCGAATAACGCTCTAACGAACTCTACAAAGTGCCCACAAAAGTGAAAGTCAGGCTATATCTCCACAGCGCTTTAGCGTATTCTGACCAAACTTGGGCTGCGTCCGAAATCGGTATCAAAAAGTATCAATTCCCACTGCAATTACAAAATGAAGTAAGAAATATAACCATAAACCGTTATATAATGTTTACAAAAAAAAAAAAAAAAAAAAAAAGACATAACTCCTTATGGAAAATTTGTGTTCTGAACACATAGAAATGAACACGTATGAATTGGACTAAAAGGGCAATACAATGGAAAGGGAATTTACCATGTGATATGCTTTTTACAATGATTCATATGTATATTTTATATGTATATTATTTTAAATGAATATATGGTTGCATTTTCTGAGTGGTAAAATAAATAAATCTTGTTTAATAATGAATTAATGCCATCTTAAAAGCTGTAAAACCAATATGAATCAACACCATACATTTTTTAGATATAAAATTGCTTAAAATTATCTTTAAAAAAAAATTTATTTTTCTCTTTTGTCATTGACCTTATAACTTCAGAATGCCAAAAATCACAAAACTGGTCTCTTTAGATTCGAGTCATAGAATACCCAATTTTCCCATATCAACCATTTTGGGTGTCAGCCATTTTGAATTTTGTCAAAAAGTGCTATATTTTACGAACGCATTGGCGTATCATTACGAAACTCGGTATGTGCACCAAGCCCTGAAAGTACTCAAAAAGTTTCGGGGCAGCGCCACCTTGTTATAATGAATGTTCCCAAAATGCGAATAACTTTAGATTAAATTTGAAACTGGTTTTAACTGATTCCTTGGGTCATGCCAAGAACAGAGATCCCAATTTTACCATATTTGGCCTAACCGTCATGTCCGCCATTTTGATTTCCTTTTCAAACCTACTTTTTCGAACTCCTCTTGACCATTTGTCTGATTTTCACCAAAATCGAATCGTAACATCTTCAGATCATGACAGCAAACAGTTATTAATTTTGTGTCAACAGACAAAACCGTTTTCGTATACCGCAGCGATGAAGCTGAGGCATGATGCCAAAATGACTCTGAGGCTGTATCTCTGCAATGCTTTGGCATATTGACACCAAACTTTGTGTGTGTCATTGTCACCTCACTCTGACCACAACACATAAATTTGGTCACAGCGCCACCTATTGGTTCAAAGGGATAAGCCTTTAAATCATATGACTAGTGACTGTATTTGTGATTTTTCAAACCATTTTGCCTAAAATCATCTTAAAATGCCTTTAATTGCTCAGTCGGTCTGACACTTCCAGACTTCTTTTGAATTTTGTTGTAAAATGCTATAACGGCCATTTTGGGAGTCAGCCATTTTGAATTTTGTTGTGAAATGCTATAACGGCCATTTTGGGAGTCGACCATTTTGAATTTTGTTGTAAAATGCTATAACGGCCATTTTGGGAGTCGGCCATTTTGAATTTTGTCATAAAATACTATAACGGCCATTTTGGGAGTCAGCCATTTTGAATTTTGTCGTGAAATAGTATAACGGCCATTTTGGGAGTCGGCCATTTTGAATTTTGTCGTGAAATGCTATAACGGCCATTTTGGGAGTCGGCCATTTTGAATTTTGTCATAAAATACTATAACGGCCATTTTGGGAGTCAGCCATTTTGAATTTTGTCGTGAAATAGTATAACGGCCATTTTGGGAGTCGGCCATTTTGAATTTTGTCGTGAAATGCTATAACGGCCATTTTGGGAGTCGACCATTTTGAATTTTTTTGTAAAATGCTATAACGGCCATTTTGGGAGTCGGCCATTTTGAATTTTGTCGTAAAATGCTATAACGGCCATTTTGGGAGTCGACCATTTTGAATTTTGTTGTAAAATGCTATAACGGCCATTTTGGGAGTCGGCCATTTTGAATTTTGTCATAAAATACTATAACAGCCATTTTGGGAGTCAGCCATTTTGAATTTTGTCGTGAAATAGTATAACGGCCATTTTGGGAGTCGGCCATTTTGAATTTTGTCGTGAAATGCTATAACGGCCATTTTGGGAGTCGGCCATTTTGAATTTTGTCATAAAATGCTACTATAACGGCCATTTTGGGAGTCGACCATTTTGAATTTTGTCGTAAAATGCTATAACGGCCATTTTGGGACTCAGCCATTTTGAATTTTGTTGTGAAATACTATAACGGCCATTTTGGGAGTCGGCCATTTTTAATTTTGTCATAAAATACTATAACGGCCATTTTATGAGTCAGCCATTTTGAATTTTGTTGTAAAATGCTATAACGGCCATTTTGGGAGTCGGCCATTTTGAATTTTGTCATAAAATACTATAACGGCCATTTTGGGAGTCAGCCATTTTGAATTTTGTCGTGAAATAGTATAACGGCCATTTTGGGAGTCGGCCATTTTGAATTTTGTCGTGAAATGCTATAACGGCCATTTTGGGAGTCGGCCATTTTGAATTTTGTCATAAAATGTTATATTCGTTATGAATATAACGGCGTATCGTTATGAATCGTAGTATTCGACACCAAGCCCTGGAGGTGCTCAAAAAGTTTCAGGGAAGCGCCAACTTGTGGTCAAAAGTTGTAATGAAATTTCCAAAAATGCGAATAACTTCATTAAAATCAACATAAATACCAATTTAGCCATATTTGGCCAAACTTCCTGTCTGCCATTTTGAACTCCTCCTAGATCGTTTGTCCGATTTCCACCAAAATCGAATCGTAACATCTTCAGATCATGACAACAAATAGTTATGGATTTCATGTCGATAAACAAAACCGGTTTTGTGTAGCGCATCATCAAAGCTGCGGCATGATGCCAAAATGACTCTGACCACAGCACATTAATTCGGTCACAGCGCCACCTATTGGCCGACAGTGATAAACCTAATAAATCAAATATGATAAATCATGACTAGTGACTGTATTTGTGATTTTTCAGCCATTAGCCTAAAATCATCTTAAAATGTCTTTAATTGCTCAGTCGTCTGACACTTCCACACTTCTTTTGGCTTCTTTGCTGCTATAATCTACATTTATTTTTGTACATTGTTTTACAAGAAAATACTATTTCAGTCTTTTCTACTTCAAAATTTCACATTTAAATAAATCATTCCTTGCCGTTTCTTGTCCTTTGCCATTTTTAATGAAATTTACTAGCAATATCTGAGTGAAAATAGTTTCTGCACCAATTTTTGTTGGTGTATAGAAAAATGTTGATACGGTTATTACTCCGAATCGATAATTAATGTGTTTTAAACGTCATTTGTGGGGAATGTCGTGTCATTTTCCTGTAATCTGCCGCCCTGTGTGCTTATTGGTTCATTGGTAGTTCTTCCTGGCCAGATGCCAAATCCCTGCATGAAATGAGATCAATCCTCCTTTGCTCGTATTTCTTGGCTTTGGCCTTTTCAAAACACACTACATCGTTTGAAGTAGAAGATGCTAAAGTAGTCGCGATTTTAAGCTGTGAACTCCAACTGTACCACAGAAATAAAGAGGGTAGACCCCCACACACACACACACATTTCCGTGGTCTTGGTTTGAACCGTCTGAGTGAAAGTTATTGGGAATGTGGCTTTAAAGGGAGTCGAAAGGCCTGAAGTTTTTGGCAGCGGGCCTGTGGAGCTCATTCAAGACTTCACAGATAGCTCTTTGTGCTGCGCTCATTCACTGTCGCTGCTGCGCCACAAAAGCCCCTGAATCTCTTCATTTGGCCACCGAGGAGCCGTTAACATGTGAATGACCACGACTCGCAGAAACCCGAGCTCAAAACTAGAGAACACGAGAATGCGCGCCTGTGCAGAAGATGGTTGCTTTACTGTTATAAGCCAAGAGTCCATTGCTCCAGACTAAAAGTGCATCTATTCATCATAAAAGTGCATCTATCCATCATAAAAGTGCATCTATCCATCATAAAAGTGCATCTATCCGTCATAAAAGTGCATCTATCCATCATAAAAGTGCATCTATCCATCATAAAAGTGCATCTATCCGTCATAAAAGTGCATCTATCCATCATAAAAGTGCAGCTATCCATTATAAAAGTGCATCTGTCCATCATAAAAGTGCATCTATCCGTCATAAAAGTGCATCTATCCGTCATAAAAGTGCATCTATCCATTATAAAAGTGCATCTGTCCATCATAAAAGTGCATCTATCCGTCATAAAAGTGCAGCTATCCATCATAAAAGTGCAGCTATCCGTCATAAAAGTGCATCTATCCATCATAAAAGTGCAGCTATCCATTATAAAAGTGCATCTGTCCATCATAAAAGTGCATCTATCCGTCATAAAAGTGCATCTATCCATCATAAAAGTGCAGCTATCCATTATAAAAGTGCATCTGTCCATCATAAAAGTGCATCTATCCGTCATAAAAGTGCATCTATCCATCATAAAAGTGCATCTATCCGTAATAAAAGTGCATCTATCCATCATAAAAGTGCATCTATCCGTCATAAAAGTGCATCTATCCATCATAAAAGTGCATCTATCCGTCATAAAAGTGCATCTATCCATCATAAAAGTGCATCTATCTGTCATAAAAGTGCATCTATCCATCATAAAAGTGCATCTATCCATCATAAAAGTGCATCTATCCATCATAAAAGTGCATCCATCCATCATAAAAGTGCATCTATCCGTCATAAAAGTGCATCTATTCATCATAAAAGTGCATCTATCCGTCATAAAAGTGCATCTATCCGTCATAAAAGTGCATCTATCCATCATAAAAGTGCATCTATTCATCATAAAAGTGCATCTATCCATCATAAAAGTGCATCTATCATAAAAGTGCATCTATTCATCATAAAAGTGCATCTATCCATTATAAAAGTGCATCTATTCATCATAAAAGTGCATCTATCCGTCATAAAAGTGCATCTATTCGTCATAAAAGTGCATATATCCGTCATAAAAGTGCATCTATCCATCATAAAAGTGCATCTATCCATCATAAAAGTGCATCTGTCCATCATAAAGGTCCATCTGTCCATCATAAAAGTGCATCTATCCATCATAAAAGTGCATCCGTCCATCATAAAAGTGCATCTATTCATCATAAAAGTGCATCTATCCATCATAAAAGTGCATCTATCCATCATAAAAGTGCATCCGTCCATCATAAAAGTGGCAGGAAAGAAAGTTGCAAAATACAGGTCTCTGGTTTCTAGGTATGGCTCAGGTCCTTCAGTTTATTGACTTTATTTCTTTGGAAATGCATGATCATGTGGAGTTTTTGAACACAGTTTTGGGAATAATAACATTTAAGCTCTCAGTTGTTTTCGTTGCAGGATTAGACGAGCTCTTTACTTTCCTCATCCCAAATTCCCATGTGACTCCCAGACACTCTCCAGTCCCTCCGGCATGTTGTGCAACACATCCCTGATTGACCTCCTGCGGGATATTTGTCATGTGATTCTGGTTCTGTGCTTCGGTTCACATCGGCCGATCTCAGCTGGTGTTGCGTGATAACTCCCGGTCAGGCTCTTCCTCATCCGTGGCATTGCATTAGCGCTGTAAAGAACATGTGGGATGACCGATTCCCCAGATTCCTGAGCTTCCCTTCACACGACAGCTGCACGAAACTCAAGAGTGTGTGCGTTAACAGCGTTTTGGGAAGTTTTGGGAATTAGCAATGGCTCACATGGAATACTTTGGGAAGTTGACACATCCTGATCATTTCATAAGTATAATCATCTCTCATGAGACGCCGTTTGAGTTTGTTGTTTATTTATCTCTAGTTTAGTGCTTCAATTTAAACTTATTTCAGTTTTTATTTTATTTAAGCTTCAGTTGAAATAAATGTTTTTAACAGTTTTAGCTTTAGTTAACGGTGATAACTCTGCCTGAGCGACTCGTATTATGGTTTATATGTGTTTATACTGCAATGAATGTGCTAGAAGTTGAAATGGTGGGAAAAGTCCTGTTCTTTCTACATGAAGTGTTTATTTCTTGACATGCAGATCATAAATCATGTCCAGTCCTGGGTAAATCCAGCTGTCATGTGCAGTGTGATGGCAACCTTTCATTTCATTTATGTGCCAGATTTGTGTGAGCATTCATCATAAAACTGCATCCATTCATCATAAAACTGCATCTATTCATCATAAAAGTGCATCCATCCATCATAAAAGTGCATCTATCCATTATAAAAGTGCATCTATCATCATAAAAGTGCATCTATCATCATAAAAGTGCATCTATCCATCATAAAAGTGCATCTATCATCATAAAAGTGCATCTATCCATCATAAAAGTGCATCCATCCATCATAAAAGTGCATCTATCCATCATAAAAGTGCATCTATCATCATAAAAGTGAATCTATCCATCATAAAAGTGCATCTATCATCATAAAAGTGCATATATCCATCATAAAAGTTCATCTATCCATCATAAAAGTGCATCCATCCATCATAAAAGTGCATCTATCCATCATAAAAGTGCATCTATCATCATAAAAGTGAATCTATCCATTATAAAAGTGCATCTATCCATCATAAAAGTGCATCTATCATCATAAAAGTGCATCTATCCATCATAAAAGTGCATCCATCCATCATAAAAGTGCATCTATCCATCATAAAAGTGCATCTATCATCATAAAAGTGAATCTATCCATTATAAAAGTGCATCTATCCATCATAAAAGTGCATATATCCATCATAAAAGTTCATCTATTCATCATAAAAGTGCATCTATCCATCATAAAAGTGCATCTATCCATCATAAAAGTGCATCTATCCATCATAAAAGTGCATGTATTCATCATAAAAGTGCATCTGTCCATCATAAAAGTGCATCTATCCATCATAAAAGTTCATCTATTCATCATAAAAGTGCATCTATCCATTATAAAAGTGCATCTATCATCATAAAAGTGCATCTATCATCATAAAAGTGCATCTATCCATCATAAAAGTGCATCTATCATCATAAAAGTGCATCTATCCATCATAAAAGTGCATCCATCCATCATAAAAGTGCATCTATCCATCATAAAAGTGCATCTATCATCATAAAAGTGAATCTATCCATCATAAAAGTGCATCTATCATCATAAAAGTGCATATATCCATCATAAAAGTTCATCTATCCATCATAAAAGTGCATCCATCCATCATAAAAGTGCATCTATCCATCATAAAAGTGCATCTATCATCATAAAAGTGAATCTATCCATTATAAAAGTGCATCTATCCATTATAAAAGTGCATCTATCATCATAAAAGTGCATCTATCATCATAAAAGTGCATCTATCCATCATAAAAGTGCATCTATCATCATAAAAGTGCATCTATCCATCATAAAAGTGCATCCATCCATCATAAAAGTGCATCTATCCATCATAAAAGTGCATCTATCCATCATAAAAGTGCATCCATCCATCATAAAAGTGCATCTATCCATCATAAAAGTGCATCTATCATCATAAAAGTGAATCTATCCATTATAAAAGTGCATCTATCCATCATAAAAGTGCATCTATCATCATAAAAGTGCATCTATCCATCATAAAAGTGCATCCATCCATCATAAAAGTGCATCTATCCATCATAAAAGTGCATCTATCATCATAAAAGTGAATCTATCCATTATAAAAGTGCATCTATCCATCATAAAAGTGCATATATCCATCATAAAAGTTCATCTATTCATCATAAAAGTGCATCTATCCATCATAAAAGTGCATGTATTCATCATAAAAGTGCATCTGTCCATCATAAAAGTGCATCTATCCATCATAAAAGTTCATCTATTCATCATAAAAGTGCATCTATCCATCATAAAAGTGCATCTATCCATCATAAAAGTGCATCTATTCATCATAAAAGTGCATCTATCCATCATAAAAGTGCATCTATCCATCATAAAAGTGCATCTATCCATCATAAAAGTGCATATATCCATCATAAAAGTTCATCTGTCCATCATAAAAGTGCATCTATCCATCATAAAAGTTCATCTATTCATCATAAAAGTGCATCTATCCATCATAAAAGTGCATCTATCCATCATAAAAGTGCATCTATCCATCATAAAAGTGCATCTATTCATCATAAAAGTGCATCTATCCATCATAAAAGTGCATCTATCCATCATAAAAGTGCATCTATCCATCATAAAAGTGCATCTATCCATCATAAAAGTGCATCTATCCATCATAAAAGTGCATCTGTCCATCATAAAAGTGCATCTGTCCATCATAAAAGTGCATCTATCCATCATAAAAGTGCATCTATCCATCATAAAAGTGCATCTATCCATCATAAAAGTTCATCTATTCATCATAAAAGTGCATCTATCCATCATAAAAGTGCATCTATCCATCATAAAAGTGCATCTATTCATCATAAAAGTGCATCTGTCCATCATAAAAGTGCATCTATCCATCATAAAAGTTCATCTATTCATCATAAAAGTGCATCTATCCATCATAAAAGTGCATCTATCCATCATAAAAGTGCATCTATTCATCATAAAAGTGCATCTATCCATCATAAAAGTGCATCTATCCATCATAAAAGTTCATCTATTCATCATAAAAGTGCATCTATCCATCATAAAAGTGCATCTATCCATCATAAAAGTGCATCTATTCATCATAAAAGTGCATCTATCCATCATAAAAGTGCATCTATCCATCATAAAAGTGCATATATCCATCATAAAAGTTCATCTGTCCATCATAAAAGTGCATCTATCCATCATAAAAGTTCATCTATTCATCATAAAAGTGCATCTATCCATCATAAAAGTGCATCTATCCATCATAAAAGTGCATCTATCCATCATAAAAGTGCATCTATTCATCATAAAAGTGCATCTATCCATCATAAAAGTGCATCTATCCATCATAAAAGTGCATCTATCCATCATAAAAGTGCATCTATTCATCATAAAAGTGCATCTATCCATCATAAAAGTTCATCTATTCATCATAAAAGTGCATCTATCCATCATAAAAGTGCATCTATCCATCATAAAAGTGCATCTATTCATCATAAAAGTGCATCTGTCCATCATAAAAGTGCATCTATCCATCATAAAAGTGCATCTATCCATCATAAAAGTGCATCTATCCATCATAAAAGTGCATCTATCCATCATAAAAGTGCATCTGTCCATCATAAAAGTGCATCTATCCATCATAAAAGTGCATCTATCCATCATAAAAGTTCATCTATTCATCATAAAAGTGCATCTATCCATCATAAAAGTGCATCTATCCATCATAAAAGTGCATCTATTCATCATAAAAGTGCATCTGTCCATCATAAAAGTGCATCTATCCATCATAAAAGTTCATCTATTCATCATAAAAGTGCATCTATCCATCATAAAAGTGCATCTATCCATCATAAAAGTGCATCTATTCATCATAAAAGTGCATCTATCCATCATAAAAGTGCATCTATCCATCATAAAAGTGCATCTATCCATCATAAAAGTGCATCTATCCATCATAAAAGTGCATCTGTCCATCATAAAAGTGCATCTGTCCATCATAAAAGTGCATCTATCCTATTTAATAAACAGACCAATCTATACATAACATCATGTGAATAACATATCATGTGAGTAATTGAATCACAATCTTTTAAACGTCAATCCAAAACCAAATTATGAGTTGAACTTTATGCTGTCTCCAACAGTGCTCTAGTGAACTCGACTCTCTAAAGAGCTGAACCAGTGAAGTTCTCACCGCTCGCCTGTCAAGCCTCTCTCACCAGATAAAGGAGTCGGCCATTCAGTCCAGCACATTCAATAGGGCAGCTGTTTGTGCTCATGAATATTCAATGAGCCCAGACACAGTCAGATTGAGTGGCTGTTCAACCGCTCGATCGATTCAGACGGGAGAATTAATAGACAACATTCGAGATTTGCACCGATAGAAAGCGAGCCTTCACACAAACCATAAACATTCATGTGCCTTGAAAGGAAGTCACATGACAGCTCTTCCAAAAAATGGTGGTCATGTGATCTCCTTCACATAAAGCATTATATGTGGTTTTACCAGTTTATTATCAGCTTTGTATGCAGGGGTGAACACACACAGATCAGTTCTGTGCTTTCTGGTCGAACATCTGGGGTTCATGTTTTTCTAAGCTTCATTTTTCTCTTCACCGAGGGTGTAAAAGTCACATGACAGGGCACATTTTGGTTTTAAACAACCTCAGAAGAGCTCAGTTTCCCTCAGGCACTGAAAACCACCAACAACATGCAATTAGAGATGTGCTGATTCAGATCCGGGGGAACATGTGGTTAAAGGACACCAATTAGGTTGTGAGGAAATTTCCTCTCCGCCATCAAAGTCAGCCAAAGTAAGATGTTTTCAGCTAAAAGTTAACATTGTTGTCGTTTTGCTCACCCTGAAGTTGTTCCCAACTTATATGACAGTCTTATAGAGTGTTTGATGCCTTCAAGCTTGAGAAAAGCACCATACAAGTACCATAAAGTTTTTTTCAGGACCTCTCGGGATTAGTTCCCTTCAAAATGAAATTAGTTTTTATATTGTATATTTTACCAAATCATTTTTACTCTGAAATGGCCATTAAATCAAAGCCATATGTCTAAGCAAGCTGTGTTCCTAATTAAAAGTTAATACTATGAAACATGACTCCGCCCTAATAGGTTTTAAAGTGCATTGTTTTATTGTTTAAATTTTCTTGTGGTGCACTTATAATTATAAATAAAAATTGTCCTAATTTAGAAATGCTGTGAGACTTCAGTGTAAACGCCCACTTCTGTGATTGACAGCTGTGAGACTTCAGTGTAAACGCCCACTTCTGTGATTGACAGCTGTGAGACTTCAGTGTAAACGCCCACTTCTGTGATTGACAGCTGTGAGACTTCAGTGTAAACGCCCACTGCTGTGATTGGCCGCTGTGAGACTTCAGTGTAAACGCCCACTGCTGTGATTGGCCGCTGTGAGACCAGTGTAAACGCCCACTGCTGTGATTGGCCGCTGTGAGACTTCAGTGTAAACGCCCACTGCTGTGATTGACAGCTGTGAGACTTCAGTGTAAACGCCCACTGCTGTGATTGACAGCTGTGAGACTTGAGTGTAAACGCCCACTGCTGTGATTGACAGCTGTTAGACTTCAGTGTAAACGCCCACTGCTGTGATTGGCCGCTGTGAGACTTCAGTGTAAACGCCCACTGCTGTGATTGGCCGCTGTGAGACTTCAGTGTAAACGCCCACTGCTGTGATTGACAGCTGTGAGACTTGAGTGTAAACGCCCACTGCTGTGATTGACAGCTGTTAGACTTCAGTGTAAACGCCCACTGCTGTGATTGACAGCTGTGAGACTTCAGTGTAAACGCCCACTGCTGTGATTGGCCGCTGTGAGACTTCAGTGTAAACGCCCACTGCTGTGATTGGCCGCTGTGAGACTTCAGTGTAAACGCCCACTGCTGTGATTGGCCGCTGTGAGACTTCAGTGTAAACGCCCACTGCTGTGATTGACAGCCGAAGTTGCGATGATGAGGTAGGCGTTGATCTTCTTATATTATTGGCTCATTCCACAACGAGTCGTTACAATAAAAGCTGTTTTTGGACTAACAAGGAAGTTCTGAAACATACAGGATATTATTATAGTGTGATGAGCTCTTATACAGTTTGATTTCTCAGTTCATAACCCCTTTATGCTTTCTATATAAGTGGCTATCAAACAGTAGCCTGGTCTTACCAGACTCTCGTACATTTCATTTGTTCAGAGAGTCTGGCCGCCCTCCATCGACAAGCGGTTTCTTCCTTGAAGGCGGGATCTCTGTTGAAGTTTAAAACTATTGGATCTGCATAACCAATCGTAACGTTTGGTCATGGCGTATGTCACACGCCGTTCGCTTTTGATTCTCACATTTACTGTGCACCACCTCAGTGATAAAACCTTGTGTCCGGCTTTAACCTCTGGACATTCGTCTGAAGGAAAATTAAAATTGAGCGGAAGTACGTAGGAGGGCGGAGCCAGGCTAATCAAACCGCTCTCGAGTACCAAATTTGCTTCTCTTTCATGGCTTATTGCAGTTAAACAAAATACATTCAAAATGGTGACAAAATGCTTGTTTGCAGAGTCTTCAGGGGAACACAGTCAGCGTTGGAACGTAAATAGTAGAGAGTGCATGATGTGTATCAGTATTTTGGATCCGTGCATAATCTCTTAAAGTGACAGCAGCCTAATAAACCTGTCTAAAGGTCTAAATGTGACTTCTTTAAATCTGTCATTTGGATTAGTTTTATGATTTATCTGCAATCCTCTTTGGAGGTAGTTTGGCAGTACAGATAATCTACTTTTGTTGAATGGGTGTGAAGAATTTAATATGTACACTCTAAACATTTAACCCAATTGCTGGGTTAAAACAACCCAATCGCTGGGTTAAAACAACACATTCATTGGGTTAAAACAACCCAATCACTGGGCTAAAACAACCCATTCGCTGGGTTAAAACAACTCAATCGCTGGGTTAAAACAACCCAAACGCTGGGTTAAAACAACCCAATCGCTGGGTTAAAACAACCCAATCGCTGGGTTAAAACAACCCAATAGCTGGGTTAAAACAACACATTCATTGGGTTAAAACAACCCAATCGCTGGGTTAAAACAACTCAATCGCTGGGTTAAAACAACCCAATCGCTGGGTTAAAACAACCCAATCGCTGGGTTAAAACAACTCAATCGCTGGGTTAAAACAACCCAATCGCTGAGTTAAAACAACTCAATCGCTGAGTTAAAACAACTCAATCGCTGGGTTAAAACAACCCAATAGCTGGGTTAAAACAACCCAATCGCTGAGTTAAAACAACTCAATTGCTGAGTTAAAACAACCCAATTGCTGGGTTAAAATAACCCAATCGCTGAGTTAAAACAACCCAATCGCTGAGTTAAAACAACTCAATTGCTGAGTTAAAACAACCCAATTGCTGGGTTAAAACAACCCAATCGCTGAGTTAAAACAACCCAATCACTGGGTTAAAACAACCCAATTGCTGGGTTAAAACAACCCAATTACTGGGTTAAAACAACCCAATCGCTGAGTTAAAACAACCCAATTGCTGGGTTAAAACAACACAATAGCTGGGTTAAAACAACCCAATTGCTGGGTTAAAACAACCCAATAGCTGGGTTAAAACAACCCAATAGCTGGGTTAAAACAACCCAATCACTGAGTTAAAACAACCCAATCACTGAGTAAGTCAATTTTCAACCCAACTTGGGTGTGTATTCAAAACAACAGTGAGCTGAGTGAATATTCATGAACAGTGTGGAATTAATCAATTCTGCTTCTTGCATTGATATATTTCCATGTGGAATGAAAGCCTGTACAGTCGACGGCGGTGAAGTGTGTATTGTGTGATGAACACTCTCTGATGTTTTGAGATGCTCATTTTTCTGTCATTGGCTGGACCCATGAAACGGGTCAACACACGATTGATTGACATGAATGTGTGTGAGTCAGTGACCTGATGCTGAATGTCTGATGGTCAACAGGAAATGGGTCAGGGTTGCAACATGAAAAAAAAAGACATTAAATTAACGAGAAACTAAGTGTACATTGATTGGCCGAATGCATGCCATACACCGGCACCCGCCATTTTAAAAAAGCTGTGTAAAATAAACATATTTATTATGCAAATGTCATAATAATATGTGATTGGTCGCTACGTTCCCAAATGCAGCCTAAACACATGAAGAGATGAGTTTACTCCTCATTTACTGTGAACTGAGCCACTCTGAGACGCATTTGGTAAGGGCACAAAGCCATATCACGATTCCGATTTCAGCTCGCTTTAACAGATGCTCTGCCAAAAAGGTGCAGTTTTAAAATATTTTTGGTTCATTATGAAACTGTGGCGGAATAGAATAGTAATAAATGGAAAACACTGTATGTACGCTCTCAGAAATAAAGGTGCGAAAGCTGTCACTGTTACTATTATATAACCATCTTTCTATTTACTTTACTCACTGAACTTTTTTGGACACTTCTACAGTGTTTCTACTGTTTTTACTCAATAATATTATAATAAATGGCTTCAAACTTCAAAAATTGAAGTCCCCATGAGATATTGTTTAGGGCGCTGTACCAAAAATAGCCACCGGGTGTCATTCAAATTCCATTATTGTTTTTTGATGCATTTTCCTGTAAATTTCTGTCCAAATATCACTTCCATCACAAAACAGTCCCCAAATATGGACCCTTGAGACTCAGACCGTTCCGACGATATGTGTTTTGTCAAGATTGGAAAAGATTTTGATTATAAAGTGGTTAAAATAATTGTTGTAATATGAAACATGACGCCGCCCACTAGGGGAGGAGCCCGCTAGAATAATTTAGAGTAACGTTTCCATGGTAACCCAATGTCCGATTTCAAAACGGTTTTCACTGGATGTATTTTGAGTTTGTAAGCTTTCATATGAAACCTAATTTATGATAATTACTCAAATATATGATACGAAAAAAGGCGATCAAAAAAAGAGCACCAGGCGTCCCACCTGTGGGACGGTGGCAGTTAAGAGGTTAATTTAATCCATTCTCAGACTAAATAAATGTAAAATTGAGCTCGATGGAAACGTCATGTTCTCCTGTCTAAGATGATATATGACACTTGATAGAATGGGTGAGCGAAAAAAAGGAAAAGTAGAGGCAAGTCAGGTCTTTAAGGGTTAAATTAATATTTTTAGCAATCAAAAAGCATGTGTAATTATTTAAAATCATGAAACATACAATTGAACAGCAATTTATTAAAAGTTTCACAATATTTACATGAAAAAACAAATTCTGTTTTATTTCGTTTTTCTGGAACCCATTTGAATGGTTTGATTAAATGTTAATAATTAAAAAAGCATGTCTAATGAATTGAATTAATAAAAATGACCATTTCATTACATTTTAATACATTTTCACAAAATCTGTGTTGTGTATTTTCTGATAATCAAATAAAATTCGAATCAAACTTGTTTTGTCAAATAACGAGCTTCATAATGAGCTTTACTGTTAAAGTTAAAACATGGAAGAAACATTATAACTGATATATTTCTGTCGAGTTAAACTTTTATTTTGACGGGTGGCCGTGAAGATCTGTTTTTATGATATGATGACTCAAATGAAATGCTGATGTTATACAGGAAATGCAGTTTTTATGACTGGATTCTGCGATTCCTTACGTATTCTATGCATTGCATTCTGGGTAGTTGATGTTCCTGTACTTTGGTAGTTGGGTTTCTGGCTCATGCGGTCGTGTTTGGCCTGTAAGATTAGCTCTCGTAAAGCTCGTCAGATTGATTCTCTTATTAAACCTAGTATGAGATGACACATGAGCTATGATTTAACATCCCCCGTCTTCCTTTCGGATCCACATTCCTCCAGTTATCCCAGACAGCTCAGCTTGTGGGAATCTGGGCTCTCCGTTGGCCCTTGGGAAGCTGAACGAGGTGCCTGTGTGTGTGTGTGTGTGTGTGTGTGTGTGTGTATTGTGAGAGGTGCTCTGGTGGCCATGAGAACCTTCTGTTTTATGTGTCAGACAGAGCCGCTGCTCACGGGTGAGTGGACACAGCCTCCCTTTACCCCATGGGGACGCACACAATGCCATTCAGCAGCACGGACACCATCAGCTGCACCACCACACTCTCATGCTAGAGACCATATCTGTTCATTTTTATATCAAAGCTGATAAATACTGTATGATTTCCCTCTGCTGAGACTCTTCAGATGCACACTGTTGAACATGATGGTTATGAATTGCCTGAAATATGATTGGAATCACTTCAAAAAGGGAAATACAGTTCAGTGCATATCTGTCATATCGGCTGCGTATAATTATAATAAGAACATCATAACTGTGTGCTTGGGACATGGCTCTGGTGAGATTTGTTTTTGTTGTCAGGCTCTCAAATATTATATTTATCGACCAATATATCGGTTATCGGCTTCCAAATGCGGCCAAAATGTTTATATCAGAGCATCTCTGTAAAAAAGGATCTCAAAATGATATAAAAATTTGGATTTAGATTTATCAGCCGATATATCGGTTATCAGCTTTCAAATATTAAGAATTATCAGTTATCGTTATCGGCCAATATTTTCATATCGGTGCATCTCTAAAAAATTATCTCAATTTATTCAAAAATTACACAAGAATATTAAATATATAAAAATTATAAAACATTATATCAATTTATATATAAATTATAAAACATCTCAATTTATATAAATATTATATCCCTTTATATATATATAAAAAAACAAAATTCTCAATTTATATAAAAATGATAAAACATTTCTCAATTTTTATAAAAATTATATAATAATTATCTCAATTTGTATAAAAAATATCTTAAATACATTTATATAAAAGTTATATAACAAATTATCTAAATTTATATAAAAGTTATATAACATTATCTCAATTTATATAAAAATGATAACAAATTATCTAAATTTATATACAAATTATAAAAAATTATATCTATTTATTTACAAATTATAAAAAAATTATATCAATTTATATACAAATGATAAAAAATGACCTCAATTTATATAAAAATGATAAAATCTCAATTTATATAAAAATTATTAAAAAAATACATTTATATAAAAATTATTAAATATATCAATTTATATTCAAATGATAAAAGATTATCTCAATTTATATAAAAATTATAAAAAAATTAATTTATATAAAAATTATTAAAAATATCAATTTATATTCAAATTATAAAAAAATTATATCAATTTATATACAAATTATAAATAATGATCTCAATTTATATAAAAATTATAAAAATGATCAATTTATATTTTTTACTTTATATTTTTATCTTTACCTCAAGTTACATCAGAATGATTGCGTTTGTAAGATCAAGTGTGTGTGAGAGAGAGTGTGTGTGTGTGTGTGTGTGTGTTTGTGAGAGAGAGAGTGTGTGTGTGTGTGTGTGTGTGTGTGTGTGTGTGTGTGTGTGTGTGTGTGTGTGTGTGTGTGTCACACAGAGACGCTCATAACATGCAGGATTCATATTTAAATATTATTTTTTGCAGTTTAATCTTCAGACACACTTGAAGCGGTCCAACACTTGAGCGCTCGTGTGCGGAGGAACTTCCCTGAGTCTCAGTCCAGCCTCAGAATCAGCTTTAGAGCTGCAGAAAATCAGTCCTGTCCTCTCTCTCCGTCCATCTGCTCCTGCTCTCGCTGCTCTCGCTCCTCCATCCGCTCTTCATTGTCTCGGTCTCTGGTTGTCATGGGTCGGGCAGCAGATGGAGGGCGAGTGTGTGGCCAGTGGTTCCTCTGAATATGGTAATGTGTGCGTGGGGTCTCCTCCTCTGGTGTTGTGCTGGTCTGGGGATCATCTTCAGCTGCTGTGGTTCAGGGTGAGACACCGATGTGAAGAGGAAGAGAGGGACAGAGCGAGAGCGGAAGAATAGAGTTTGAAGGAGGATTGTTTAGTTGATCTCTGACATGGAAACCTCGTATGATGACACTGAAGATGAGCGGCATGAGACAGCAGGTACACACACTCTCTCCTGTGTATTAACTGGGGTTTAAACGAGGTGTTATGTGTGGAACTGTGGAACTGACCCTTCTGTTATTGTGCTGGACTCTAGTCGTGGGAGATCTTCTGTTATTGTGCTGGACTCTAGTCGTGGGTCCAGTCGTGGGAGATCTTCTGTTGTTGTGCTGGACTCTAGTCGTGGGTCCAGTCGTGGGAGATCTTCTGTTGTTGTGCTGGACTCTAGTCGTGGGTCCAGTCGTGGGAGATCTTCTGTTATTGTGCTGGACTCTAGTCGTGGGTCCAGTCGTGGGAGATCTTCTGTTGTTGTGCTGGACTCTAGTCATGGGTCCAGTCGTGGGAGATCTTCTGTTGTTGTGCTGGACTCTAGTCGTGGGTCCAGTCGTGGGAGATCTTCTGTTATTGTGCTGGACTCTAGTCATGGGTCCAGTCGTGGGAGATCTTCTGTTGTTGTGCTGGACTCTAGTCATGGGTCCAGTCGTGGGAGATCTTCTGTTGTTGTGCTGGACTCTAGTCATGGGTCCAGTCGTGGGAGATCTTCTGTTATTGTGCTGGACTCTAGTCGTGGGTCCAGTCGTGGGAGATCTTCTGTTATTGTGCTGGACTCTAGTCATGGGTCCAGTCGTGGGAGATCTTCTGTTGTTGTGCTGGACTCTAGTCATGGGTCCAGTCGTGGGAGATCTTCTGTTATTGTGCTGGACTCTAGTCGTGGGAGATCTTCTGTTGTTGTGCTGGACTCTAGTCGTGGGTCCAGTCGTGGGAGATCTTCTGTTGTTGTGCTGGACTCTAGTCATGGGTCCAGTCGTGGGAGATCTTCTGTTATTGTGCTGGACTCTAGTCGTGGGTCCAGTCGTGGGAGATCTTCTGTTATTGTGCTGGACTCTAGTCATGGGTCCAGTCGTGGGAGATCTTCTGTTATTGTGCTGGACTCTAGTCGTGGGTCCAGTCGTGGGAGATCTTCTGTTGTTGTGCTGGACTCTAGTCGTGGGTCCAGTCATGGGAGATCTTCTGTCGTTGTGCTGGACTCTACTCGTGGGTCCAGTCGTGGGAGATCTTCTGTTGTTGTGCTGGACTCTAGTCGTGGGAGATCTTCTGTTGTTGTGCTGGACTCTAGTCGTGGGAGATCTTCTGTTGTTGTGCTGGACTCTAGTCGTGGGAGATTTTCTGTTATTGTGCTGGACTCTAGTCGTGGGTCCAGTCATGGGAGATCTTCTGTCGTTGTGCTGGACTCTACTCGTGGGTCCAGTCGTGGGAGATCTTCTGTTATTGTGCTGGACTCTAGTCGTGGGTCCAGTTGTGGGAGATCTTCTGTTATTGTGCTGGACTCTAGTCGTGGGTCCAGTCGTGGGAGATCTTCTGTCGTTGTGCTGGACTCTAGTCATGGGTCCAGTTGTGGGAGATCTTCTGTTGTTGTGCTGGACTCTAGTCGTGGGTCCAGTTGTAGGAGATCTTCTGTTGTTGTGCTGGACTCTAGTCGTGGGTCCAGTCGTGGGAGATCTTCTGTCGTTGTGCTGGACTCTAGTCATGGGTCCAGTTGTGGGAGATCTTCTGTTGTTGTGCTGGACTCTACTCGTGGGTCCAGTTGTGGGAGATCTTCTGTTGTTGTGCTGGACTCTAGTCGTGGGTCCAGTTGTGGGAGATCTTCTGTTGTTGTGCTGGACTCTAGTCGTGGGAGATCTTCTGTTGTTGTGCTGGACTCTAGTCGTGGGAGATCTTCTGTTGTTGTGCTGGACTCTAGTCGTGGGTCCAGTCGTGGGAGATCTTCTGTTGTTGTGCTGGACTCTAGTCATGGGAGATCTTCTGTTATTGTGCTGGACTCTAGTCGTGGGAGATCTTCTGTTGTTGTACATTAAATTTACATTTAGTCATTTAGCAGACGCTTTTATCCAAAGCGACTTACAAAGGAGAGCAATAGAAGCAACTAGAACAGTCAAGGGCTACAGTATGCAAGTGCTGTAACAAGTCTCAGTTAATCTAACACAGAACACACAGGACTTTTTTTTTTTTTTTTTTTTTTAATAAATTGACAGACAGAAAATGAATAGAATGAGATACGCAGGTCATTCCACCAGGTGGGGGCGGTCCAGGAAAAGGTCCGTGAGAGTGATTTCATGCCTCTTTGGGATGGCACCACAAGGCGTCGTTCACTGGCAGAACGCAAGCTCCTGGAGGGTGTGTATGTCTGAACAAGCGAGTTTAGGTATCTTGGTGCAGAGCCAGTGGTTGCTTTGAAGGCGAGTACCAGTGTCTTGAATTTGATGCAAGCGGCTATTGGTAGCCAGTGGAGTCTGATGAAGAGAGGCGTGACGTGTGCTCTCTTCGGCTCATTAAAGATGACTCTCGCCGCTGCATTCTGGATCAGTTGCAGGGGTTTGATAGTGCATGCCGGAAGACCCGCTAGAAGAGCATTACAGTAGTCCAGTCTGGAGAGAACAAGAGCTTGGACCAAGAGTTGTGTGGTCTGCTCTGATAGGAAGGGTCTAATCTTCCTAATGTTGTATAATGCAAATCTGCAGGACCGGGTTGTTGCAGTAATGTGGTCAGTGAATTTTAGCTGATCATCAATCACAACTCCAAGATTCCTGGCTGTCTTGGACGGAGTTATGGTTGATGATCCTAGCTGAATGGAGAGATTGTGATGAAGTGCTGGGTTGGCTGAGACCACAAGCAGTTCTGTCTTTGCAAGGTTGAGTTGCAGGTGATGCTCCTTCATCCAGGCAGAAATGTCTGTTAGGCAGGCAGCGATACGAACACCAACCATGGGATCATCTGGATGAAATGAGAAGTAGAGTTGAGTGTCGTCGGCATAGCAGTGATAGGAAATGCCATGTTGCCTGTCTCAGTGCCTCCGTAACCGAGAGTAGGGCAGTCTCAGTTGAGTGGCCGCTTTTGAAGCCGGATTGGTTGATATCCAGGAGGTTGTTCTGTTCAAGAAACGTAGAGAGCTGGTTAAAAACAACTCGCTCGTCCAGTCGTGGGAGATCTTCTGTTGTTGTGCTGGACTCTAGTCGTGGGAGATCTTCTGTTGTTGTGCTGGACTCTAGTCGTGGGAGATCTTCTGTCGTTGTGCTGGACTCTAGTCGTGGGAGATCTTCTGTTGTTGTGCTGGACTCTAGTCGTGGGAGATCTTCTGTTGTTGTGCTGGACTCTAGTCGTGGGTCCAGTCGTGGGAGATCTTCTGTTGTTGTGCTGGACTCTAGTCGTGGGAGATCTCCTGTTATTGTGCTGGACTCTAGTCGTGGGTCCAGTCGTGGGAGATCTTCTGTTATTGTGCTGGACTCTAGTCGTGGGTCCAGTCGTGGGAGATCTTCTGTTGTTGTGCTGGACTCTAGTCGTGGGAGATCTTCTGTTGTTGTGCTGGACTCTAGTCGTGGGTCCAGTCGTGGGAGATCTTCTGTTATTGTGCTGGACTCTAGTCGTGGGAGATCTTCTGTTGTTGTGCTGGACTCTAGTCGTGGGAGATCTTCTGTTGTTGTGCTGGACTCTAGTCGTGCGTCCAGTCGTGGGAGATCTTCTGTTATTGTGCTGGACTCTAGTCGTGGGAGATCTTCTGTTGTTGTGCTGGACTCTAGTCGTGCGTCCAGTCGTGGGAGATCTTCTGTTATTGTGCTGGACTCTAGTCGTGCGTCCAGTCGTGGGAGATCTTCTGTTATTGTGCTGGACTCTAGTCGTGGGAGATCTTCTGTTGTTGTGCTGGACTCTAGTCGTGCGTCCAGTCGTGGGAGATCTTCTGTTATTGTGCTGGACTCTAGTCGTGGGTCCAGTCGTGGGAGATCTTCTGTTATTGTGCTGAACTCTAGTCGTGGGTCCAGTCGTGGGAGATCTTCTGTTGTTGTGCTGGACTCTAGTCGTGGATCCAGTCGTGGGAGATCTTCTGTTGTTGTGCTGGACTCTAGTCGTGGGTCCAGTTGTGGGAGATCTTCTGTTGTTGTGCTGGACTCTAGTCGTGGGAGATCTTCTGTTATTGTGCTGGACTCTAGTCGTGGGAGATCTTCTGTTGTTGTGCTGGACTCTAGTCGTGGGTCCAGTCGTGGGAGATCTTCTGTTGTTGTGCTGGACTCTAGTCGTGGGTCCAGTCGTGGGAGATCTTCTGTTATTGTGCTGGACTCTAGTCATGGGTCCAGTCGTGGGAGATCTTCTGTTGTTGTGCTGGACTCTAGTCGTGGGAGATCTTCTGTTATTGTGCTGGACTCTAGTCGTGGGAGATCTTCTGTTGTTGTGCTGGACTCTAGTCGTGGGTCCAGTCGTGGGAGATCTTCTGTTGTTGTGCTGGACTCTAGTCGTGGGTCCAGTCGTGGGAGATCTTCTGTTGTTGTGCTGGACTCTAGTCGTGGGTCCAGTCGTGGGAGATCTTCTGTTATTGTGCTGGACTCTAGTCGTGGGAGATCTTCTGTTGTTGTGCTGGACTCTAGTCGTGGGTCCAGTCGTGGGAGATCTTCTGTTATTGTGCTGGACTCTAGTCGTGGGTCCAGTCGTGGGAGATCTTCTGTTATTGTGCTGGACTCTAGTCGTGGGTCCAGTCGTGGGAGATCTTCTGTTATTGTGCTGGACTCTAGTCGTGGGAGATCTTCTGTTGTTGTGCTGGACTCTAGTCGTGGGTCCAGTCATTGGAGATCATCTGTTGTTGTGCTGGACTCTAGTCATGGGTCCAGTCGTGGGAGATCTTCTGTTATTGTGCTGGACTCTAGTCGTGGGAGATCTTCTGTTATTGTGCTGGACTCTAGTCGTGGGTCCAGTCGTGGGAGATCATCTGTTGTTGTGCTGGACTCTAGTCATGGGTCCAGTCGTGGGAGATCTTCTGTTGTTGTGCTGGACTCTAGTGTCCCTCAGTTGGAAGTTCCTGTAGAGTCAGACTCACATGTTCTCCAAACATCAGCTCATGTGCAGGTGTGTGTTCTTCTCCTCCTTCTGCCTCTCTTTCTCCTCCTTCTCTTATTTCTACTCATCTCCTCTCCCTCTCTCCACTTCATTTCTCCTATTCTTTTTCTCCTCTTCCTCCGATTCTCCTCCTCTTCCTCCTTTCTCCTCTTCTTCCTCAATTTCTCCTATTCTTTTTCTCCTCTTCCCCTCCCCTCCCCTTCTCCTCTTCCCTTTTTCTTCTTCTTCCCCTCCACTTCCTCTTCAATTTCTCCTCCACTTCCCATCCTCTTATTCTCTTCCTCTTCTTTTCTTCTATTCTTCCCTTCCTCTTCTCCTCGCCCTCCTCCTTCTCTTCCTCTTCTCTTTCCCCTTCTCTGTCTCCTCTCTTCTATTTCTCCTCCTCTTCTTCTTCCTACACTTTTCCTCCTCTTATTCTCCTCCTCGTCCTCCCCATTTCTCCTCTTCTTCTCCCCTTTCTCCATCATTTCTCCTCCTCTTCTTTTCTTCTCCTCTTCCTCTCCTCCTCCTCTTCCCCTCCTCTTATTCTCCTCCTCTTCCTCCTCATTTTCTTTTCCTCCATTTATCCTCTTCCTGCATTTCTCCTCTTCTTTTCTTTTCTTGCATTCATAAAACAGTGGAAGAGTCCAGAATGACCCAGTGCTTATAGCCTGGTCACTTTACTATCCCATGAGGCCACAGGAGAGGATTTGTGATTGACAGGGAAGCATCGCTGATGCAGTAGATCACATGACAGTGACAACATGGTGGACACGTCCAAACTTAGAACATACTTTTTTAAAGGTCTTGAAGTTGTACAGCATGAGCAGCTTCAGTCATTCCTGTAGGTCTCGTTATGGAGGGTTTTGTGAGCATGTGACTCTGAATGCTGCGTTCACACTCGATGAAGTCTGTCTAACATGAGACTGTGTGTCTGCTGACCGTCCAATCAGAACGCTTCATTTTTCCACTGCCGTCAACACAAAGTGAACAAAATGTGTGCCGTTCAAGAGCAGCACACATCAGTGAGTGTATGGGAGAGAGCAGAAGTGAAATATGACTGCGGTCAGGAATCAGGAATCACAGCTGGACGCTGGCATGGGAAGCTGGAAAGAGTGAAACGAGACACGACTTTCTGTAGGATTTCATTCTGAAGAAAATGAGAAAAAATCAAACGGAATAAACCTGGAGATATTACAGCAATGACAATATTAGGAATATGATTCTTTAAAAAAACAAGTCAATAATTATTTTAATTTAAATAAAATAGTGTTATATACACTCTAAAAAATGCTGGGTTAAAAACACTGTAATTGGATTGTTTTAACCCAGAGATTGAGTTGTTTTAACCCAGCGATTGGGTTGTTTTAACCCAGGGATTGGGTCGTTTTAACCCAGCGAATGGGTCGTTTTAACCCAGCGAATGGGTCGTTTTAACCCAGCGAATGGGTCGTTTTAACCCAGCGAATGGGTCGTTTTAACCCAGCGATTGGATTGTTTTAACCCAGAGAATGGGTTATTTTAACCCAGCGATTGGGTCGTTTAAACCCAGCGATTGGGTCATTTTAACCCAGCGATTGGGTTGTTTTAACCCAGAGAATGGGTCGTTTTAACCCAGCGAATGGGTCGTTTTAACCCAGCGATTGGGTCGTTTTAACCCAGCGAATGGGTCGTTTTAACCCAGCGATTGGGTCGTTTAAACCCAGCGATTGGGTCGTTTAAACCCAGCGATTGGGTTGTTTTAACCCAGCGAATGGGTTGTTTTAACCCAACGACTGGGTTGTTTTAACCCAGCGAATGGGTCGTTTTAACCCAGCGATTGGGTTGTTTTAACCCAGAGAATGGGTCGTTTTAACCCAGCGATTGGGTTGTTTTAACCCAGCGAATGGGTCGTTTTAACCCAGCGATTGGGTTGTTTTAACCCAGAGAATGGGTTGTTTTAACCCAGCGAATGGGTTGTTTTAACCCAGCGATTGGGTCGTTTAAACCCAGCGAATGGGTCGTTTTAACCCAGCGATTGGGTTGTTTTAACCCAGAGAATGGGTCGTTTTAACCCAGCGATTGGGTTGTTTTAACCCAGAGAATGGGTCGTTTTAACCCAGCGATTGGGTTGTTTTAACCCAGCGAATGGGTTGTTTTAACCCAGAGAATGGGTCATTTTAACCCAGCGATTGGGTTGTTTTAACCCAGCGATTGGGTTGTTTTAACCCAGAGAATGGGTTGTTTTAACCCAGCGAATGGGTTGTTTTAACCCAGCGATTGGGTCGTTTAAACCCAGCGAATGGGTCGTTTTAACCCAGCGATTGGGTTGTTTTAACCCAGAGAATGGGTCGTTTTAACCCAGCGATTGGGTTGTTTTAACCCAGAGAATGGGTCGTTTTAACCCAGCGATTGGGTTGATTTAACCCAGCGAATGGGTTGTTTTAACCCAGAGAATGGGTCGTTTTAACCCAGCGAATGGGTCGTTTTAACCCAGCGATTGGGTCGTTTAAACCCAGCGATTGGGTCGTTTAAACCCAGCGATTGGGTTGTTTTAACCCAGCGAATGGGTTGTTTTAACCCAGCGACTGGGTTGTTTTAACCCAGCGAATGGGTCGTTTTAACCCAGCGATTGGGTTGTTTTAACCCAGAGAATGGGTCGTTTTAACCCAGCGATTGGGTTGTTTTAACCCAGCGAATGGGTCGTTTTAACCCAGCGATTGGGTTGTTTTAACCCAGAGAATGGGTTGTTTTAACCCAGCGAATGGGTTGTTTTAACCCAGCGATTGGGTCGTTTAAACCCAGCGAATGGGTCGTTTTAACCCAGCGATTGGGTTGTTTTAACCCAGAGAATGGGTCGTTTTAACCCAGCGATTGGGTTGTTTTAACCCAGAGAATGGGTCGTTTTAACCCAGCGATTGGGTTGTTTTAACCCAGCGAATGGGTTGTTTTAACCCAGAGAATGGGTCGTTTTAACCCAGCGATTGGGTTGTTTTAACCCAGCGATTGGGTTGTTTTAACCCAGCATTTTTTAGAGTGTATAATACAAATGTTTTATATAAGCATATTTTTTTTAAATCCATGAATATAACCTCTTATTTAACCTCTTAAGCTCTCTTAAGGGATCATTTTTTGGGATTTCCGCCTGGATTTGTCCGACCCAAACTGGTGTCATCTTACAGGAAACCCTCTGA
>CM042243.1:1403568-1431068 GCA_023566225.1 Romanogobio albipinnatus | reverse complement strand
GGAGTTAAAAGTACAAGTCACAGTTCCAGTCAATATGGGAGCTATTTTTACTGGATGTGAGACAATGTTTTAGGGTTAGGGACAGGTGTGGTGGTATGGGTCAGTATAAGGGTAGGGTTAGGGACAGGTGTGGTGGTATGGGTCAATTTAAGGGGAGGGTTAGGGACAGGTGTGGTGTATGGGTCAGTTTAAGGGTAGGGTTAGGGACAGGTGTGGTGGTATGGGTAAGTTTAAGGGTAGGGTTAGGGACAGGTGCAGTGGTATGGATAAGTTTAAGGGTAGGGTTAGGGACAGGTGTGGTGGTATGGGTCAGTTTAAGGGTAGGGTTAGGGACAGGTGTGGTGGTATGGGTAAGTTTAAGGGTAGGGTTAGGGACAGGTGTGGTGGTGTGGGTCAGTTTAAGGGTAGGGTTAGGGACAGGTGTGGTGGTGTGGGTCAGTTTAAGGGTAGGGTTAGGGACAGGTGTGGTGGTATGGGTCAGTTTAAGGCTAGGGTTAGGGACAGGTGTGGTGGTGTGGGTCAGTTTAAGGGTAGGGTTAGGGACAGGTGTGGTGGTGTGGGTGAGTTTAAGGGTAGGGTTAGGGACAGGTGTGGTGGTATGGGTCAGTTTAAGGGTAGAGTTAGGGACAGGTGTGGAGGTGTGGGTCAGTTTAAGGGTAGGGTTAGGGACAGGTGTGGAGGTGTGGGTCAGTTTAAGGGTAGGGTTAGGGACAGGTGTGGTGGTATGGGTAAGTTTAAGGGTAGGGTTAGGGACAGGTGCAGTGGTATGGATAAGTTTAAGGGTAGGGTTAGGGACAGGTGTGGTGGTATGGGTCAGTTTAAGGGTAGGGTTAGGGACAGGTGTGGTGGTATGGGTAAGTTTAAGGGTAGGGTTAGGGACAGGTGTGGTGGTATGGGTCAGTTTAAGGGTAGGGTTAGGGACAGGTGCAGTGGTATGGATAAGTTTAAGGGTAGGGTTAGGGACAGGTGTGGTGGTATGGGTCAGTTTAAGGGTAGGGTTAGGGACAGGTGTGGTGGTATGGGTCAGTTTAAGGGTAGGGTTAGGGACAGGTGTGGAGGTGTGGGTAAGTTTAAGGGTAGAGTTAGGGACAGGTGTGGAGGTGTGGGTCAGTTTAAGGGTAGGGTTAGGGACAGGTGTGGTGGTATGGGTAAGTTTAAGGGTAGGGTTAGGGACAGGTGCAGTGGTATGGATAAGTTTAAGGGTAGGGTTAGGGACAGGTGTGGTGGTATGGGTCAGTTTAAGGGTAGGGTTAGGGACAGGTGTGGTGGTATGGGTAAGTTTAAGGGTAGGGTTAGGGACAGGTGTGGTGGTGTGGGTCAGTTTAAGGGTAGGGTTAGGGACAGGTGTGGTGGTGTGGGTCAGTTTAAGGGTAGGGTTAGGGACAGGTGTGGTGGTATGGGTCAGTTTAAGGCTAGGGTTAGGGACAGGTGTGGTGGTGTGGGTCAGTTTAAGGGTAGGGTTAGGGACAGGTGTGGTGGTGTGGGTGAGTTTAAGGGTAGGGTTAGGGACAGGTGTGGTGGTATGGGTCAGTTTAAGGGTAGAGTTAGGGACATGTGTGGTGGTGTGGGTCAGTTTAAGGGTAGGGTTAGGGGCAGGTGTGGTGGTGTGGGTCAGTTTAAGGGTAGGGTTAGGGACAGGTGTGGTGGTATGGGTACGTTTAAGGGTAGGGTTAGGGACATGTGTGGTGGTATGGGTCAGTTTAAGGCTAGGGTTAGGGACAGGTGTGGTGGTGTGGGTCAGTTTAAGGGTAGGGTTAGGGACAGGTGTGGTGGTGTGGGTGAGTTTAAGGGTAGGGTTAGGGACAGGTGTGGTGGTGTGGGTCAGTTTAAGGGTAGGGTTAGGGACAGGTGTGGTGGTGTGGGTCAGTTTAAGGGTAGGGTTAGGGACAGGTGTGGTGGTGTGGGTCAGTTTAAGGCTAGGGTTAGGGACAGGTGTGGTGGTGTGGGTCAGTTTAAGGGTAGGGTTAGGGACAGGTGTGGTGGTGTGGGTCAGTTTAAGGGTAGGGTTAGGGACAGGTGTGGTGGTATGGGTCAGTTTAAGGCTAGGGTTAGGGACAGGTGTGGTGGTGTGGGTCAGTTTAAGGGTAGGGTTAGGGACAGGTGTGGTGGTGTGGGTGAGTTTAAGGGTAGGGTTAGGGACAGGTGTGGTGGTATGGGTAAGTTTAAGGGTAGAGTTAGGGACAGGTGTGGTGGTGTGGGTCAGTTTAAGGGTAGGGTTAGGGACAGGTGTGGTGGTGTGGGTCAGTTTAAGGGTAGGGTTAGGGACAGGTGTGGTGGTGTGGGTCAGTTTAAGGGTAGGGTTAGGGACATGTGTGGTGGTATGGGTCAGTTTAAGGCTAGGGTTAGGGACAGGTGTGGTGGTGTGGGTCAGTTTAAGGGTAGGGTTAGGGACAGGTGTGGTGGTGTGGGTGAGTTTAAGGGTAGGGTTAGGGACAGGTGTGGTGGTATGGGTAAGTTTAAGGGTAGAGTTAGGGACAGGTGTGGTGGTGTGGGTCAGTTTAAGGGTAGGGTTAGGGACAGGTGTGGGGGTATGGGTCAGTTTAAGGGTAGGGTTAGGGACAGGTGTGGTGGTATGGGTCAGTTTAAGGGTAGGGTTAGGGACAGGTGTGGTGGTGTGGGTAAGTTTAAGGGTAGGGTTAGGGACAGGTGTGGTGGTGTGGGTCAGTTTAAGGGTAGGGTTAGGGACAGGTGTGGTGGTATGGGTAAGTTTAAGGGTAGGGTTAGGGACAGGTGTGGGGGTGTGGGTAAGTTTAAGGGTAGGGTTAGGGACAGGGACAGGTGTGGTGGTATGGGTAAGTTTAAGGGTAGGGTTAGGGACAGGTGTGGTGGTGTGGGTCAGTTTAAGGGTAGGGTTAGGGACAGGTGTGGTGGTATGGGCAAGTTTAAGGGTAGGGTTAGGGGCAAGGGAAGTGTCAACTGTGTAATTACAAATGTAACTACAGAAATTAATTACAGACGTAATTACATGCAGGTATTTTTTTTAATGTAAGTACAATGTAAAAACATGTATGTACACAATAAGTGCAATGTATCAAATGATTAATTAAAATGTTAGTACATAGTAGTTGAGGCCACCTAATAAAAAGTGGGTCCATAGCCTTTATACAAGCATCCTTTACCACTTCCGCCTACGTCATGTGACCTTTCCAGTGTGATTACGCAATCCGTGGCCGTCGCAAAGATGAGCACTTGAGGTTTAAAAGTATATAAATGTTTATTTGTGTAGAAAATGGCCGATGGTTTGTCTAGATCAGACCCTATTCACCCTAAGCATTTATGATTGTTATCAACAGTGTTGGGGTAACGCATTACAAGTAACTTGAGTTATGTGATATTACTTTTTCCAAGTAACTAGTAAAGTAACGCATTACTTTTCAAATTTACAACAAAATATCTAAGTTACTTTTTCACATTAATTTGACTGACAGCTCTCCTGCCCCCATGTTGAGAAAAATAAGTGCAGAGGCGTTGTGTGGGAACATGATGGTTATTGTAGTTCCAGACTAAATGTGAGCATTGAATATCTCACTTGCACAATAAAGATTCTGTGCTCCTCAAAATGAATAAAATCAGTCAAATGCAAAATCAAAGTACTATGCAAACCTCCAATAATTAAATGTTAAATAAAACAACTACACTCAAAAAAAAAAGGTTCTTTATGGCACCAAAAATGGTTCTTGGCTCGTAATCATGGGGGAACCTTTTTTAGTGCTATATAGCACTATATAGCAAAGAACCACTGAAGAACCGCTGAAGAACCACTGTGGCCAGAGGGGAACTGCCCCCCCGACTGAGCCTGGTTTCTCCCAAGGTTTATTTTCCTCCATTCTGCTCCTGATGGGGTTTTGGTTTCCTTGCCACTGTTGCCTCTGGCTTGGCGTGCTCAGTTGGGGACATTAAATTTTTCAACTAAACATCGAAATAAATCTAATTAATAAACTAAATTAACCATATAAACTAAATTACTGATCTAATTACTGATCTAAAGCCCACACTGTCACCGTATGGAATTTGAAATGAACTGATGACATCAAATGGCTATACAGCTTAATAAAATGATGCTGCATTATTTTCCTGTTTAACACTGTAAAGCTGCTTTGAAACAATCTACATTGTTAAAAGCGCTATATAAATAAAGTTGACTTGACTTGACACTGAAGAACCGCTGAAAAACTGGTGAAGAACCGGTGAAGAACCACTGAAGAACCGCTGAAGAACCACTGAAGAACCGCTGAAGAACCGCTGAAGAACCGCTGAGGAACCGCTGAGGAACCGCTGAAGAACCACTGAAGAACCGCTGAAGAACCGCTGAAGAACCGCTGAAGAACCGCTGAAGAACCACTGAAGAACCGCTGAAGAACCACTGAAGAACCGGTGAAGAACCGCTGAAGAACCACTGAAGAACCAGTGCAGAACCACTGAAGAACCGCTGAAGAACTGCTGAAGAACCACTGAAGAACCAGTGCAGAACCAGTGAAGAACCGCTGAAGAACCGCTGAACAACCACTGAAGAACCGGTGAAGAACCGCTGAAGAACCGCTGACGAACCACTGAAGAACCACTGAAGCACCAAAATTGGTGCTATATAGCACTAAAAAAGGTTCCCCTATGATTACGAGCAAAAGTGGTGCCATATAGAACCTTTTTTTTTTAGAGTGTATTTTTATGCATAATCTACCTTTATATTTAATTTACCAATGTCTTGCTGCTGACCTTTGATGATGAAAATTACTAGATTTTTTGTTTTTATTGGTAAGACTTTTTTCTCCTGCATCCCATTCTCCCATTCTCCAGAATGACAGCAGAGCTGCGCCCTCTACTGTTCATGTATCAATTAGCAGTTTTACCTCAGCCTGGGGCTTATTATTAAAATTTTGGTATGAAGAGGTCTTTACCGTTGCACAAAAATATTACTTTTTTTGTTATAAACAAAAACAAAAACAAGCCCAGGAGATAAAAAGTAACGCAAAAGTAACTTAACGCATTACTTTTCTTAAAAAGTAACTTAGTTACTTTTTAAGGGAGTAACGCAATATTGTAATGCATTACTTTTGAAAGTAACTTTCCCCAACACTGATTATCAATGATTAAAACAGTTCCATTCATGCTGAACGGTGTCAAACGTCTCTCTCTCAGTTTGTGTTCCTGACGTACATCCTGGGAATCGCCTGGCTTGGGGTTTTCGGTTTCTCTGCGGTTCCCGTGTTCCTTTTCTACAACATGTGGTCGACCTGCGCTGCCATGCGCTCACCAGTGGCCAACCTCACCTCCATCGAGAGCATCTGCGTGGACGTGCGCCAGTACGGTACGGCAAATTACTGCCATTATTCAGAGAACGTCCCGAGACGTAATTCGACCCGAGATACTTGGCTATAAACACCGTTTTGTGTCTAAACAGGGATTATTCCATGGAACGCGACTCCGGGCATAGCCTGCGGCTCGACGCTAGTGGATATCTGCAACACCAGTGAGGTATGAACACACACACGCCACGCTTTACTGCATTACCGGAGTCGTCCAGCAGGTGATCATACATGACTTGTGTTGGTCTGCTGCAGTTCTACCTGTCGTACCACCTGTATATCGTGGCCTGTGCTGGAGCCGGAGCCACAGTCATTGCTCTGGTAAGCAGAAGCTTCTCTTATGGTCACATGTATATGGGGTGTTTGTTCCTCTCCCTCCTTTTTTCCCTTCATTCCCAGCGCCATCTAATGCAACCCATGCGCTTTAAGCCCCTGATCTAAGGGTTAGTTTGAGGATGCCAGCTTTAGCAGAAGCGCCACATGAAGGGATGTTCAGTGTTATTGTATCGAAACTAGTCATTGTGACTTAAGATGGCAGATTCAACAGCACATGACTAGATCAGTAAAGCTGTCGATACTGGAAGCGTCTGATGTGTCCTGTTCATGTTATTATTAGTGCTGTCAAACAATTAATCACGTCCATCATTTATATGTGTGTGTGTACTGTGTATAATTATGCTGTATATTTGAATGCACACTCCTTCATGTATATATTTTAGAAATATTTACATACTGTATTTATAACATTTATTTTATATATAAATATAAATATTTTTTCACATGCGTGTGTATTTATAAATAAGGCAATTCAAATACACAAATATAAAATAAAATTCAATTAAATAACATTTAAAAAATAAACAGTTTTATTTAACCCAACTATTGTATTTCTCGCTTAAAATGAACCCAAAATCTGGCACATAATTACTAGAGGCAACAATAATAATCAAAAGGTGAACATTTATTAATAAGCTATTTATTATTGTTTAATTATTATTCATTAAACTTATTAATATTGTTCATATGTTCTTATAAGTGTTCTTATTAAACCTATTAATAAATGTTCATTTCCAACATACTTTGACTTCATTTTAAGCGATGCAGTCATTTTAAAACAATAGTTGAGTTAAATTAAACTACCCAGCAGACTGGACAAACATTTAACCCAACCGCTGGGATAAAACAACCCAACCACTGGGATAGAACAACCCAACCGCTGGGATAGAACAACCCAACCGCTGGGATAGAACAACCTAACCGCTGGGATAAAACAACCCAACCGCTGGGATAAAACAACCCAACCGCTGGGATAAAACAACCCAACCGCTGGGATAGAACAACCCAACCGCTGGGATAAAACAACCCAACCGCTGGGATAGAACAACCTAATCGCTGGGATAGAACAACCCAACCGCTGGGATAGAACAACCCAATCGCTGGGATAAAACAACCCAACCGCTGGGATAAAACAACCCAACCGCTGGGATAAAACAACCCAACCGCTGGGATAGAACAACCCAACCGCTGGGATAGAACAACCTAGTCGCTGGGATAGAACAACCCAACCGCTGGGATAGAACAACCCAATCGCTGGGATAAAACAACCCAACCGCTGGGATAAAACAACCCAACCGCTGGGATAAAACAACCCAACCGCTGGGATAGAACAACCCAACCGCTGGGATAGAACAACCTAATCGCTGGGATAGAACAACCCAACCGCTGGGATAGAACAACCCAACCGCTGGGATAGAACAACCCAACAGCTGGGATAGAACAACCCAACCGCTGGGATAGAACAACCTAATCGCTGGGATAAAACAACCCAACCGCTGGGATAAAACAACCCAACCGCTGGGATAGAACAACCCAACCGCTGGGATAGAACAACCCAACCGCTGGGATAACACAACCCAACCGCTGGGATAAAACAACCCAACCGCTGGGATAGAACAACCCAACCGCTGGGATAGAACAACCCAACCGCTGGGATAGAACAACCCAACCGCTGGGATAGAACAACCCAACCGCTGGGATAGAACAACCCAACCGCTGGGATAAAACAACCCAACCGCTGGGATAAAACAACCCAACCGCTGGGATAGAACAACCCAACCGCTGGGATAGAACAACCCAACCGCTGGGATAGAACAACCCAACCGCTGGGATAGAACAACCCAACCGCTGGGATAAAACAACCCAACCGCTGGGATAAAACAACCCAACCGCTGGGATAGAACAACCCAACCGCTGGGATAAAACAACCCAACCGCTGGGATAAAACAACCCAACCGCTGGGATAGAACAACCCAACCGCTGGGATAGAACAACCCAACCGCTGGGATAGAACAACCCAACCGCTGGGATAGAACAACCCAACCGCTGGGATAGAACAACCCAACCGCTGGGATAGAACAACACTCCTTCATGTATATATTTAAGAAATATTTGCATGTATATACTGCATTTATAACATATATATTATATTATAATATAAATATTATGGGTGATAATGGGTGCGATTAATTGTTTGACAGCAATAATTATTAATTATTTATTTTATTTTATTTAATTTTATTTAATTTATATTACTTTTTTATCACAAATATTATTTTCCAAATACATTTTATTTTTAACGTAAAGTAATGTAATATGCTGTTTTAAATATTTAAATAACTTCTGACATCAATTGTGATGGTCTTTGCCTGCTAATGTAAATATTGTGTGTGTATATAGTGTGTGTGGTGCGGTAATACCGTAATTGTTGTTTTAAGGATGTGCAGTCTTTAAATGTGTGGAGTGTGTTCCTCTGTTAAACTGCAGTAATGACGCCTCATGAGTGTTTATTAACATCATATGATATAGTTGAGCGATCCCTTTAATATCATCAGACGCTTGCAGTGTTAGCGGTTGAGTCTCAGGCTTATTTCATCTGCAGGTAAACTGTCTCTTCCGTCATTTATTTGTGCTTTCTCTTCCACCAGCTCATCTACATGATGGCTACCACGTATAACTTTGCTGTTTTGAAGTTTAAGAGTCGAGAGGACTGCTGCACTAAATTTTAACGCAGTGCCATCAGAGTGCCTAGAATGAGCCGCCACTGACAGTATGGACTAAAATAATAGAGATGAAAACAAATGAGAGAAACATTTAATTGCTTTTGACATGTAATGTGTAAATATAGGATTGTATACGGATGTAGCATTTGCGACGCAGGTGTTGTAAACATGACGTGTTGTTATCGAGGGTGTGCCTTTGGTTCTGACACCACTAGACGAGCCTAACACTAGCCTTTAAATCCTCCTGCGGTCTCTTTGACTGAAGTGTTATCCCCAGTCAGGACACTAGAAGACTTGACAAGTATTTTCACATTCATTTTCTCAATAGAGGTTCTGGAAAATTCTGATCCATGAAACAAACGAACGCACAAAATTACATTAGATTCAATTGAAAATGGACAAAATCAGACAAAGGGCTAAGATTCCTTTAGTCTTTCATTGAGAAATTAATGCGTTTATTCATCAAGGACGCATTCAATTGCTCAAAAGAGACATTTATAATGTTACAAAAGATTATATTTCAAATAAATGCTGTTCTTTCTGCACTCTAAAAATGCTGGGTTAAAAACAACCCAAGTTGGGTTGAAAATGGACTAACCCAGTGATTGGGTTAAACGTTTGTCCAACCTCCTGGGTAGTTTTATTTAACGCAACTGTTGTTTAAAATTGACTGTTTGTCTGGCTTAAAATGAACCAAAAATAGGTTGGAAATTTAAAATCTGACACATAATTACTAGAGGCAGAAATAATCAAAACTTGAACATTTATTAATAAGCAATTTATTATTGTTTAATAATTATTCATTAAACTTGTTCTTATAAATGTTCTTACTAAACATATTAATTAATGTTAATTTCCAACATACTTTGGGTTCATTTTAAGCCAGACATAGTCATTTTAAAACAATAGTTGAGTTAAATAAAACTACCCAGCAGGTTGGACAAACATTTAACCCAACCATTGGGTCAAAACAACCCAACCGCTGGGTCAAAACATCCCAACCACTGGGTCAAAACATCCCATCCACTGGGTCAAAACAACCCAACGCTGGGTCAAAACAACCCAACCGCTGGGATAAAACAACCCATCCCCTGGGTCAAAACAACCCAACCGCTGGGTCAAAACAACCCATCCACTGCGTCAAAACAACCCAACGCTGGGTCAAAACAACCCAACCGCTGGGTCAAAACATCCCAACCGCTGGGTCAAAACATCCCATCCACTGGGTCAAAACAACCCATCCACTGGGTCAAAACAACCCAACGCTGGGTCAAAACAACCCAACCGCTGGGATAAAACAACCCATCCCCTGGGTCAAAACAACCCATCCACTGGGTCAAAACAACCCAACGCTGGGTCAAAACAACCCAACCGCTGGGATAAAACAACCCATCCCCTGGGTCAAAACAACCCAACCGCTGGGTCAAAACATCCCATCCACTGGGTCAAAACAACCCATCCCCTGGGTCAAAACAACCCAACCGCTGGGTCAAAATATCCCATCCACTGGGTCAAAACATCCCATCCACTGGGTCAAAACAACCCAACGCTGGGTCAAAACAACCCAACCGCTGGGATAAAACAACCCATCCCCTGGGTCAAAACAACCCAACCACTGGGTCAAAACAACCCAACCGCTGGGTCAAAACAACCCAACCGCTGGGATAAAATAACTCATCCCCTGGGTCAAAACAACCCAACCGCTGGGTCAAAACATCCCTTCCACTGGGTCAAAACAACCCATCCCCTGGGTCAATACAACCTAACCACTGGGTCAAAACAACCCTTCCCCTGGGCCAATACCAACCTAACCACTGGGTCAAAACAACCCAACCACAAAACAACCCATCCGCTCGGTCAAAACAAATCAACCAATGGGACAAAACAACCCAACCACTGGGTCAAAACAACCCATTCACTGGGTCAAAACAACCCATCCCCTGGGTCAAAACAACCCAACCGCTCGGATAAAACAACCCATACACTGGGTCAAAACAACCCAACCAGCACTGGGTCAAAACAACCCAACCGCTAGGATAAAACAACCCAACCGCTGGGTCAAAACAACCCAACCGCTGGGTCAAAACAACCCAACCACTGGGTCAAAACAACCCAACCACTGGGTTCGTCCATTTTCGTCCATTTTTTTTTGTTTGGACCCCAGCATTCTCTAGAGTTTATTCATCAAAGAATCCTGAGAAATGAAATCTGAACTCTGATAATCATCATAAATGTTGATTGAGCATTAACTCATCATATCAGAATGATTTCTGAAGGCCTTCTCTTGTTTGATGTTTTACATCGCAGTAATATTTCACAGTTTTGACTGTATTGATGATTCAGGAGAAAGTGAATGTCATGACTCTAAATCCGATTGGATGAGCTCAGAGGTTTGACGGGTTCCTCTGCAGAGAACATGAGTGTGATGTTGAGCTGTATTGGGGGAAATATATCTTTCTGAAGATCTGATGTTTATCTGATTTGTGCGACTGTGCCAGCGAGCCTCAGTGTTTTAATGCTGTTTTCCTCCTTCAAACCTGTTTACAGTTCTCAGTGTTGTTTTATCATTTGTTTTACGCAGTATTATGAAGATTGTTGGTATTTTTAATCTTTATGGAGTTATTTTAAACAGACTTTTCACTGTCTAAATACAATGAAATACTTTTAAATTCTGAAAGACGGATATTTAGTTTCATTTTCTGATCAGATTTCGTTCATCTCTATGATCAGAAGAACTCATGCGGCAGATCTTGTCATGTATTATTATATGATTTGCTCATCATAACACTGTCTGCTTTACTATTAATAAACAAAACATGCTGTTATTAGGAACAAGCGATGTGTCCTTTGATTTAAGGGATTGTGCCAAACGCGTGATTGCGTGAATTTAACTTTTGAAAGGCAGTAGATGCTTTAATTTACAGCTAAACCGGCTAGAAACCCTCCCGCTCAGGGTCATGGATGTAAACATCATTTTAATATGTTTCTTGAGGTTCACTTATAATGTTAATAAAAGACTAAAATATGACTAAAACTAACACTGATGTAGGCAAATGGCAGCCGTTGGGAGTGGGGGCGTGGCTTATTGACCAAATGGGCGGGGCCTGACGTATGATGGTTCATAACCGTTGGTCGATGTCATGCTCTGGAGGTGGGCATATGCAAATGTGTTTGCCTGTGTGACATCACAATATCAAAACGAGCTGTTTTTGGAGCTTGATTAACCCCTTAACTCCCTTTGAGAATACACATGAAAATGCACTATCCAGACTTAAAGGGCTGTAATTCAAGAATGCTTTGGAATAAAGACCAAATTTTGGTCTCGTTTTAAAGAAGACACTCTGCAGATTATTGCTGAAGTGAAAGCTATTCAAAATATGAAAGTATGAAAAAGTTATGGAGGTTTAAATTTACTGTAAATTAAAAATATACTGTACTAAATATTTTTTTATTTCATATAAAATATATATTTTACAAAAAATGTTTTACTATAAAATTGCTATAAAATCAAAGCCATATGTCTAACCAAGTTGTGTTCCAAATTTGAAGTTGATATCACAAAAATTAAAGTCCCCATGAGATGTTGTTTAGGGCGCTGTACCAAAAATAGCCACCGGGTGTCATTTCAAATTCCATTTATTGTTTTTTTGATGCATTTTCCTGTAAATTTCTGTCCAAATATCACTCCCATCACAAAACAGTCCCCAAATATGGACCCTTGAGACTCAGACCGTTCCGACGATATGTGTTTTGTCAAGATTGGAAAAGATTTTGATTATAAAGTGGTTAAAATAATTGTTGTAATATGAAACATGACACCGCCCACTAGGGGGAGGAGCCCGCTAGAATAATTTAGAGTGCCGTTTCCATGGTAACACAATATCCGATTTCAAAATGGGTTTCACAGGATGAATTTTAAGTTTGTAAGCTTTCAAATGAAACCTAATTTATGATAATTACTTAAATATATGATACGAAAAAAAGGCGATCAAAGAAAGAGCACCAGGCGTCCCACCTGTGAATGTTTTAAAGGTACCTTTTATGTGTCAAAAGATCCAGGAAAATCATGTCATGGCCCCTTTAAACCTCTATTAATAATGAGCTCATTTCTGGTGTTAAAGCAATGCAACAACAGGAGTTGACCTCAAATGTGGCTCATCCAATCAGGGCTCAGCTGTGCTGAACATGTGCTCAGTGTTAGCCGGTATGGGTAATGTCACGTCATCGAGGTTCACGTGTGATTTTCCAGCATTATTGAATGAACCGTCAGATTGCATGATTAATTCCATATTCCTGTGAGATGGTGGCTTATGGAAGTTTGTCCTTTATGATAATAAAGCTGCCCTGTGCTCACGTCTCCTCAGTGGTGGTTATTGAGCCGCTTCAGTTCGTCCGTCTGCGCACCTTCACACTAACCCTCATTTCAAGCTTGGCTGTGCTCCGCTTCAGTCCCTCACACCCCAGCGTCCTGTGCGCTTTATATATGGCATAATATTCACCTGTGTACAGTGTGTAGCTGTGTGTACAGTGAAGGAATAGTTCAGTGTGTTTCAAACCCTTGTGCTGTTGTGTGTGAGAGAATGCATTGCTCAAAGCATCACATGACTTCATGATAGTTTATATATTTTGTATATATAAGTTTACCTACATACAAGTAGGGTGATATATATTATAACTATATTTCCCTCTGTACAGTGCTTTATCCGCACATGTACACTCGTGTGAAGCGATATCATATACATTGTGATTTGCTACATGATATATATTAAGAGAACTGCGACTCTGTAGATATTAAGATATTATGATTTTCTGCTTTGAAACAATGTGTGTTGTGAAAAAGTTCTATAGAAATAAATGTAAAAATGACTGTGCATTAAACAAACAACAGCATACACAGGTTTGACTTGACATGAGAATACTTTCATTCATGGAAGAATTATTCCTTTACAGTGTGTGTGTGTGTGCGTGAGAGTGTGTGAGAGTGAGAGAGAGAGTGTGTGTGAGGGAGAGAGTGAGTTTGTGTGAGGGAGAGAGTGAGCTTGAGCGTGAGTTTGAGCGTGAGTTTGAGCGTGAGTTTGAGCGTGAGTTTGAGCGTGAGTTTGAGCGTGAGTTTGAGCGTGAGTTTGAGCGTGAGTTTGAACGTGAGTTTGAGCGTGAGTTTGAGCGTGAGTTTGAGAGTGAGTTTGAGCGTGAGTTTGAGAGCGAGTTTGAGAGCGAGTTTGAGCGTGAGTTTGAACGTGAGTTTGAGCGTGAGTTTGAGAGTGAGTTTGAGCGTGAGTTTGAGAGTGAGCGTGAGTTTGAGAGTGAGTTTGAGAGTGAGTTTGAGCGTGAGTTTGAGCGTGAGTTTGAGAGTGAGTTTGAGCGTGAGTTTGAGCGTGAGTTTGAGCGTGAGTTTGAGCGTGAGTTTGAGCGTGAGTTTGAGAGTGAGTTTGAGAGTGAGTTTGAGAGTGAGTTTGAGCGTGAGTTTGAGCGTGAGTTTGAGCGTGAGTTTGAGAGTGAGTTTGAGCGTGAGTTTGAGCGTGAGTTTGAGCGTGAGTTTGAGAGTGAGTTTGAGAGTGAGTTTGAGCGTGAGTTTGAGCGTGAGTTTGAGCGTGAGTTTGAGAGTGAGTTTGAGAGTGAGTTTGAGCGTGAGTTTGAGCGTGAGTTTGAGCGTGAGTTTGAGCGTGAGTTTGAGCGTGAGTTTGAGCGTGAGTTTGAGCGTGAGTTTGAGCGTGAGTTTGAGCGTGAGTTTGAGCGTGAGTTTGAGCGTGAGTTTGAGCGTGAGTTTGAGCGTGAGTTTGAGCGTGAGTTTGAGCGTGAGTTTGAGCGTGAGTTTGAGCGTGAGCGTGAGTTTGAGCGTGAGTTTGAGCGTGAGTTTGAGCGTGAGTTTGAGCGTGAGTTTGAGCGTGAGTTTGAGCGTGAGTTTGAGCGTGAGTTTGAGCGTGAGTTTGAGCGTGAGTTTGAGCGTGAGTTTGAGCGTGAGTTTGAGAGTGAGTTTGAGAGTGAGTTTGAGAGTGAGTTTGAGAGTGAGCGTGAGTTTGAGCGTGAGTTTGAGCGTGAGTTTGAGAGCGAGTTTGAGCGTGAGTTTGAGAGCGAGTTTGAGAGCGAGTTTGAGCGCGAGTTTGAGCGCGAGTTTGAGCGTGAGTTTGAGAGTGAGTTTGAGCGTGAGTTTGAGCGTGAGTTTGAGCGTGAGTTTGAGCGTGAGTTTGAGCGTGAGTTTGAGCGTGAGTTTGAGCGTGAGTTTGAGCGTGAGTTTGAGCGTGAGTTTGAGCGTGAGTTTGAGCGTGAGTTTGAGCGTGAGTTTGAGCGTGAGTTTGAGCGTGAGTTTGAGCGTGAGTTTGAGCGTGAGTTTGAGCGTGAGTTTGAGCGTGAGCTTGATCGTGAGTTTGAGTTTGAGCGTGAGTTTGAGCGTGAGTTTGAGCGTGAGTTTGAGCGTGAGTTTGAGCGTGAGTTTGAGCGCGAGTTTGAGCGCGAGTTTGAGCGCGAGTTTGAGCGCGAGTTTGAGAGTGAGCGTGAGTTTGAGCGTGAGTTTGAGCGTGAGTTTGAGAGTGAGTTTGAGCGTGAGTTTGAGCGTGAGTTTGAGCGTGAGTTTGAGCGTGAGTTTGAGAGTGAGTTTGAGAGTGAGTTTGAGAGTGAGTTTGAGAGTGAGTTTGAGCGTGAGTTTGAGCGTGAGTTTGAGAGTGAGTTTGAGAGTGAGTTTGAGCGTGAGTTTGAGCGTGAGTTTGAGCGTGAGTTTGAGCGTGAGTTTGAGCGTGAGTTTGAGCGTGAGTTTGAGCGTGAGTTTGAGCGTGAGTTTGAGCGTGAGTTTGAGCGTGAGTTTGAGAGTGAGTTTGAGAGTGAGTTTGAGAGTGAGTTTGAGCGTGAGTTTGAGCGTGAGAGTGAGTTTGAGAGTGAGTTTGAGCGTGAGTTTGAGCGTGAGTTTGAGCGTGAGTTTGAGCGTGAGTTTGAGCGTGAGTTTGAGCGTGAGTTTGAGCGTGAGTTTGAGCGTGAGTTTGAGCGTGAGTTTGAGCGTGAGTTTGAGCGTGAGTTTGAGAGTGAGTTTGAGAGTGAGTTTGAGAGTGAGCGTGAGTTTGAGAGTGAGTTTGAGCGCGAGTTTGAGAGCGAGTTTGAGCGCGAGTTTGAGCGCGAGTTTGAGAGTGAGTTTGAGCGTGAGTTTGAGCGTGAGTTTGAGCGTGAGTTTGAGCGTGAGTTTGAGAGTGAGTTTGAGAGTGAGTTTGAGAGTGAGTTTGAGCGTGAGTTTGAGCGTGAGTTTGAGCGTGAGTTTGAGCGTGAGTTTGAGCGTGAGTTTGAGCGTGAGTTTGAGCGTGAGTTTGAGCGTGAGTTTGAGCGTGAGTTTGAGCGTGAGTTTGAGCGTGAGTTTGAGCGTGAGTTTGAGAGTGAGTTTGAGAGTGAGTTTGAGAGTGAGCGTGAGTTTGAGCGCGAGTTTGAGAGCGAGTTTGAGCGCGAGTTTGAGCGCGAGTTTGAGCGCGAGTTTGAGCGCGAGTTTGAGCGTGAGTTTGAGCGTGAGTTTGAGCGTGAGTTTGAGCGTGAGTTTGAGCGTGAGTTTGAGCGTGAGTTTGAGCGTGAGTTTGAGCGTGAGCTTGATCGTGAGTTTGAGTTTGAGCGTGAGTTTGAGCGTGAGTTTGAGCGCGAGTTTGAGCGAGAGTTTGAGCGCGAGTTTGAGCGCGAGTTTGAGCGTGAGTTTGAGAGTGAGCGTGAGTTTGAGCGTGAGTTTGAGCGTGAGTTTGAGCGTGAGTTTGAGAGTGAGTTTGAGCGTGAGTTTGAGAGTGAGTTTGAGCTTGAGCTTGAGAGTGAGCTTGAGCGTGAGTTTGAGCGTGAGTTTGAGAGTGAGTTTGAGCGTGAGCTTGAGCGTGAGTTTGAGCGTGAGTTTGAGAGTGAGTTTGAGCGTGAGTTTGAGAGTGAGTTTGAGCTTGAGCTTGAGAGTGAGCTTGAGCGTGAGTTTGAGCGTGAGTTTGAGAGTGAGTTTGAGAGTGAGCTTGAGCGTGAGTTTGAGCGTGAGTTTGAGAGTGAGTTTGAGAGTGAGCTTGAGCGTGAGTTTGAGCGTGAGCTTGAGAGTTAGTTTGAGCGTGAGCTTGAGAGTGAGTTTGAGCGTGAGTTTGAGAGTGAGTTTGAGCGTGAGTTTGAGAGTGAGTTTGAGCGTGAGTTTGAGAGTGAGTTTGAGAGTGAGTTTGAGAGTGAGTTTGAGAGTGAGTTTGAGAGTGAGTTTGAGCGTGAGTTTGAGCGTGAGTTTGAGCGTGAGTTTGAGAGTGAGTTTGAGCGTGAGTTTGAGCGTGAGTTTGAGCGTTAGTTTGAGAGTGAGTTTGAGAGTGAGTTTGAGAGCGAGTTTGAGAGCGAGTTTGAGCGCGAGTTTGAGCTTGAGAGTGAGCTTGAGAGTGAGTTTGAGCGTGAGTTTGAGAGTGAGTTTGAGAGTGAGTTTGAGAGTGAGTTTGAGCGTGAGTTTGAGCGTGAGTTTTGAGAGTGAGTTTGAGCGTGAGTTTGAGCGTGAGTTTGAGCGTGAGTTTGAGCGTGAGTTTGAGCGTGAGTTTGAGAGTTAGTTTGAGAGTGAGTTTGAGAGTGAGTTTGAGAGTGAGCTTGAGCGTGAGTTTGAGAGTTAGTTTGAGAGTGAGTTTGAGAGTGAGTTTGAGAGTGAGTTTGAGCGTGAGTTTGAGCGTGAGTTTGAGAGTGAGTTTGAGCGTGAGTTTGAGAGTGAGTTTGAGAGTGAGTTTGAGTTTGAGCGTGAGTTTGAGCGTGAGTTTGAGCGTGAGTTTGAGCGTGAGTTTGAGAGTGAGTTTGAGAGTGAGTTTGAGAGTGAGTTTGAGAGTGAGTTTGAGCGTGAGTTTGAGCGTGAGTTTGAGCGTGAGTTTGAGAGTTAGTTTGAGCGTGAGTTTGAGAGTTAGTTTGAGAGTGAGTTTGAGCGTGAGTTTGAGCGTGAGTTTGAGAGTTAGTTTGAGAGTGAGTTTGAGAGTGAGTTTGATCTTGAGTTTGAGCGTGAGTTTGAGAGTTAGTTTGAGAGTTAGTTTGAGAGTGAGTTTGAGAGTGAGTTTGAGAGTTAGTTTGAGAGTGAGTTTGAGAGTGAGTTTGAGCGTGAGCGTGAGTTTGAGCGTGAGTTTGAGCGTGAGTTTGAGAGTTAGTTTGAGAGTGAGTTTGAGAGTGAGTTTGAGCGTGAGCTTGAGCGTGAGCTTGAGCGTGAGTTTGAGAGTTAGTTTGAGAGTTAGTTTGAGAGTGAGTTTGAGCGTGAGTTTGAGCGTGAGTTTGAGCGTGAGTTTGAGAGTTAGTTTGAGAGTTAGTTTGAGCGTGAGTTTGAGAGTTAGTTTGAGAGTGAGTTTGAGCGTGAGTTTGAGCGTGAGCTTGAGCGTGAGCTTGAGCGTGAGCTTGAGCGTGAGTTTGAGCGTGAGTTTGAGCGTGAGTTTGAGCGTGAGTTTGAGCGTGAGTTTGAGCGTGAGTTTGAGCGTGAGCTTGAGCGTGAGTTTGAGCGTGAGTTTGAGCGTGAGTTTGAGCGTGAGTTTGAGAGTGAGTTTGAGAGTGAGCGTGAGTTTGAGAGTGAGTTTGAGCGTGAGCTTGAGCGTGAGTTTGAGCGTGAGTTTGAGAGTGAGTTTGAGAGTGAGTTTGAGAGTGAGTTTGAGAGTGAGTTTGAGAGTGAGTTTGAGCGTGAGTTTGAGCGTGAGTTTGAGCGTGAGTTTGAGAGTGAGTTTGAGCGTGAGTTTGAGAGTGAGTTTGAGAGTGAGTTTGAGTTTGAGCGTGAGTTTGAGCGTGAGTTTGAGCGTGAGTTTGAGAGTGAGTTTGAGAGTGAGTTTGAGAGTTAGTTTGAGCGTGAGTTTGAGCGTGAGTTTGAGCGTGAGTTTGAGCGTGAGTTTGAGCGTGAGTTTGAGCGTTAGTTTGAGCGTGAGTTTGAGAGTTAGTTTGAGAGTGAGTTTGAGCGTGAGTTTGAGCGTGAGTTTGAGAGTTAGTTTGAGAGTGAGTTTGAGAGTGAGTTTGATCTTGAGTTTGATCTTGAGTTTGAGCGTGAGTTTGAGCGTGAGTTTGAGCGTGAGTTTGAGCGTGAGTTTGAGAGTTAGTTTGAGAGTTAGTTTGAGAGTGAGTTTGAGAGTGAGTTTGAGAGTTAGTTTGAGAGTGAGTTTGAGAGTGAGTTTGAGCGTGAGCGTGAGTTTGAGCGTGAGTTTGAGCGTGAGTTTGAGAGTTAGTTTGAGAGTGAGTTTGAGAGTGAGTTTGAGCGTGAGCTTGAGCGTGAGCTTGAGCGTGAGTTTGAGAGTTAGTTTGAGAGTTAGTTTGAGAGTGAGTTTGAGCGTGAGTTTGAGCGTGAGTTTGAGCGTGAGTTTGAGAGTTAGTTTGAGAGTTAGTTTGAGCGTGAGTTTGAGAGTTAGTTTGAGAGTGAGTTTGAGCGTGAGTTTGAGCGTGAGCTTGAGCGTGAGCTTGAGCGTGAGTTTGAGCGTGAGTTTGAGCGTGAGTTTGAGCGTGAGTTTGAGCGTGAGCTTGAGCGTGAGTTTGAGCGTGAGTTTGAGCGTGAGTTTGAGCGTGAGTTTGAGAGTGAGTTTGAGAGTGAGCGTGAGTTTGAGAGTGAGTTTGAGCGTGAGTTTGAGAGTGAGTTTGAGCGTGAGTTTGAGCGTGAGTTTGAGCGTGAGTTTGAGCGTGAGTTTGAGCGTGAGTTTGAGAGTGAGTTTGAGCGTGAGTTTGAGCGTGAGTTTGAGCGTGAGTTTGAGCGTGAGTTTGAGCGTGAGCTTGAGCGTGAGCTTGAGCGTGAGTTTGAGCGTGAGTTTGAGCGTGAGTTTGAGCGTGAGTTTGAGCGTGAGTTTGAGAGTGAGTTTGAGAGTTAGTTTGAGAGTGAGTTTGATCTTGAGTTTGAGCTTGAGAGTGAGTTTGAGCGTGAGTTTGAGCGTGAGTTTGAGCGTGAGTTTGAGCGTGAGTTTGAGAGTGAGTTTGATCTTGAGTTTGATCTTGAGTTTGAGCGCGAGTTTGAGAGCGAGTTTGAGCGCGAGTTTGAGAGTTAGTTTGAGAGCGAGTTTGAGCGTGAGTTTGAGCGTGAGTTTGAGCGTGAGTTTGAGCGTGAGTTTGAGAGTGAGTTTGAGCGTGAGTTTGAGCGTGAGTTTGAGCGTGAGTTTGAGCGTGAGTTTGAGCGTGAGTTTGAGCGTGAGTTTGAGCGTGAGTTTGAGAGCGAGTTTGAGCGCGAGTTTGAGAGTGAGTTTGAGCGTGAGTTTGAGCGTGAGTTTGAGCGTGAGTTTGAGCGTGAGTTTGAGCGTGAGTTTGAGCGTGAGTTTGATCTTGAGTTTGAGCGTGAGTTTGAGCGTGAGTTTGAGAGCGAGTTTGAGAGCGAGTTTGAGCGCGAGTTTGAGCGCGAGTTTGAGAGCGAGTTTGAGCGCGAGTTTGAGAGTTAGTTTGAGAGCGAGTTTGAGCGCGAGTTTGAGCGCGAGTTTGAGAGTGAGTTTGAGCGTGAGTTTGAGAGTTAGTTTGAGAGTGAGTTTGAGCGTGAGTTTGAGCGTGAGCTTGAGCGTGAGTTTGAGCGTGAGTTTGAGAGCGAGTTTGAGCGCGAGTTTGAGCGCGAGTTTGAGAGCGAGTTTGAGCGCGAGTTTGAGAGTTAGTTTGAGAGCGAGTTTGAGCGCGAGTTTGAGCGTGAGTTTGAGCGTGAGCTTGAGCGTGAGCTTGAGCGTGAGTTTGAGCGTGAGCTTGAGCGTGAGCTTGAGCGTGAGTTTGAGCGTGAGTTTGAGCGTGAGTTTGAGCGTGAGTTTGAGCGTGAGTTTGAGAGTGAGTTTGAGAGTTAGTTTGAGAGTGAGTTTGATCTTGAGTTTGAGCTTGAGAGTGAGTTTGAGCGTGAGTTTGAGCGTGAGTTTGAGCGTGAGTTTGAGCGTGAGTTTGAGAGTGAGTTTGATCTTGAGTTTGATCTTGAGTTTGAGCGCGAGTTTGAGAGCGAGTTTGAGCGCGAGTTTGAGAGTTAGTTTGAGAGTGAGTTTGAGCGTGAGTTTGAGCGTGAGTTTGAGCGTGAGTTTGAGCGTGAGTTTGAGAGTGAGTTTGAGCGTGAGTTTGAGCGTGAGTTTGAGCGTGAGTTTGAGCGTGAGTTTGAGCGTGAGTTTGAGCGTGAGTTTGAGCGTGAGTTTGAGAGCGAGTTTGAGTGCGAGTTTGAGAGTTAGTTTGAGAGTGAGTTTGAGCGTGAGTTTGAGCGTGAGTTTGAGAGTGAGTTTGAGCGTGAGTTTGAGAGTGAGTTTGAGAGTTAGTTTGAGAGTGAGTTTGAGCGTGAGTTTGAGCGTGAGTTTGAGAGTGAGTTTGAGCGTGAGTTTGAGCGTGAGTTTGAGCGTGAGTTTGAGCGTGAGTTTGAGCGTGAGTTTGAGCGTGAGTTTGAGCGTGAGTTTGATCTTGAGTTTGAGCGTGAGTTTGAGAGCGAGTTTGAGAGCGAGTTTGAGCGCGAGTTTGAGCGCGAGTTTGAGAGCGAGTTTGAGCGCGAGTTTGAGAGTTAGTTTGAGAGCGAGTTTGAGCGCGAGTTTGAGCGTGAGTTTGAGAGTGAGTTTGAGCGTGAGTTTGAGAGTTAGTTTGAGAGTGAGTTTGAGCGTGAGTTTGAGCGTGAGCTTGAGCGTGAGTTTGAGCGTGAGTTTGAGAGCGAGTTTGAGCGCGAGTTTGAGCGCGAGTTTGAGAGCGAGTTTGAGCGCGAGTTTGAGAGTTAGTTTGAGAGCGAGTTTGAGCGCGAGTTTGAGCGTGAGTTTGAGCGTGAGTTTGAGCGTGAGCTTGAGCGTGAGTTTGAGCGTGAGTTTGAGCGTGAGTTTGAGCGTGAGTTTGAGCGTGAGTTTGAGCGTGAGCTTGAGCGTGAGTTTGAGCGTGAGTTTGAGCGTGAGTTTGAGAGTGAGTTTGAGAGTGAGTTTGAGAGTTAGTTTGAGAGTGAGTTTGATCTTGAGTTTGAGCTTGAGAGTGAGTTTGAGAGTGAGTTGGAGCGTGAGCTTGTGAGCGTGAGCTTGAGAGCGTGAGCTTGAGCGTGAGTTTGAGAGTGAGTTTGAGCGTGAGTTTGAGCGTGAGTTTGAGCTTGAGAGTGAGCTTGAGCGTGAGTTTGAGCGTGAGTTTGAGAGCGAGTTTGAGCGTGAGTTTGAGCGTGAGTTTGAGAGCGAGTTTGAGCGCGAGTTTGAGAGTTAGTTTGAGAGCGAGTTTGAGAGCGAGTTTGAGCGTGAGTTTGAGAGCGAGTTTGAGCGCGAGTTTGAGAGTTAGTTTGAGAGCGAGTTTGAGAGTGAGTTTGAGAGTGAGTTTGAGAGTGAGTTTGAGCGTGAGTTTGAGCGTGAGTTTGAGCGTGAGTTTGAGCGTGAGTTTGAGCGTGAGTTTGAGAGTTAGTTTGAGAGTGAGTTTGAGAGTGAGTTTGAGAGTGAGTTTGAGAGTTAGTTTGAGAGTGAGTTTGAGCTTGAGTTTGAGCGTGAGCTTGAGCGTGAGTTTGAGAGTGAGTTTGAGCTTGAGTTTGAGCGTGAGTTTGAGAGTTAGTTTGAGAGTTAGTTTGAGAGTTAGTTTGAGAGTTAGTTTGAGAGTGAGTTTGATCTTGAGTTTGAGCTTGAGAGTGAGTTTGAGCGTGAGTTTGAGCGTGAGTTTGAGAGTGCGTGAGTTTGAGCGTGAGTTTGAGAGCGAGTTTGAGCGCGAGTTTGAGAGCGAGTTTGAGCGCGAGTTTGAGAGCGAGTTTGAGCGCGAGCTTGAGCGCGAGCTTGAGCGCGAGTTTGAGCGTGAGTTTGAGCGCGAGTTTGAGCGCGAGTTTGAGCGCGAGCTTGAGCGCGAGCTTGAGCGTGAGTTTGAGCGTGAGTTTGAGCGCGAGTTTGAGAGCGAGTTTGAGCGCGAGTTTGAGAGTGAGTTTGAGCGCGAGTTTGAGCGCGAGTTTGAGCGCGAGTTTGAGCGTGAGCTTGAGCGTGAGCTTGAGCGTGAGTTTGAGCGTGAGTTTGAGCGTGAGTTTGAGCGTGAGCTTGAGCGTGAGTTTGATCGTGAGTTTGAGAGTGAGTTTGAGAGTGAGTTTGAGCGTGAGTTTGAGCGTGAGTTTGAGCGTGAGCTTGAGCGTGAGTTTGAGCGTGAGTTTGAGCGTGAGTTTGAGAGCGAGTTTGAGAGCTAGTTTGAGCGTGAGCTTGAGCGTGAGCTTGAGCGTGAGTTTGAGCGTGAGTTTGAGCGTGAGTTTGAGCGTGAGTTTGAGCGTGAGTTTGAGCGTGAGTTTGAGCGTGAGTTTGAGCGTGAGTTTGAGCGTGAGTTTGAGAGCGAGTTTGAGCGCGAGTTTGAGAGTTAGTTTGAGAGTGAGTTTGAGCGTGAGTTTGAGCGTGAGTTTGAGCGTGAGCTTGAGCGTGAGCTTGAGCGTGAGTTTGAGCGTGAGTTTGAGCGTGAGCTTGAGCGTGAGTTTGAGCGTGAGTTTGAGAGTGAGTTTGAGAGTTAGTTTGAGAGTGAGTTTGAGCGTGAGTTTGAGCGTGAGTTTGAGAGTGAGTTTGAGCTTGAGTTTGAGCGTGAGTTTGAGCGTGAGTTTGAGAGTGAGTTTGAGCGTGAGTTTGAGAGTTAGTTTGAGAGTTAGTTTGAGAGTGAGTTTGAGCGTGAGTTTGAGCGTGAGTTTGAGAGTGAGTTTGAGCGTGAGTTTGAGCGTGAGTTTGAGCGTGAGTTTGAGAGTGAGTTTGAGAGTGAGTTTGAGAGTGAGTTTGAGAGTGAGTTTGAGCGTGAGTTTGAGCGTGAGTTTGAGAGTGAGTTTGAGCGTGAGTTTGAGCGTGAGCTTGAGCGTGAGCTTGAGCGTGAGCTTGAGAGTGAGTTTGAGCGTGAGTTTGAGCGTGAGTTTGAGCGTGAGTTTGAGCGTGAGTTTGAGAGTGAGTTTGAGCTTGAGTTTGAGCGTGAGCTTGAGCGTGAGTTTGAGAGTGAGTTTGATCTTGAGAGTGAGTTTGAGCGTGAGTTTGAGCGTGAGTTTGAGAGTGAGTTTGAGCGTGAGTTTGAGCGTGAGTTTGAGCGTGAGTTTGAGCGTGAGTTTGAGAGTGAGTTTGAGAGCGTGAGTTTGAGCGTGAGTTTGAGCGTGAGTTTGAGCGTGAGTTTGAGCGTGAGTTTGAGAGTGAGTTTGAGAGCGTGAGTTTGAGAGTGAGTTTGAGAGCGAGTTTGAGCGTGAGTTTGAGCGTGAGTTTGAGAGCGAGTTTGAGCGCGAGTTTGAGAGTTAGTTTGAGAGCGAGTTTGAGAGCGAGTTTGAGCGTGAGTTTGAGAGCGAGTTTGAGCGCGAGTTTGAGAGTTAGTTTGAGAGCGAGTTTGAGCGTGAGTTTGAGAGTGAGTTTGAGCGTGAGTTTGAGCGTGAGTTTGAGCGTGAGTTTGAGCGTGAGTTTGAGAGTTAGTTTGAGAGTGAGTTTGAGAGTGAGTTTGAGAGTGAGTTTGAGAGTTAGTTTGAGAGTGAGTTTGAGCTTGAGTTTGAGCGTGAGCTTGAGCGTGAGTTTGAGAGTGAGTTTGAGCTTGAGTTTGAGCGTGAGTTTGAGAGTTAGTTTGAGAGTTAGTTTGAGAGTTAGTTTGAGAGTTAGTTTGAGAGTGAGTTTGATCTTGAGTTTGAGCTTGAGAGTGAGTTTGAGCGTGAGTTTGAGCGTGAGTTTGAGCGTGAGTTTGAGAGTGCGTGAGTTTGAGCGTGAGTTTGAGAGCGAGTTTGAGCGCGAGTTTGAGAGCGAGTTTGAGCGCGAGTTTGAGAGCGAGTTTGAGCGCGAGTTTGAGAGCGAGTTTGAGCGCGAGTTTGAGGGTGAGTTTGAGCGCGAGCTTGAGCGTGAGTTTGAGCGTGAGTTTGAGCGCGAGTTTGAGAGCGAGTTTGAGCGCGAGTTTGAGGGTGAGTTTGAGCGCGAGTTTGAGCGCGAGTTTGAGCGCGAGTTTGAGCGTGAGCTTGAGCGTGAGCTTGAGCGTGAGTTTGAGCGTGAGTTTGAGCGTGAGTTTGAGCGTGAGCTTGAGCGTGAGTTTGATCGTGAGTTTGAGAGTGAGTTTGAGAGTGAGTTTGAGCGTGAGTTTGAGCGTGAGCTTGAGCGTGAGTTTGAGCGTGAGTTTGAGCGTGAGTTTGAGAGCGAGTTTGAGAGCTAGTTTGAGCGTGAGTTTGAGCGTGAGCTTGAGCGTGAGCTTGAGCGTGAGTTTGAGCGTGAGTTTGAGCGTGAGTTTGAGCGTGAGTTTGAGCGTGAGTTTGAGCGTGAGTTTGAGCGTGAGTTTGAGCGTGAGTTTGAGAGCGAGTTTGAGCGCGAGTTTGAGAGTTAGTTTGAGAGTGAGTTTGAGCGTGAGTTTGAGCGTGAGTTTGAGCGTGAGCTTGAGCGTGAGCTTGAGCGTGAGTTTGAGCGTGAGTTTGAGCGTGAGCTTGAGCGTGAGTTTGAGCGTGAGTTTGAGAGTGAGTTTGAGAGTTAGTTTGAGAGTGAGTTTGAGCGTGAGTTTGAGCGTGAGTTTGAGAGTGAGTTTGAGAGTTAGTTTGAGAGTTAGTTTGAGAGTGAGTTTGAGCGTGAGTTTGAGCGTGAGTTTGAGAGTGAGTTTGAGCGTGAGTTTGAGCGTGAGTTTGAGAGTGAGTTTGAGCTTGAGTTTGAGCGTGAGTTTGAGCGTGAGTTTGAGAGTGAGTTTGAGCGTGAGTTTGAGAGTTAGTTTGAGAGTTAGTTTGAGAGTGAGTTTGAGCGTGAGTTTGAGCGTGAGTTTGAGAGTGAGTTTGAGCGTGAGTTTGAGAGTGAGTTTGAGAGTGAGTTTGAGCTTGAGTTTGAGCGTGAGTTTGAGCGTGAGTTTGAGAGTGAGTTTGAGCGTGAGTTTGAGAGTTAGTTTGAGAGTTAGTTTGAGAGTGAGTTTGAGCGTGAGTTTGAGCGTGAGTTTGAGAGTTAGTTTGAGAGTTAGTTTGAGAGTGAGTTTGAGCGTGAGTTTGAGCGTGAGTTTGAGCGTGAGTTTGAGCGTGAGTTTGAGAGTGAGTTTGAGCGTGAGTTTGAGAGTTAGTTTGAGAGTTAGTTTGAGAGTGAGTTTGAGCGTGAGTTTGAGCGTGAGTTTGAGAGTGAGTTTGAGCGTGAGTTTGAGCGTGAGTTTGAGAGTGAGTTTGAGAGTGAGTTTGAGAGTGAGTTTGAGCGTGAGTTTGAGCGTGAGTTTGAGAGTGAGTTTGAGCGTGAGTTTGAGCGTGAGCTTGAGCGTGAGCTTGAGCGTGAGCTTGAGAGTGAGTTTGAGCGTGAGTTTGAGCGTGAGTTTGAGCGTGAGTTTGAGCGTGAGTTTGAGAGTGAGTTTGAGCTTGAGTTTGAGCGTGAGCTTGAGCGTGAGTTTGAGAGTGAGTTTGATCTTGAGAGTGAGTTTGAGCGTGAGTTTGAGCGTGAGTTTGAGAGTGAGTTTGAGCGTGAGTTTGAGCGTGAGTTTGAGCGTGAGTTTGAGCGTGAGTTTGAGAGTGAGTTTGAGAGCGTGAGCTTGAGAGCGTGAGCTTGAGAGCGTGAGTTTGAGCGTGAGTTTGAGCATGAGTTTGAGCGTGAGTTTGAGCGTGAATTTGAGAGTGAGTTTGAGCGTGAGTTTGAGCGTGAGTTTGAGCGTGAGTTTGAGCGTGAGTTTGAGAGTGAGTTTGAGAGTGAGTTTGAGAGTGAGTTTGAGAGTGAGTTTGAGCGTGAGCTTGAGCGTGAGCTTGAGAGTTAGTTTGAGCGTGAGTTTGAGCGTGAGCTTGAGCGTGAGCTTGAGCGTGAGCGTGAGCTTGAGAGTGAGCTTGAGAGTGAGTTTGAGCGTGAGTTTGAGCGTGAGTTTGAGCGTGAGTTTGAGCGTGAGTTTGAGCGTGAGTTTGAGAGTGAGTTTGAGAGTGAGTTTGAGCGTGAGCTTGAGAGTGAGTTTGAGCGTGAGTTTGAGCGTGAGTTTGAGCTTGAGTTTGAGCGTGAGTTTGAGCGTGAGTTTGAGAGTGAGTTTGAGCGTGAGTTTGAGCGTGAGTTTGAGCGTGAGTTTGAGCGTGAGTTTGAGAGTGAGTTTGAGCGTGAGTTTGAGAGTGAGTTTGAGAGTGAGTTTGAGAGTGAGTTTGAGCGTGAGTTTGAGCGTGAGTTTGAGCGTGAGTTTGAGCGTGAGTTTGAGAGTGAGTTTGAGCGTGAGCTTGAGAGTGAGTTTGAGAGTGAGTTTGAGAGTGAGTTTGAGCGTGAGTTTGAGCGTGAGTTTGAGCGTGAGTTTGAGCGTGAGTTTGAGAGTGAGTTTGAGAGTGAGTTTGAGAGTGAGTTTGAGAGTGAGTTTGAGAGTGAGTTTGAGAGTGAGTTTGAGAGTGAGTTTGAGCGTGAGCTTGAGCTTGAGCGTGAGCTTGAGCGTGAGCTTGAGCGTGAGTTTGAGCGTGAGTTTGAGCGTGAGTTTGAGAGTGAGTTTGAGCGTGAGTTTGAGCGTGAGTTTGAGAGTGAGTTTGAGAGTGAGTTTGAGAGTGAGTTGGAGCGTGAGCTTGAGAGCGTGAGCTTGAGAGCGTGAGCTTGAGAGCGTGAGCTTGAGAGCGTGAGCTTGAGCGTGAGCTTGAGCGTGAGTTTGAGAGTGAGTTTGAGCGTGAGTTTGAGCGTGAGTTTGAGCGTGAGCTTGAGCGTGAGTTTGAGCGTGAGTTTGAGCTTGAGTTTGAGCGTGAGTTTGAGAGCGAGTTTGAGCGCGAGTTTGAGCGCGAGTTTGAGCGCGAGTTTGAGCGCGAGCTTGAGAGCGAGCTTTAGAGTGAGCTTGAGAGTGAGTTTGAGCGTGAGCTTGAGAGTTAGTTTGAGCGTGAGCTTGAGCGTGAGCTTGAGAGTGAGCTTGAGAGTGAGTTTGAGCGTGAGCTTGAGAGTTAGTTTGAGAGTGAGTTTGAGCGTGAGCTTGAGAGTTAGTTTGAGAGTGAGTTTGAGCGTGAGCTTGAGCGTGAGCTTGAGAGTTAGTTTGAGAGTGAGTTTGAGCGTGAGTTTGAGCGTGAGTTTGAGCGTGAGTTTGAGAGTGAGTTTGAGAGTGAGTTTGAGCGTGAGTTTGAGCGTGAGTTTGAGCGTGAGCTTGAGCGTGAGTTTGAGCGTGAGCTTGAGAGTGAGTTTCAGCGTGAGTTTGAGCGTGAGTTTGAGTTTGAGAGTGAGTTTGAGAGTGAGTTTGAGCGTGAGTTTGAGCGTGAGTTTGAGCGTGAGTTTGAGAGTGAGTTTGAGCGTGAGTTTGAGCGTGAGCTTGAGTTTGAGAGTTAGTTTGAGTTTGAGCGTGAATTTGAGCGTGAGCTTGAGTTTGAGAGTGAGTTTGAGAGTGAGTTTGAGCGTGAGTTTGAGCGCGAGTTTGAGCGTGAGTTTGAGCGTGAGCTTGAGAGTGA
>CM042243.1:1391068-1401068 GCA_023566225.1 Romanogobio albipinnatus | reverse complement strand
TGTGTGTGTGTGTTGTGTGTTAACTCTCACGGGCCGTCACCTCTCACTCTTTCAGATCCATTATCTCATGATCCTCTCTGCCAACTGGGCCTACCTAAAGGACGCCAGTCACACACACGCGTATCAGGACATCAAACTGAAGGAGGAGCGGGAGCTGCAGGACATCACGGCGCGCTCCAAAGAGTGCCTGAACTCCTACTCATGAGGGAACCGCTGCCAGCCACACACACACGCACACACACACACACACACACTAATGCATCCGCTGCTTCTGTCCACTAACGCCGTCTGTGCGCATCACTTCCTGTTTCTGTCCTCATGTTTTACGCTCATCTGTGAACCGGCGGCGGCTGGTGGAAGTTTGAAACGTTGCACTATTGGAAATGTTTTCTCCTCTTGATCTCGCGCACATGAAAATACATTTGTGAAGATGCATTCTTTTCATTATTATTATTTCCTGCCACTTTATGCATGAGAGTCATGTGACGCAGAACACGTCCAGTTGTTCTTTGTGCATTTTTAAATCCAATTTTGTGCTAAAATGTCTTGACCTTTGCACATGGGTTGAGTGCACTGCATTGTGGGATACTCAGCGTACAGTCAGCGCTGTGTGGTCATGATGATGATGATGATGATGATGACCACTGACACAGGCACATGTTTGCACTCTACCTCACACTGACCACTGTTCTCTAGCTCAGAACTCCATTTGACTCCAGTATCCCAGAATTCATGTCTCTCGGCTGTGTGACGTTATACTTTTCATGATATAGAAAGTTGAATTGTGTAATGTATTTACTGTCCCTCAAAAGGTATAATGATAAAACATGACATTATATGAAGCCTGAAATGGACATTAATGTTGTTTATGCATTAGAAGGAATTCATAATGCATGTTTTATATCGTTACAATGCATAATATTTGCAGATTAAATCAGAAATTGGTTGTTTGTCACGTGTTTTAATGCATTATACTTTCTAAAGGTGTAGACGAGCGTTATAATGCATTAACTGTGCTTACAAAAACGTCATAGTTACCATCTGTGACTACTACAAACTGCCTAGCAACGCCATAGCAACCACCCAGAACACCCTAACAACTATCCCGAATACCTTAGCTTTGTCATTTCCCATGTTTATGTTATTGCATCGTGAATGTGAACTCTGACCAGCCGCTCTTTTTCTGGAGGTAAAACAATATAATCCCGCCTTTATTCGCAGTCGCACTGATGTGTGATTGTTAACGTGTTGTTGTTCGCAGCGTTCGCCAGATTTAACGTTATAATTCTGTTTTATGTTCTAGTATTAGTCCATGTTTATTGCTGTTCATTTGACTTTAATTTGTATTTCTAGGGGATTGGCTTAGTTTGTACTTGAACTGCTATTTTGACATTTAAAAAAAAGCCCAAATATTCCCGTATAACACAGCGCCCTCTGTTATTAAGGTTGTCATGTTTCATGTGTGTGTGTTTAACGCTTTAATCGCTGCTCATGTTCAATGACTGTAATTCACCCGGCAACGGTGGTTTGTGAATATTAATAACTGCCCAAAACTGATGATTTGATGTGAGCCATGCTGGACAATGATGTTCAGGCCTTCAAACAATTGTTTTATACAAAAATAAATCAAATATGCTAAGACTTCCTTGATCTCAATGAGCCTTCTTTTAAAATCAGCGAGTGTTATTCTTTATGTCTGAAGGTGTAGCTCCTGTTGTATCTGTTGGCGTTCTTCTTCTTCCTCTTTTGCCGCCGATTGACCCGCTTGCAAAAAGGTTAAATTTGGCACACTGATAGAGGACAGTCTGATCTGTCTACACACCACATTTGGAGTCTCTAACTCAATCCCCCTAGCGCCACCAACTCATGCACTCGTTTGTGCTCATACAATTCGATTTTCCGTCGTGACAATATTTCCGCCATTTTGAATTTTCTGAAAAACCTACTTTTTTGAGCCATTGCTCAATTTTCACAAAAATTTAACCAGATCATCTTCAGGCCATGCCGACAAAACGATATTAGATTCAAGTTGATTGGTCAAACTGTTCTCGAGTCACACTAACGAATTCAACAAAGTGTTAAGCGCTAAAATGGACGTGAGGCTATATCTCCGCAACACTTTATCGTATTCTGACCAAATTTGGTGTTTGTTACGCCAACCATGACCTGAGGCGACCTGCATAGTGTTGGTGCAGCGCCACCTAGTGGTCCGAGATACAAAAATTGGGTATTTTTTGCAATAACTTCTGAACATTTGGGCCAAAAATCACAAAACTGGTCTCTTTAGATTTGTCATTTTGGGAGTCGGCCATTTTGAATTTTGTCATGAAATGCTATATTTTACGAACGCATTGGCATATCATTACGAAACTTAGTATGTGTCTTCGACACCAAGCCCTGAAGGTGCTCAAAAGGTTTCGTTGCAGCACCATCTTGTGGACAATAGTTGTAATGAAATTTCCATATTTGGCCGAACGTCATGTCCGCCATTTTGTTTTCCTCTAAAAACCTACTTTTTCGAACTACTCCTTGATCTTTTGTCCGATTTTCACCAAATTTGGCTCAGATCATCTTCAGATCATGACAGCAACACATTATGGATTTCATGTCGATAGACAAAACCGTTTTCGTATAGCGTATCAACAAAGTTGAGGCATGATGCCAAAAGGCATATTGACATCAAACTTTGCGTGTGTCATTGTCACCTCACTCTGACCACGACACATCAATTTCGTAGGGGCGCCACCTATTGGTCAAAAGTCTTAAATCATATGACTAATAACTGTATTTATGATTGTTCAGCCATTTTGCTTTAATGGCTCATTGTTGCAGTCGATCTGACACTCCCAGCCGTTATTGTCTCTGATAATGGTTATATAAACAGTGTTATTTCTACACCACTTTATACAGGTTTCAAAGCAGCTTCACTGTAATAAAATCAATAATGCAAACTTCATCAAATATTAGACATTTCAATTCAGCTCAAGTTTTGTTCTCATCTGATATCAGTGCAGTGAAATCAGTAATATTACTGAATATTAACACGACCGATCCCTCAGAATCATAACACAACAGCAGAACATTAACATTTCACATTTATTCAGGCTCTCAATAAAAACATTCCCACAGAATCACGTCTACACACACATAAAAACACACAGATCCAGCAGTGAGGCGTCTGTCACCAGAAGTCATCGTCCGGTTCTTCACGTGATGTCAGGCCAACACTGCGGAGCGGAACGAAGGTTAGTGATGAATGATATCTCACACAGTGTGTTGTTGAACAGTAACGGACACAAACGTGTAACCTGTGCTCGTGGTCAGACAGGAGAAGCTCCTCCTGACTTTGGTTCTCGGACGCCGCTTTATTTGGGCTCTGAAAGTTTACACACAGCCATCATGAACATGTGACATTATTCTTTGTTTATGAGAAATGACCCCTATTTAAGACCATTTTGCATGACAGTAGAGTGAGTAGATGTGTGTGTCCTTCGTTGATGTGAATGTGCTCTTTTTGATGTACCTGCTCCTTCGGCTGGTCCTGCATGAGCATCATCATGTACTTCTGAAGCGGATTGGCCACATCCGCTCCTCCTCCAATCGCTGCGGCCGTTACCGTCACATGACCTTCTGAACTGTCCCTCTTCTCCTCTGCTGGTTTCTCGTTTTGATCCTCCTGAAAGCAGACGGATACAGTCACAATGATTTTAATGCTTGTTATTAAACACATTCTGATCTCTGTGGTGTGATTCATGAACAAATGACTCTTACGAAGCGATTCTTTTAAATGAATCACTCAAACTGACTCCTGAACTCATGTGTTCACTAAAACAAAACCTGCTCCTGCTTGAGTCTCTCCAGCTCTCGCTCTTCTCTCTCCTGCGCCTCCTCTCTCTCCCTCCGTCTCCTCTCCTCTCTCCTCTTCCTCTCCTCCTCCCAGCTCTTCTCCTCTTCCTCAGGCATGTCTGTCTTTACGGCTGCGTCTGATGATGATGATGATGATGATGCCTGTACATCTGAAAAACAAGCACTAGTTTATATGCAGTGATTTAAAAACACACAGAGGAAGATCTGAACAGCGGATGAAGATCCGTCTCACCCTGATGATCCCGGCGATGTTCCGGCTGAGAGTCCTGGAGTCTCTCGAGGATACACTCCTGATCTGTGGACACAACTGAACACACACACACACACACACTATACTGTATAAAGCACTGTATAAATAAAGGGGACTATCGCAGACACAGGCAGAAGCACACACACACACACGCTGATGAACGCTCACATTGTACGGGGTCGCTGAGGTCGTGGAGTGTGATCTTCTCTGGCTGAGGAGACGACTCTGAACTGGATATGATTTCCTGTAGTTTGGGTGGACTGAGAAATCAGAACAAACACAATTAGAATATAATAAAGATATAAATATAAACACTGTGGAGTGTCAGAGGAGTGTCTGTGGAGTGTCAGAGGAGTGTCAGAGGAGTGTCAGTGGAGTGTCAGAGGAGTGTCTGTGGAGTGTCAGAGGAGTGTCAGTGGAGTGTCTGTGGAGTGTCAGAGGAGTGTCAGAGGAGTGTCAGTGGAGTGTCTGTGGAGTGTCTGTGGAGTGTCAGAGGAGTGTCAGAGGAGTGTCAGAGGAGTGTCAGTGGAGTGTCAGTGGAGTGTCTGTGGAGTGTCTGTGGAGTGTCAGTGGAGTGTCAGTGGAGTGTCAGTGGAGTGTCTGTGGAGTGTCTGTGGAGTGTCAGTGGAGTGTCAGAGGAGTGTCAGAGGAGTGTCTGTGGAGTGTCAGAGGAGTGTCAGTGGAGTGTCAGAGGAGTGTCTGTGGAGTGTCAGAGGAGTGTCTGTGGAGTGTCAGTGGAGTGTCAGAGGAGTGTCAGAGGAGTGTCAGTGGAGTGTCTGTGGAGTGTCAGAGGAGTGTCAGAGGAGTGTCAGTGGAGTGTCAGAGGAGTGTCAGAGGAGTGTCAGTGGAGTGTCTGTGGAGTGTCAGTGGAGTGTCTGAGGAGTGTCTGTGGAGTGTCAGTGGAGTGTCAGAGGAGTGTCAGTGGAGTGTCAGTGGAGTGTCTGTGGAGTGTCAGAGGAGTGTCAGAGGAGTGTCAGTGGAGTGTCAGTGGAGTGTCAGAGGAGTGTCAGAGGAGTGTCAGTGGAGTGTCAGAGGAGTGTCTGTGGAGTGTCTGTGGAGTGTCAGAGGAGTGTCAGTGGAGTGTCAGAGGAGTGTCTGTGGAGTGTCAGTGGAGTGTCAGAGGAGTGTCTGTGGAGTGTCTGTGGAGTGTCAGAGGAGTGTCTGTGGAGTGTCTGTGGAGTGTCTGTGGAGTGTCAGAGGAGTGTCAGAGGAGTGTCTGTGGAGTGTCAGAGGAGTGTCAGTGGAGTGTCAGAGGAGTGTCAGTGGAGTGTCAGAGGAGTGTCTGTGGAGTGTCAGAGGAGTGTCTGTGGAGTGTCAGAGGAGTGTCTGTGGAGTGTCTGTGGAGTGTCTGTGGAGTGTCAGAGGAGTGTCAGGAGTGTCTGGAGTGTCAGTGGAGTGTCAGAGGAGTGTCAGTGGAGTGTCAGAGGAGTGTCAGTGGAGTGTCAGTGGAGTGTCCGAGGAGTGTCTGTGGAGTGTCAGAGGAGTGTCTGTGGAGTGTCAGAGGAGTGTCTGTGGAGTGTCAGAGGAGTGTCTGTGGAGTGTCAGTGGAGTGTCTGTGGAGTGTCAGTGGAGTGTCAGTGGAGTGTCTGTGGAGTGTCAGAGGAGTGTCAGTGGAGTGTCAGTGGAGTGTCCGAGGAGTGTCTGTGGAGTGTCTGTGGAGTGTCAGAGGAGTGTCTGTGGAGTGTCTGTGGAGTGTCAGAGGAGTGTCAGTGGAGTGTCTGTGGAGTGTCAGTGGAGTGTCAGAGGAGTGTGTGTGGAGTGTCAGAGGAGTGTCAGTGGAGTGTCAGTGGAGTGTCAGAGGAGTGTCTGTGGAGTGTCAGTGGAGTGTCAGAGGAGTGTCTGTGGAGTGTCAGTGGAGTGTCAGTGGAGTGTCAGAGGAGTGTCTGTGGAGTGTCAGTGGAGTGTCAGAGGAGTGTCTGTGGAGTGTCAGTGGAGTGTCTGTGGAGTGTCAGTGGAGTGTCAGTGAAGTGTCTGTGGAGTGTCAGAGGAGTGTCAGTGGAGTGTCAGTGGAGTGTCAGAGGAGTGTCTGTGGAGTGTCAGTGGAGTGTCAGAGGAGTGTCTGTGGAGTGTCTGTGGAGTGTCAGAGGAGTGTCAGTGGAGTGTCAGAGGAGTGTCAGTGGAGTGTCAGTGGAGTGTCTGGAGTGTCAGAGGAGTGTCTGTGGAGTGTCTGTGGAGTGTCTGTGGAGTGTCAGAGGAGTGTCAGAGGAGTGTCAGTGGAGTGTCAGAGGAGTGTCTGTGGAGTGTCAGTGGAGTGTCTGTGGAGTGTCAGAGGAGTGTCTGTGGAGTGTCAGTGGAGTGTCAGAGGAGTGTCTGTGGAGTGTCAGAGGAGTGTCAGTGGAGTGTCAGAGGAGTGTCAGTGGAGTGTCAGAGGAGTGTCTGTGGAGTGTCAGAGGAGTGTGTGTGGAGTGTCAGAGGAGTGTCAGTGGAGTGTCAGAGGAGTGTCTGTGGAGTGTCAGAGGAGTGTCTGTGGAGTGTCAGAGGAGTGTCTGTGGAGTGTCTGTGGAGTGTCTGTGGAGTGTCAGTGGAGTGTCAGTGGAGTGTCTGTGGAGTGTCAGTGGAGTGTCTGTGGAGTGTCTGTGGAGTGTCAGTGGAGTGTCTGTGGAGTGTCTGTGGAGTGTCTGTGGAGTGTCAGTGAAGTGTCTGTGGAGTGTCTGTGGAGTGTCAGTGGAGTGTCAGTGGAGTGTCAGAGGAGTGTCTGTTGAGTGTCAGAGGAGTGTCAGTGGAGTGTCTGTTGAGTGTCAGAGGAGTGTCAGTGGAGTGTCTGTGGAGTGTCAGAGGAGTGTCTGTGGAGTGTCTGTGGAGTGTCAGGGGAGTGTCTGTGGAGTGTCAGGGGAGTGTCAGGGGAGTGTCAGTGGAGTGTCTGTGGAGTGTCTGTGGAGTGTCAGAGGAGTGTCTGTGGAGTGTCAGAGGAGTGTCTGTGGAGTGTCAGTGGAGTGTCAGTGGAGTGTCTGTGGAGTGTCAGAGGAGTGTCTGTTGAGTGTCAGGGGAGTGTCTGTGGAGTGTCAGAGGAGTGTCAGTGGAGTGTCTGTGGAGTGTCTGTGGAGTGTCAGAGGAGTGTCAGTGGAGTGTCTGTGGAGTGTCTGTGGAGTGTCAGAGGAGTGTCTGTGGAGTGTCAGAGGAGTGTCTGTGGAGTGTCAGAGGAGTGTCTGTGGAGTGTCAGTGGAGTGTCAGAGGAGTGTCAGTGGAGTGTCAGTGGAGTGTCTGTGGAGTGTCAGTGGAGTGTCAGTGAAGTGTCTGTGGAGTGTCTGTGGAGTGTCAGAGGAGTGTCAGTGGAGTGTCTGTGGAGTGTCAGTGGAGTGTCTGTGGAGTGTCAGAGGAGTGTCTGTGGAGTGTCTGTGGAGTGTCAGTGGAGTGTCTGTGGAGTGTCAGTGGAGTGTCAGTGGAGTGTCTGTGGAGTGTCAGTGGAGTGTCTGTGGAGTGTCTGTGGAGTGTCAGAGGAGTGTCAGTGGAGTGTCAGTGGAGTGTCTGTGGAGTGTCAGTGGAGTGTCAGTGGAGTGTCAGTGGAGTGTCAGTGGAGTGTCAGTGGAGTGTCAGTGGAGTGTCAGTGGAGTGTCTGTGGAGTGTCAGTGGAGTGTCAGTGGAGTGTCTGTGGAGTGTCTGTGGAGTGTCAGTGGAGTGTCAGAGGAGTGTCAGTGGAGTGTCAGTGGAGTGTCTGTGGAGTGTCAGAGGAGTGTCAGTGGAGTGTCAGTGGAGTGTCAGTGGAGTGTCTGTGGAGTGTCAGAGGAGTGTCAGTGGAGTGTCAGTGGAGTGTCAGTGGAGTGTCAGTGGAGTGTCAGTGGAGTGTCAGGGGCGTGTGCACCTGCGGCTGTGGCGTGTGGTGCTCTTCATCCTGGGGCTGCTGGGAGGACTGATGTGTGTGAAGTCTCCGGATGAGATCGGGGAGATCTGCCTCTCTGTAAACACCAGCGCCGCTCGACCGCCGTCAGAGCTCGTCCTCGGCCGCTCTGCACAAAACACACGATTACAGTCAATCAGCTTCACAGGGACAAACAGAATCAATGATATCTGGAAGAACATATGCTCAACTTGGGTTGCATTTCCAGCCAAATATTTCCGGTTGCCGAGATCTCAGTACCTTGAGTGAATGAGTGAGCGTCCTGATCAGCACCGGCTGGGCGTTTGCTCTTGGACACGGACAGCGGTGTGGAGGACAGACGTCTGGCCGGAGGAGAGATGAGTCTCAGTGGGTTCCTCTCTCTCGGAGAGGGCGTTCTGCTGAGTCCCTCCAGCGGCTGCTCGCGCTCCTTCTCTACGGGACGTCCTGCCGGAGCGAAGCTCACTCTATAGCCGGAGACGGGTCTGGGAAGCGTGGGATCTTCAGCGGACACGGCATGGGCGGCCGCCGAGTGAATGGCTCTTTGCTGATGGCTCCTGTAGGCTTCCTCCAGCCGCTCAGCTTCCTGCTCCAGCTCTCGAATCCTGGCCAGAGCGCCACTCACCAGTCCGGAGTCGTGCTCGGGGGCCTCGGAGTGAGACCACGGGAGCCTCGGGCCCCTGAGGGCCGGCCCTGCTTCAGATAAATCACCGTCACAAGCAGCCCTGGGCTTTCTGAGCAGAGCGGCGTCTACGTAAATGTCTGGAGGAACCAGCCTGTCAGGGGTCAAACTGAGAACAGATCGGTCTACCAGGGAAGGCTTGGGATTTCGAAGGACCTCGTTCTCCAGAGCTGTTCCAATCATGGAACAACACAGCAAATCAAAGAGAAAGAGAGAAAGAGAGAGAGAGAGAGTGACCGAAAACCCCAAACCACCAAACACACTACTAATGAAAGATCAGGGTTCCCACGGCGTTTGACCAGTCGACTAAAATGCCAGTTTGTGATTCATAAAAATTATTCAGAATGAGTTATGAAGTCACTTGAACGAAGAGATTCACAAATGAATCCTTCAGAATGGAACCTTGGAAACGGTGGTCCCAGCTCTTTTCAGGTCATTGACCAGCTCCTCCCGTGTAGTTCTGGGCTGATTTCTCACCTTTCTTAGGATCGTTGAGACCCCACGAGGTGAGATCTTGCATGGAGCCCCAGTCCGAGGGAGATTGACAGTCATGTTTAGCTTCTTCCATTTTCTAATGATTGCTCCAACAGTGGAGCTTTTTTCACCAAGCTGCTTGGCAATTTCCCCGGAGCCCTTTCCAGCCTTGTGGAGGTGTACAATTTTGTCTCTAGTGTCTTTGGACAGCTCTTTGGTCTTGGCCATGTTAGTAGTTGGATTCTTACTGATTGTATGGGGTGGACAGGTGTCTTTATGCAGCTAACGACCTCAAACAGGTGCATCTAATTTAGGATAATAAATGGAGTGGAGGTGGACATTTTAAAGGCAGACTAACAGGTCTTTGAGGGTCAGAATTCTAGCTGATAGACAGGTGTTCAAATACTTATTTGCAGCTGTATCATACAAATAAATAGTTAAAAAATCATACATTGTGATTTCTGGATTTTTTTTTTTAGATTATGTCTCTCACAGTGGACATGCACCTACGATGACAATTTCAGACCCTCCATGATTTCCAAGTGGGAGAACTTGCAAAATAGCAGGTGTTCAAATACTTATTTTCCTCACTGTATATAGGCTATATATAATAGAAGGGGAACCGGCCCCTGGGTGTGTCCACAACATCGAATCTGGCCCCCTTTAAAAAAAAGTTTGGACACCCCTGTCATAACTCATTCTGAACTCTTTCTCACTAATGACACATTAATAACGATTCATTAACAGTGTTGGGGAAAGTTACTTTGAAAAGTAATGCATTACAATATTGCGTTACTCCCTTAAAAAGTAACTAATTGAGTTACTTAGTTACTCTTTAAGAAAAGTAATGCGTTACGTTACTTTTGCGTTACTTTTTCTCACCTGGGCTGGGCTTGTTTTGTTTTTTTAATAG
>CM042243.1:1381068-1386068 GCA_023566225.1 Romanogobio albipinnatus | reverse complement strand
GGATTCTTTGATGAATAGAAAGTTCTAAAAGAACAATGTTTATGTGAAATAGAATGTTTTGTAACATTATAAATGTCTTTACTGTCACTCTTGACACTTTTAATGTGTCCTTGATGAATAAAAGTCTTGAATAATAATAATAATAATCTGAACCCAACTTTTGAAAATGAAAGCTCATCAAGACAAACTTGGACAATGCCTTGTCTGTTACACACACAAACACACACAACACAACAACTGCATCAAAAGATGAGGATTTTGAGTAGCGTCACAAGAGCGACCTCTGCAGGACTGATGAACAGATCATCTCTGCGTACTTCACCATCTCGCTCTTCAGTTTCTGCTCGAACGAGTCCTCCATGCTCTTCACAGACAGTTCTCTCCTCCTCAGGAGATCCTCCACGGCCTTCAGCTTCTCCTCGTGCAGCTTACAGGTTCTGAGGCGATAATATATAAGAGATTTAATATTATAAACAAGGTCTCAGTCAAAGAAGAGTTAAAGAGCTCGTATCACGAGGAACTCAGTGTATAAAACACAGTGTAACTGTCAGAACATGTTATTTTAGTATGCAAATTAGCTTTTTTAGCACATTCAGATTTTTTGGTAAGACTTTACTTTGCCTTTACGTCTAAAGCATTATAAAGGTATTCATAATATATGTGCACAGGGTTCCTACACATTATCCATTTCAAATTTACATACTTTTCCAGACTGAAATTTCCAAACTTCTGTAGATTTTCAGACCATATTTAACATAGATAGTTCATACAGCATTATTTTCAGCTTTATATTTGGTATAGAAGTACAATGGCACAATATGGCTGTGCATTGGCCTATTTGCCAAGTTCAAGGGTCTATAAAAAATACTGGTATTGGGAAAAAGTGTCCAAAAGTTGGATTTTGTTAGTGCAGTACCTCTAATATCAAGGTCTAATGTCCAATTTAACGCATCCTCTGTGGCGGTGGAGAAACCATGACATGAAATGGGCTGATGGCACAATATGGCTGTGCATTGGCCTATTTGCCAAGTTCAAGGGTCTATAAAAAATGCTGGTATTGGGAAAAATGGGTAAAAATTTGGCTTTTGTTAGAACAGTACATCATATTTCAAAGACTAATGTCCAATTTAACGCATCCTCTGTGGCGGCGGAGAAACCATGACACGAAATGGGCTGATAGCACAATATGGCTGTGCATTGGCCTATTTGCCAAGTTCAAGGGTCTATAAAAAATACTGGTATTGGGAAAAAGTGTCCAAAAGTTGGATTTTGTTAGTGCAGTACCTCTAATATCAAGGTCTAATGTCCAATTTAACGCATCCTCTGTGGTGGCGGAGAAACCATGACACGAAATGGGCTGATAGCACAATATGGCTGTGCATTGGCCTATTTGCCAAGTTCAAGGGTCTATAAAAAATGCTGGTATTGGGAAAAATGGGTAAAAATTTGGCTTTTGTTAGAACAGTACATCATATTTCAAAGACTAATGTCCAATTTAACGCATCCTCTGTGGCGGTGGAGAAACCATGACACGAAATGGGCTGATGGCACATTATGGCTGTGCATTGGCCTACTTGCCAAGTTCAAGGGTCTATAAAAAACACTGGTGTTGGGAAAAAGTGTCCAAAATTTGGCTTTTGTCAGAACAGTACATCATATTTCAAAGACTAATGTCCAATTTAACGCATCCTCTGTGGCGGTGGAGAAACCATGACACGAAATGGGCTGATGGCACAATATGGCTTGCTTATTAAAAAAGTCTTGATTTAACGAATTTGTCTTTGGCGTCCAAGAAACCACACCGCAAAATGGGCTGATGGAGCAAAAGGTGGCTCAGTGTGTATTGTCCTATATGCTAAGTTTAATGGTTTTTCATGCACACATGAAAGTCTGTATATATATTTTTAATTTTTGCAAAAAATATCGGCTGTTTGTCGCATGTTTTATAATGTCTAAAGGTGTGTTCAATAAATAGAGTATTATAACTGGTTACAATTATTCATGAGATCATAGAATATATAAAGCGTTACCTTTTTTATTTGTATATATAATTTTACATTTTAGTTCAGAGTCATTTTATGTGTGTTTAAATGTATATTTGATTTATTTATTGTGTTTTAGTTTAGTAATATTAGCACTTCAATTGACAAACTTAGTTGCCAAAGCAACCCTACATTTTTTTAGTTTTTCCTCTAATATTTTAGCGTTTAATAACTTTATATCCACTTATTCTTTAATAGTTTTAGTTTAGTTAATTTTGTTGGCTAAATAGCGAGTTTCACTCACTTGTCGAAGGCCTCCGTCCTCTGTTTGAGCTCCGTCTCTCGGCTCCGCACAGATTCGATTTCCCTCAGCACGGCTTGTCTTTGAGCATATATTTCTTTTTCCTCGATCTGGATCAGATTCCGTCCAACAGCTGATTTGTATTTTGCATTTATTTTGGACATTAGTGTTGTATGTATTTGATGGCAGTACCTCCTGTTGCTTGTGTAATCTCTCGATGGCGTTTCTCTCTCGACTCGTGAGCGCCTCAGACTTCATCTCGTGCGTTCTCTCCATGTCTCGTCTCAGCTCCAGGATCTCTCTCCGCGAGGACTCCTTCTCCTCCCTCTTCACCTTCGCCATCTCCACATCCATGAAGTGCTGCATCTGCACGAGGACAGTAAACAGCTTCTGAAAACAGCTGGATTACACGTGTACACCACTGCACGGGCGGCGGGCGGCAGACCTTTGCGTTCAGCTCCACCTGTGCCTGCTCCTGGATCTCCTTCCTGTACTCCGCGAGCTTCGCCTCCACTGACGCCCAGCGGTCTCCTCTGTGGCGAAGCACTTCATACTCCTCGTCAATCAGCTGCATCTTCTCAACTTCACAAAGAGAACACGTTTACAGAGATTCACACAACCAACACAGTGGCACAACGTAGGCGAAGGCTCACCGAGAGACTCTTTATGCGCTGATCTGGAGGTGGTTTGGGTGGAGGTGTCACAGCGGTCTCTGTAAGCGTCCGTGAGCTGCATGAAGAGGCTCATCAGGAAACCTGTGGGGTGGAATGATTTACAGAGACTGGATATTCAAAAAGAATTAGGATGGGATTTTCATGGGGCAAAATAAGAGGGATTGATGACGTTTAAAAACCATTTACATTAAAAAAAACAACCAAATTAGTACTAAATAGTGCTGAAAGGCAGAATAGTAAATGTCTCAGATGTGTATTGACTGAGTTTTGTAGAGGAGGCTCAGAATGACAGTTTCCACCTGAGCTCTGGAGCCAAATCACAGGGGTGTAAACATGACTTTAGAAAGATGGCAGCATCATTATTTTATTCTCACACAGAGATTGGTAGATCTATTAGTGAAATCTGTTGACTTTATCAATCTGTGTGTCATTATATGCCAACGGTGAGCGCTCAAACATGGGGAATAAGCACTTCTGCTGTGTCTTTGACTCAAGTTTGCTCGCCTGTAGCTCCAGAAGTATTAAAGATATCTGAATATCCTTTTAGATTCTGGTTCTTAACTAACTTTTCTTTTGAGATCCTCATTTTAAAGGCCCTTGATGGTTCAGTCCCAGAGATATGGAGATCTCAATGCGGCTCCATGAGTAAAATGGTCATTTTTAGTGGTCGAAAACCAAATGTGGGTCTGTTTGCACACAGCTGAACACTTTTTTCTTTTAAAGAGGAATATCTGAACAACAAATAATGTTAAAACTAGAAATGCATCTCATTTTTATCCATCAACACTATTGCTTATACGTGTCTGAATGCCATAAACATTCCTTTTCCAAAGTTTGCTCGCCTGTAACTCCAGAAGTATTAAAGATATCTGAATATCCTTTTAGATTCTGGTTCTTAACTAACTTTTCTTTTGAGATCCTCATTTTAAAGGCCCTTGATGGTTCAATCCCAGAGATATGGAGATCTCAATGCGGCTCCAGGAGTAAAATCAACACATTTTCAGTGGTCGAAAACCAAATGTAACCAAAAAACCATGTGAACAAGGAGCTGCGTTGAGATTCCCACATCTATGGGACTGAACTGTTTAAGGCCTCGAAAATAAAAATGTAAAAAGAAAAGTTTGTTAAGAACCAGAATCTAGAATCATATTAAGATATCTTTAATACGTTTTGAGAAAAACTTTGGAAAAAACAATACTTATGGCACTCAGACACAAATGTTCTCGTGTTGAAAGAGAAAAAAAAAGATGAATTTACAGTTTTAACATGATTTGTTCTTCAGATGTTCCTCTTTAAATATAAAAAGTATCATCTGTGTGCAAACAGACCCACATTTAGGCGACCACTGAAATTGACCATTTTACTCATGGAGCCGCATTGAGATCTCCATATCTCTGGGATTGAACCATCAAGGGCCTTTAAAATGAGGATCTCAAAAGAAAAGTTAGTTAAGAACCAGAATCTAAAAGGATATTCAGATATCTTTAATACTTCTGGAGCTACAGGCGAGCAAACTTGAGTCAAAGACACAGCAGAAGTGCTTATTCCCCATGTTTGAGCGCTCACCGTTGGCATATAATGACACACAGATTGATAAAGTCAACAGATTTCACTAATAGATCTACCAATCTCTGTGTGAGAATAAAATAATGATGCTGCCATCTTTCTAAAGTCATGTTTACACCCCTGTGATTTGGCTCCAGAGCCATTGAGTCATTCTGAGCCTCCTCTACACAACAGTGAAAAGTTTCCAAACTTCGGTTGATTTGACACCACTAGTACATGAATGTCACCTTAAAATAAAGTGTTACCAGATTTATTACCAAATTTTGAAAAAGAAAGCCCAATCATGACCTACCCGTCTGTCCCGTCTGGATCTCTGAGACCTGCCCGGATGAGAAGGAACCGTTAAAACAACGCCTGATCCACACTAATGGTGTTTAAGCGTGTGTGTTATTACCAGAGATGTGTATAAGGGCATGTGAGGGCTGATCTTCATGAGCTGCAGAAGCTCTCTGGCTGATAACACCTGGAAGACACACA
>CM042243.1:1366068-1376068 GCA_023566225.1 Romanogobio albipinnatus | reverse complement strand
ACTGCTGTGAAACAACACTCACCGGAGAAAGCGCTGAATACATGTAAAGGGGACTTGACGTCATTGATACTTGACAACATGAGGATTGCCAGGTGTCAATGACGTCAAGTCACCACCAATCACCTTATCAGTGACATCATCATGACATCAGGTATCAGTGACATCATCATGTTGTCATTCATGATCAGTGACATGATGTCAGGAATTAGTGACATCATCATGTTGTCATTCATGATCAGTGACATGATGTCAGGAATTAGTGACATCATCATGATGTCACTAATGCATGATGTCACTGATACCTGATGTCATGATGATGTCACTAATTCATGATGATGTCACTGATTCCTGATGTCACTGATTCCTGATGTCACTGATTCCTGATGTCATGATGATGTCACTGATTCCTGATGTCATGATGTCACTGATACCTGATGTCATGATGTCACTAATTCATGATGTCATGTCACTGATACCATGTCACTAATTCATGATGATGTCACTGATTCCTGATGTCATGATGATGTCACTAATTCATTATGTCACTAATTCATGATGATGTCACTGATTCCTGATGTCATGATGATGTCACTGATTCCTGATGTCATGATGTCACTGATACCTGATGTCATGATGTCACTAATTCATGATGTCATGTCACTGATACCATGTCACTAATTCATGATGATGTCACTGATTCCTGATGTCATGATGATGTCACTAATTCATTATGTCACTAATTCATGATGATGTCACTGATTCCTGATGTCACTGATTCCTGATGTCATGATGATGTCACTGATTCCTGATGTCATGATGTCACTGATACCTGATGTCATGATGTCACTAATTCATGATGTCATGTCACTGATACCATGTCACTAATTCATGATGTCACTGATTCCTGATGTCATGATGATGTCACTAATTCATTATGTCACTAATTCATGATGATGTCACTGATTCCTGATGTCACTGATTCCTGATGTCATGATGATGTCACTGATTCCTGATGTCATGATGTCACTGATACCTGATGTCATGATGTCACTAATTCATGATGTCATGTCACTGATACCATGTCACTAATTCATGATGTCACTGATTCCTGATGTCATGATGATGTCACTAATTCATTATGTCACTAATTCATGATGATGTCACTGATTCCTGATGTCATTGATTCCTGATGTCATGATGGTGTCACTGATTCCTGATGTCATGATGATGTCACTGATTCCTGATGTCATGATGATGTCAGAGTCCTGATGTCACTGATTCCTGATGTCACTAATTCATGATGATGTCACTGATTCCTGATGTCATGATGATGTCACTGATTCCTGATGTCACTGATTCCTGATGTCATGATGATGTCACTGATTCCTGATGTCATGATGATGTCACTAATTCATGATGATGTCACTGATTCCTGATCATGATGATGTCACTGATTCCTGATGTCATGATGTCATTGATTCCTGATGTCACTGATACCGGATGTCATGATGATATCACTAATTTATGATGTCATGTCACTGATACCATGTCACTAATTCATGATGATGTCACTGATTCCTGATGTCATGATGATGTCACTGATTCATTATGTCACTGATTCCTGATGTCACTAATTCATGATGATGTCACTGATTCCTGATGTCATGATGATGTCACTGATTCATTATGTCACTGATTCCTGATGTCACTAATTCATGATGATGTCACTGATTCATTATGTCACTGATTCCTGATGTCACTAATTCATGATGATGTCACTGATTCATTATGTCACTGATTCCTGATGTCACTAATTCATGATGATGTCACTGATTCCTGATGTCACTAATTCATGATGATGTCACTGATAACTGATGTCACTGAACCTGATGTCAGTGCGATGATGATGATGCTGTTTCTGATCTGCTGACAGGATGACCACAGGCATCTGAATCAGTTCATCGCTCACGCCGCTCTGGATCTGGTGGATGAGAACATGTGGCAGTCCAGCAACATGTACCTGAAGACCGTGGACAAGTTCAACGAGTGGTTCGTCTCTGCCTTCGTCACCGCTGGTCATATCCTCTTAATCTTCATAGTAAACCATATGCTTGCATGCAAGAAATATTATTTTATGTATAACCGTCCGATCTGAGGACTTTATGAAACACGTTTGAGCAAGTTGAAATGAGTTTTCCCTAACTCTACTCTCACACACATGAGATTTATTATGCTCCATGATGTCCGGCAAGAGGATGGGATCAAGAACTTCTTTAATGATGTTTATGATCTGTACATCAAGGTAAGTCATGCATTATTTCTGCTGGGGTGTTTCTGGACCACAGGACTTAAAACATGTTCTGTGTGTTTTTGCCCAGTTTGCAATGAATCCCTTCTATGAAGCCAACGCTCCGATCCGCTCCACAGCGTTCGACAGGAAGGTGCAGTTCCTCGGGAAGAAGCATCTCATCAGCTGATCAGCTTTACACACACACACACACACACTCTTTTGTTCTCATGAATAAATAAACATGTCTCTCAACATCCAGAGCTGTTTCCTCAGTTTCTCCTGCAAATGGTGTGTGAGTAAAGATCATACACACACCTCACGCTTGTACATCATTACATCAAATAAACCATTTCCACAAGTATTGTTCCATACTTTTAATTTCAATTGAACAAACTATTGAGATTTTAGTGCTTCTTTTCAAAGTGCTTCAACTCTCCACCTTCTCATCCATATCTTTAGTACGTTTTGGCACACGCTACACAGTTTTGTAATGTTAATATATTAGAGATCCGCCCCAGTGTGTGAACGCCTGTCCTGCACCAGTTAATCAGTTATGGGAACACATCCACGTTTCCTCAACACAAACATCTAAACATTCTGAAATCAGCTCATTTACTGGAGACGCCACATGACTGGAGATATTACAGGACAAACTAATTCCCTTTGAATTACGTTTATTTTTCTGTCCTGATACGTCATGATGACATCACTGATACCGACGACATGATGACGTCACTGATACCCGACGTCATGATGCCGTCACTGATACCCGACGTCATGATGATGTCACTGATACCCGACGTCATGATGATGTCACTGATACCCGACGTCATGATGATGTCACTGATACCCGACGTCATGATGATGTCACTGATACCCGACGTCATGATGATGTCACTGATACCCCACGTCATGATGATGTCACTGATACCCCACGTCATGATGATGTCACTGATACCCCACATGATGATGTCACTGATACCCCACATGATGATGTCACTGATACCCCACATGATGATGTCACTGATACCCCACATGATGATGTCACTGATACCCCACATGATGATGTCACTGATACCCCACATGATGATGTCACTGATACCCCACATGATGATGTCACTGATACCCCACATGATGATGTCACTGATACCCCACATGATGATGTCACTGATACCCCACATGATGATGTCACTGATACCTGACGACATGTCACTGATACCCCACATGATGATGTCACTGAATACCCCACATCATGTCACTGATACCTGACATCATGATGATGTCACTGATACCCCACATGATGATGTCACTGATACCCCACATGAAGATGTCACTGATATCTGATGACATGATGCAACTGATACCCCACGTCATGATGACATCACTGATACCTGACGTCATGATGATGTCACTGATACCTTACCTCACAATGATGTCACTGATACCTGACGTCATGATGTCACTGATACCTGACGTCATGATGATGTCACTGATACCTGACGTCATGATAATGTCACTGATACCTGACGTCATGATGATGTCACTGATACCTTACATCACAATGATGTCACTGATACCTGACGTAATGATGATGTCACTGATACCTGACGTCATGATGATGTCACTGATACCTTACATCACAATGATGTCACTGATACCTGACGTCATGATGATGTCACTGATACCTGACGTCATGATGATGTCACAGATACCTGACGTCATGTCGCTGAAAATAACTGAAGTAATCAACTCTTAATATCTCCAGTTGTTTTGCTTCTCCTGATTTGAGAATCGTTAGATATTTGTGCAGGAAAACGAGACATGATTTAATTCACAGCGTCTCAAATAAACTCCCTGTGTTTTTAATGCGGTTTACATATTTTTAAAAACGCAAAACATAAGTCCTGCTTAGGGAATCGCCGTGCAATAGCGCAGTGCATTTATTACATTTGCTCTTCACTGTCAGACGATCATGCGGAGCACAAAATGACACCCTTAACCCACTCAAATCCCACAGGAGAGATAAATATAAAACATCTGAAGTCACCCAATGAACCCCAGCCAGTGTTTAGTGCATATCCCTGTAGGTGCATGATCAATATAGCGCGGGCCATTAGCAGCACGGCGAGGAGCCGCGGGGCTTCCTGTGCAGGTGGACGGTGTCTGTGGGAATCAAATGCTCGTGCCGCTCCTCCAGAGCCAGAACTCTCCGGACGGCCTCCTCGAATGCGACCGCGACGTTCGTGGCATCTTTCGCGCTGGTCTCGAAATACGGGTGTCCGCCGCTCTCCCTGCACCACTCCTGAGCCTCCTCGCTGGTCACCTGCCTCTCCGACACGTCCACCTTGTTGCCCAGAAGCACGAACGGGAAGCTGTCGGGCTCCTTGACGTCGGCGTAATAGATGAACTCCTTCTTCCAGTTGGCCAGGTTGTGGAAGCTCTGGCTGTCGTCCACGCTGAAGGTCAGCAGGCAGCAGTCGGAGCCGCGGTAGAAGGGCGTCCTCAGGCTGCGGAACCGCTCCTGGCCGGCCGTGTCCCAGATCTGCAGCGTGACCGTGCGGCCGTCCACCTCCAGGTCCTTGTTGAGGAACTCCACGCCGATGGTGTGAAAGAGGTGCGCGTCGAACTTGTTGGTCACATAGCGGTTCATGAGCGAGCTCTTGCCCACGCCGCCATCGCCCAGCAGAATGACCTTCAGAAGAGATGATTTGGATGACATGTTTGTGGTCCTCGTCCTGTAAACTGATCCTGCGGGAACAATGATGACATTTGAATGTTTCTTCTGCTCATTTATTTGATCATAAATACAGTAAAACAGGGAAATATTTCGCCTGATGCATGGACTCCACTAGATAATAAAAGAAAATTTAATAATAATTTAACTCTCGGGGGTTCTTCGGAGCAAAAATGATTATAAAACAATTATAAGAAATGATTATATGAAATTAAAAATCGCAGCTTCATCGGAATGGTCCGAAACTCGGTGACTTTATTGGTACTTGGTATATGAACACCCCAAAAAAAATTGGGGACAGAATTTGAAAAGTCTAAGTGGTCGTAAAAAAAAAATAGTCACACTCAGGACCTTCGGGTCAAAAATTGTGTTTTTGTGTGTGTGTGCGAGTTTTTTTGTCTGTTTTGCACTCTTGATGTTTTAGAGATTCACCCCTTCACTGTTGAGATATGCACTGTATTTTCATATTTTTGCCAATTTCCCATTCATTTCCTATGTGGGTCATTTTTGACCCGAAGGTCCTGAGTGTGACCCATAAATGAAGAACCCCAGAGGGTTAGCAAAGAACATGTGATTCCTCAGAGCAGGCCACCTTCTTCCATTGCTCCGTGGTCGAGATCTGATGCTCGTGCCACTGTTGGTGCTTTGGGCGGTGGACAGGGGTCAGGGGTCAGCATGGGCACCCTGACTGGTCCATACTCCACAAACTGAGATGCTCTGTGTGTTCTGACCCCTTTCTATCAGAACCAGCATTAACTTCTGGAGCAGTTTAAGCTCCAGTAGCTCGTCTGTTTGATCCACACGGGCCAGCCTTCGCTCCCCACGTGCATCAAAGCCGCCCATGTGGCCGGGTCACCCATAGATATGTATAGGTAGATGCTCCATTCGACCTCTCCAGGCACGTCGATGCGCCGCCATTTTAGAATGGTCAACACACATCAACACTTCAGATGCTGTCAATTAGGGATGCCACAATTCTCAATATAATATTGAACCGTTCGGTACGGCATTCACGGTTCAATACGCGCTTGTGAATTGCGTTTTTTTCGGTTTTGCATTTAATTAATTATTTTTCTACAAATTATATAATTTGCCTCCATCCCAATACTGAACAACGCGCCACACACACATCACAGGTTAGTGGTGGAGTTATACTCACGGGACACTATAGTCTAGGGATGGGTCGCGATTTTCGAATATTCGATTGATTTAATTATAGAATATCGAATAGTTTGTGCGATTATCGTCCTCAAAAAAATCCCCATGTTTTCGGTGTGGTGGTGACGGTTCATGTGACCAGAGGGAGGCGCTGCGATAACACCTAAAGCGGTCAGTCAGCTCTCAGGGTGTTTATACTGGGCACGTTTGCTGCGGTCCGAGCTGATTCTTCCCTCCGCCTCCGCAGTGTTGGTCTGGTTTCTACTCAACTTGAACCCTAGTGCGTTTGCGTTCATCTAACGTCATCACAAACGTGCACGGGCATGATAGGAAACAGAACGCGGGTCAAATATATTGGGCTTTTTTAAATTAATTTGGTGCTATTATGTGCAGCTGAGTAAACAACACTTGGGTTTACCGCATGTGTGTCGCTGGAACCGCATGTGTGTCGCTGGAACCGCATGTGTGTCGCTGGAACCGCATGTGTGTCGCTGGAACCGCATGTGCGTCGCTGGAACCGTATGTGCGTCGCTGGAACCGCATGTGTGTCGCTGGAACCGGATGTGAGTCGCTGGAACCGCATGTGTCGCTGGAACCGCATGTGTGTCGCTGGAACCGCATGTGTGTCGCTGGAACCGCATGTGTGTCGCTGGAACCGCATGTGAGTCGCTGGAACCGCATGTGTGTCGCTGGAACCGCATGTGTGTCGCTGGAACCGCATGTGCGTCGCTGGAACCGCACACCCGTGTGTTGTTTCACATTCACGTGAATCGCGGCACAGCTCCGAGAGCAACCGAACTCCGGTTGTGTGTTCTCGGGTTCGGTCCCTCAGTGCACACCAAGCTCTGTATGTAAGCTTTCACATTAGCAATTTTTCATGCGAACCGTGCTCCATTTCAGACTAAACTGCCAGAGTAAAAACACCCTGAGACAACAGAAGAAGAACACATCGCCTCACTGTAGACTTTAGGCATTTAACGGTTGCGGTAACTTGGGGCGATGTCAAATAACAGTCACATGTTTCAGTGTTACTATAATTATATGGCTTGAGTTGATATAGCCTATTCCCTAATGAATTAAACAGTTTGTTATCAAACAGATTGAGAGTGTGAATGGTCTCTCTCTCTCTCTCTCTCTCTTTCTGTTTATATGCGTGTAGCCTTTACATGCGTGCATGCGGGGGAGGAGTTGCGATTTTCGAATAAAAATCGAATAATTCCCAGCGATCTTCGAATATTATTTTTGCTTGAAATGCCCATCCCTACTATAGTCATTCACAATCACCAAAGCTCATTATTTGCTTGCGTTTTAAAGCCTTGCCGGTTAAACATTTCATTTTAACATGCGCTTCTCCGAGCGCGCGCACTAAACGCCTGTCAAACACGTGATTACTGAGCCGTCTTACTGCGCTAATACTGTCAAATACACACAAGGTTAACAGAAACACAGTCGGTTTTGTCTGAAGTGAAAGTAAAGTCGGCGTGTGTCTGTATATCAGATGAGCGCAGGTCTTAAAGTGACAGCAGCGCAGCCTATAGTGAACACGCTGTCCTTAAAGGGACAGTTCACCTCTAAAATTATGTCATTATTTACTCTAATGTTGTTCCAAACCTGTGTTCATTTCTCCATGACAGATGAGTTTTTGAGTGAACTATCCCTTTAATGTTAATACAACAACAAAAGACAAAGAGAAAATCACTCTCTGCTCTCGACTGAAGAACTAATACAGCAGCTTTAACCCTTTAACTGTCTCCCCTCTTTGAGAATACACATGAAAATGCACTATCCAAACTTAAAGGGCTGTAATTCAAGAATGCTTTGGAATATAGACCAAAGTTTGGGCTCGTTTTAAAGACGACACTCTGCAGATTATTATAGCAATTCAAAATATGAAAGTACGAAAAAGTTATGGAAGTTTAAATTTACTGTAAATGAAAAATACTGTATTAAATATTTTTATTTTCATATATTTCATATTAAAAAATTTACTATAAAATTACTATAAAATCAAAGCAATATGTCTAACCAAGTTGTGTTCCAAATTTGAAGTTGATATCACAAAAATTAAAGTCCCCATGAGATATTGTTTAGGGCGCTGTACCAAAAATAGCCACCGGGTGTCATTCAAATTCCATTTATTGTTTTTTTGATGCATTTTCCTGTAAATTTCTGTCCAAATATCACTCCCATCACAAAACAGTCCCCAAATATGGACCCTTGAGACTCAGACCGTTCCGACGATATGTGTTTTGTCAAGATTGGAAAAGATTTTGATTATAAAGTAGTTAAAATAATTGTTGTAATATGAAACATGACACCGCCCACTAGGGGGAGGAGCCCGCTAGAATAATTTAGAGTACCGTTTCCATGGTAACACAATGTCTGATTTCAAAACGGGTTTCACAGGATGAATTTTGAGTTTGTAAGCTTTCGAATGAAACCTAATTTATGATAATTACTCAAATATATGATACGAAAAAAGGCGATCAGAAAATGACGGTTTAGTTAAGAGGTTAATAAGAATCAATGTATATTTTGGTCTATTATAAGTCTTATTTTTACATTTATTCATTCAATTTCATACTTAAATGCTGCTATTAAATATATATAAATCTTTATATATATTTATTTTATATTATATAATACACTAGGAATGTGTGCAAGGTAAGTAAAGTTAAGTTTAAGTAAGGGTTTTCAATTATTTTAAGTAAAATAAAGAAAGAGTATTGCAATATAAAGAGTCTTTTTTCTCCTTAACCTCTCGCTGTTCCTGTCACTTAAGACTAGAAGAGCAAAAAACTGATCAGAACCGAACCCAACCGAGGTTAAAACCCGACGTGTGTATTGAACGCATAAAAACAACAGCCTCTGTAAAGCCCGGCGCGATTCCTCACAGTGACAATGTGTTGGTTTGTGTTTTCATATTTTAAATAAATTAGGGCTGTCAAAAGATTAATCACATCCAAAATAAAAGTTTGTGTTTACATAATATATGTGTGTGAACTGTGTATAATTATTATTTATATATAAAAACACACACAAGCATGTATATATTTAAGAAAAATGTATTATATTTATATATAAAATATTTATATTTATATATAATATAAATTATATACATTTATACAGTATATACATGTAAATATTTCTTAAATATATACATGAATATTTATATAAACATAATATATTTGTGTGTACTCTGTATAATTATTAAGTAAACACAAACTTTTATTTTGGATGTGATTAATCTTTTGACAGCCCTAAAATAAATGTATAATTTATCATTTTGACTCATAATTTATAATTTTCTATATATATTTTCTATATTTTCTATAATGTTCTTAAAATTGTAATTTTACGCGTTTTTTTACGATGATTTTTGAGAATTTAAGCTTTCAGATAATACCTATGATTACTTAAAACATGGGTTGAATAAATAGGCTGTATTAATGTTTATTAAACACATTATTAGCTCATTTATTACTATTTTTATAATTTATTTACTTTGATGGTTGATGGTTTCTTTCACTGCGTTCATTAAAAGCGGAGCAATGAGTCTGTAGGGCTCTCTGATGCTCAATATTAATGAGATGTAAAGATCTTTAACCAATATTTTTTAGAATATACAGAATTATCTCCCATTAATGATAAACGAAATCCTAACTCATCTGCTTCAGTCTATTGATGTATAGATATTCATTTCATGCTTGTGTATAGCGATGGTTGCAGACACACAGACAACATCTGAGGACAAAATGTTCACTTGCTGCCTAATAGATCCCACCCACTAACAGAGATCATCAGTGTTACTCACCGGT
>CM042243.1:1343568-1361068 GCA_023566225.1 Romanogobio albipinnatus | reverse complement strand
ATTTCGCGTCTCCGCATTGACTTAACATGTAAATCACTCGCGCGAATCGCGTCCGGTGTGAACGCACAATTAGAACAACTGATCTGTCCAACACTGAACTCATGAATCAGTTTATTAATTTACTCAGAACGCATCTGACATGAGAACACAAGTGTGCTCACACAATTTAGCAAGAGTGGGTAAGAATTATTTTTAATGATCAACAGTATTTCAGCTTATGTTGACAATGTGTAGTAAAATAAATAGCCTACAATCATTTAGACTGGAGTGAGGTGAAACCAGAACAAAGTTATTAGCGAGCTGATCATTTTTATTAAATTGCATATGGCAGAAAATTAGACTATTTGTTAATTTGTAATGCTACTTTTTAATATTGATATGATTATAAACCAAAACAATTATCTGTAGTGTAAAAAAATGTTTGGTAACTGTCAGATTATTATTGTATGTTTGACTGTTTTTTGTTTCCGCTGCTACATTTGATTTATTTAAAGAAGTTTGATTACAGTCTATTTTAGATTTGAATGCACAATTGTTTTTTAAATATAAGAATTCAACACTTTACATCTGTTATTTTGTCTTAGTTATGTTTAGTTAGTAAAGTCTGGAGCCTTTAGTCTCTTCAAGGAAGGTATAAGGTGGAAGATATGCAGTTTATTATTAATTCAACAATAGTATCGGATCGGTATCGGGTATCGGCAGATACACAAAGCCCAGGCATCGGTATCGGGACTATAGCTATATTATAATTTATCCACATTTCCTTAACACACCCAAATGTTGACATATACACACACACACACACACACTGATATGTCATTAAATAAAAAACAGTGTTTTGATAATATTTTAAATTAGCATTTGATGACGTCGTTTGGTTTGTTAAACGGTTTTATATACAAAAAGAGGCGCATGTTGAACTATAACGTCATTTATTTTGGGATGAAACACGAGCCGTGTCCATAACATTCACCATATTAACTTGTTTACAAAACGAGATGCTGCGACACCGAGCATTAACCGTTTAACCGACCGACCGACGACATTCTGGAAGCGACAGTGTAACCGACACAGAAGGAAACACACACACACATCTGTGAGTGTGTAAGGCGGATAAGTGGAGCAGTTTGATGGATATCAGAGCTGAGAGCGACTCGTTCTCACCTGTAGATGCTGCTGAACACATCAGGCGTCAATAACAGGAAACACCGATTCGATAACAGAAACTACACCCGCGATAAAGCGAAACATGTCGAGTTTGAGCACCCTTCCTCCGGTGGTGCCACACTCCTGCGGCGCGATTGGCTGGCGTGTGTCACGTGACCGCGCCAGCTCACAGGGGATCACGTGATGTGTTGCTACATAAACAGAAGGGTTCAGGGCCGCCGGTACTGTGGTGTAAAACTAGTAATATAATAATAATGACTCTGTTTATAACGATTTTGAAAAAACACTATGAACAAACGTGTAAAAATGGTACAACATTTTAATGAAAAGCAAAATGTACAGCCATTACAATGTTACAGTGTTTATATAATCATATATCAGAACACACAACATGAGTAGCACTTCACACAGAGCAGCAGATCACGAGCAGCGGTGCTGTAAACACGGAGCCGGTCTAGAAGAGGAGCGCCGTGGCATCAGAGCAGGGCCCCGAGAACAGAACCACGTGATCCAGAGCGATCTCCCCGCCGCGCGCCGCCTCGAACACCACCTGAGGACACACCATATATGGCATCATCCGGTCAATTCAGCTTCAGCCACGCCTCATGAGGCTCAAATATTACACACTATTAGAATTACAATAGAATTTAGTTCCTTCACAGTTTGGAAATATCAATTTTTATATGTATTTTATATATAATATTTCCAAATTGTGAAGGAAATACATTTGATGTAGATTTGAATTTATTTCTATTGTATACATTATATTATAATTCTATTATAAATTGAATTTGGAAAATTTCCAATACATTCTAGATTGTGAATATTTCCAAATTATGAAGCAAATAAACTATATTATAATTCTATTATAATTAGAAATATATATAAAATTTGGAATAATTCCAATAAATTATATATAGAGTTTGAATATTTCCAAATTATGAAGCAAATAAATTCTATGAAGATTTTGAACATTTATAATCTATGTAGATTTGAATTTATTTCCATTGTATACATTACATTATAATTGTGTAAAATGTATAGAACATTTGGGAAATTTCCAATAAATTCTAGATTTTGTGAATATTTCCACATTATGAAGCAGATAAATTCTATATAGAGTTTGAATATTTCCAAATTGTGAAGAAAGAACATAATTTCTATATTCAGAATATTTCCAAGTTATGAAGCAAATAAACTATATTATAATTCTATTATAAATTGAAATATATAGAACATTTAGGAAATTTCCAATAAATTCTAGATTTTCTGAATATTTCCACATTATGAAGTAAATAAATTCTATATAGAGTTTGAATAATTCCAAATTCTGAAGCAAATAAACTATATTATAATTCTATTATAAATAGAAATATATAGAACATTTTGAATAATTCCAATAAATTATATATAGATTTTGAATATTTCCAAATTATGAAGCAAATAAATTATATGTAGATTTGAATTTATTTCCATTGTATACATTACATTATAATTCTATTATAAATTCAAATATATAGAACATTTGGGAAATTTCCAATAAATTCTAGATTTTGTGAATATTTCCACATTATGAAGTAAATAAATTCTATATAGAGTTTGAATAATTCCAAATTCTGAAGCAAATAAACTATATTATAATTCTATTATAAATAGAAATATATAGAACATTTCGAATAATTCCAATAAATTATATATAGATTTTGAATATTTCCAAATTATGAAGCAAATAAATTATATGTAGATTTGAATTTATTTTCATTATTTACGTTATATTATAATTCTATTATAAATTGAAATATATAAAACATTTGGAACATTTCCATTAAATTTTATATAGAGTTTGAATATTTCCAAATTATGAAGCAAATAAATTATATGTAGATTTGAATTTATTTCCATTGTATACATTACATTATAATTCTATTATAAATACAAATATATAGAACATTTGGAAAATTTCCAATAAATTCTAGATTGTGAATATTTCCACATTAGGAAGCAGATAAATTCTATATAGAGTTTGAATATTTCCAAATTGTGAAGAAAGAAAATAAATTCTATATTCAGAATATTTCCAAATTATGAAGCAAATAATTCTATATAGATTGTGAATATTTCCAAATTATGAAGTAAATAAATTCTATATATATTTTTAATATTTCCAAATTGTAAAGAAAGAAAATAAATTCTATATTCAGAATATTTCCAAGTTATGAAGCAAATAAATTCTATGTGGTTGAATGAGTGTCCTCTCTCTCTCACCGCCTCTGGAGGGCTGTGTGTCCAGCTGATGGGGATCTTCTCTGACTGCCAGCTGTGGTTGTGAGCTTGTCTTCTCTCCCAGACGACGGGCGCTCTGTTGTCCAGCTTCACTCGTAAGACGCCCATGTGCTGCCCCAGGATGCGGTAATCGAATGTGAGACAGAAGCTGCTCTGCCGCATGAAGTCGTCCAGGAGGAGCCTCAGCCTCGCCTGCTCCTTCCTGTTGCCGACCGGGCCGTCCACGGCCAGGTAATACTCTCGCCCTGAAGAGCCGAAGAGAACGAGCACGCTTACATGTCATCGCCATGGTTCTCGATTCACTGGACATTTCCTTTGGGAGGAAATCTCATGCAACACTGTCAGAAATATGCTGAGCTTAAAGGTGCAGTGTGTAGTATTTATGAGGATCTATTGACAGAAATGCAATATAATACACATAACTCTGTTCTCAGTGAGTGTTATGTGTTTATGACCTTAGAATGAGTCGTTTCTATAGACACACACACCGGTGAAGCCGCCATTTTGTGCCGCCAGGTTTCTACAGTGGCCCTAAAGGGACAAACTTCTGTCAGAGCGCTAGCTACTCTCTGCTGTCTCAGACCACATCTTTGTCCTGTGTGGGCCAACGTAGCTTCTCTATGTGCTTCTAAAGGGACGGATGAGTGGGTGCAATTCACAACCTCACCACTAGATGCTGCTAAAACTTACATACTGCACCTTTAATTCTCACAAATATACACACACACACACACACACACACACACACACACATATATATATATATATATAAACTTACACACTGCACCTTTAATTCTCACAAATACACACACACACACACACACACACACACATATATATAAACTTACACACTGCACCTTTAATTCTCACAAACACACACACACACACACATATATATATATAAACTTACACACTGCACCTTTAATTCTCACAAATACACACACACACACACACACACACACACACACACACACACACACACACACACACACACACACACACATATATATATAAACTTACACACTGCACCTTTAATTCTCACAAATACACACACACACACACACACACACACATACACACACACACATATATATATAAACTTACACACTGCACCTTTAATTCTCACAAATACACACACACACACGGCCAGGTAACTCCTCCATGAACTGCCACCTTAACGTGGTGGAGGGGTTTGAGTACCCGAATGACCCTAGGAGCTATGTTGTCCGGGGCTATATGCCCCTGGTAGGGTCTCCCAAGGCAAACAGGTCCTAGGTGACGGGTCAGACTAAGAGCAGTTCAAAAACCCCTTATGATGACAAAAAGAAGGAGGACCGTGACGTCGCCCGGTATGGCGCAGCCGGGGCCCCACCCTGGAGCCAGGCCTGGGGCTGGGGCTCGTATGCGAGCGCCTGGTGGCCGGGCCTTCCCCCACGGGGTCCGGCCGGGCTCAGCCCAAAGGAGCGACGTGGGGACACCTTCCCGTGGGCCCACCACTCACAGGAGGGACCGTAAGGGGCCGGTGCAAAGCGAATCGGGCAGCAGTCGAAGGCGGGGGCCTAGACGACCCGATCCCTGGACACGGAAACTGGCTCTTGGGACATGGAATGTCACCTCGCTGGCGGGGAAAGAGCCTGAGATTGTGCGTGAGGTTGAGAGGTTCCGACTAGAGATAGTCGGAATCACCTCCACGCATGGCTTGGGCTCTGGAACCACACTCCTCGAGAGGGGATGGACTCTTTACCACTCTGGAGTTGCCCATGGTGAGAGGCGGCGGGCTGGTGTGGGTTTGCTTATAGCCCCCCAGCTCTGCTGCCATGTGTTGGAGTTTACCCCGGTGAACGAGAGGGTCGTTTCCCTGCGGCTTCAGCTTGGGGATAGGTCTCTCACTGTTGTGTGTGCCTACGGGCCAAACAGCAGTGCAGAGTACCCGACCTTCTTGGTGTCCCTGGGAGGGGTGCTGGAGAGTGCTCCGACTGGGGACTCCGTCGTTCTACTGGGGGACTTCAACGCCCACGTGGGCAATGACAGTGAAACCTGGAGGGGCGTGATTGGGAGGAACGGCCCCCCTGATCTGAACCCGAGTGGTGTTCAGTTATTGGACTTCTGTGCTAGTTACAGTTTGTCCATAACGAACACCATGTTCAAGCATAAGGGTGTCCATCAGTGCACATGGCACCAGGACACCCTAGGTCGTAGGTCAATGATCGACTTTGTGGTCGTTTCATCTGATCTGCGGCCGTATGTCTTGGACATTCGGGTGAAGAGAGGGGCGGAGCTGTCAACTGATCACCACCTGGTGGTGAGTTGGATCCGATGGCGGGGGAGGAAGCTGGATAGACTCGGTAGACCCAAACGTACTGTGAGGGTCTGCTGGGAACGTTTGGCCGAGTCTCCTGTCAGAGAGATCTTCAACTCCTGCCTCCGGCAGAGCTTCGACCGGATCCCGAGGGAGGCTGGAGATATTGAGTCCGAGTGGACCATGTTCTCCACCTCCATTGTCAAAGCGGCTGCTCGGAGCTGTGGACGCAAGGTCTCCGGTGCCTGTCGAGGCGGCAATCCCCGAACCCGGTGGTGGACACCGGAAGTAAGGGATGCCGTCAAGCTGAAGAAGGAGTCCTATCGGGCCTGGCTGGCTTGTGGGACTCCTGAGGCAGCTGACAGGTACCGACAGGCTAAACGGACTGCAGCCCGGGTGGTCGTGGAGGCAAAATCTCGGGCCTGGGAGGAGTTCGGTGAGGCCATGGAAAAGGACTATCGGCTGGCCTCGAAGAGATTCTGGCAAACCGTCCGGCGCCTCAGGAGGGGGAAGCAGTGCCCTACCAACGCTGTTTACAGTGGCGATGGGCGGCTGTTGACCTCAACTGGGGATGTTGTCGGACGGTGGAAGGAATACTTCGAGGATCTCCTCAATCCCGCCGTCACGTCTTCCATTGAGGAAGCAGAGGCTGGGGGCTCAGAGGAGGACTCGTCCATCACCCGGGCTGAAGTCACAGAGGTGGTCAAGAAACTCCTCGGTGGCAAGGCACCGGGGGTGGATGAGATCCGCCCTGAGTACCTCAAGTCTCTGGATGTTGTGGGGCTGTCTTGGCTGACACGCCTCTGCAGCATCGCGTGGCGGTCGGGGACAGTGCCTCTGGGATGGCAGACCGGGGTGGTGGTCCCTCTTTTTAAGAAGGGGGACCGGAGGGTGTGTTCCAACTATAGGGGGATCACACTTCTCAGCCTCCCCGGGAAAGTCTATGCCAGGGTACTGGAGAGGAGAATCCGGCCGATAGTGGAAACTCGGATTCAGGAGGAACAGTGCGGTTTTCGTCCTGGTCGCGGAACACTGGACCAGCTCTATACCCTCTACAGGGTGCTGGAGGGTTCATGGGAGTTTGCCCAACCAGTCCACATTTGTTTTGTGGATTTGGAGAAGGCATTCGACTGTGTCCCTCGCGGCGTCCTGTGGAGGGTGCTGGGGGAATATGGGGTCCGGGGTCCTTTGCTGAGGGCTGTCCGGTCCCTGTATGACCGAAGCAGGAGTTTGGTCCGCATTGCCGGCAGTAAGTCAGACTTGTTCCCAGTGCATGTTGGACTCCGGCAGGGCTGCCCTTTGTCGCCGGTTCTGTTCATAATTTTTATGGACAGAATTTCTAGGCGCAGCCAAGGGCCGGAGGGTGTCAGGTTTGGGGACCACACGGTTTCGTCTCTGCTCTTTGCGGATGACGTTGTCGTGTTGGCCCCTTCTAACCAGGACCTTCAGCATGCACTGGGACGGTTTGCAGCCGAGTGTGAAGCGGCTGGGATGGGGATCAGCACCTCCAAATCCGAGGCCATGGTCCTCAGTCGGAAAAGGGTGGCTTGCCCACTTCAGGTTGGTGGAGAGTTACTGCCCCAAGTGGAGGAGTTTAAGTATCTAGGGGTCTTGTTCACGAGTGAGGGGAGGATGGAACGGGAGATTGACAGACGGATCGGTGCAGCTTCTGCAGTAATGCGGTCGATGTACCGGTCTGTCGTGGTGAAGAAAGAGCTAAGCCGTAAGGCGAAGCTCTCGATTTACCGGTCAATCTACGTTCCTACTCTCACCTATGGTCATGAGCTTTGGGTCATGACCGAAAGGACAAGATCCCGGATACAGGCGGCCGAAATGAGCTTTCTCCGCAGGGTGGCTGGGCGCTCCCTTAGAGATAGGGTGAGAAGCTCAGTCACTCGGGAGGAACTCGGAGTAGAGCCGCTGCTCCTCCACATCGAGAGGGGACAGCTGAGGTGGCTCGGGCATCTGTTCCGGATGCCTCCTGAACGCCTTCCCGGGAAGGTGTTTCGGGCATGTCCAACCGGAAGGAGGCCCCGGGGAAGACCGAGGACACGCTGGAGGGACTATGTCTCCCGGCTGGCCTTGGAACGCCTCGGTGTCCCCCCGGAAGAGCTAGAGGAAGTGTCTAGGGAGAGGGAAGTCTGGGCATCTCTGCTTAGACTGCTGCCCCCGCGACCCGGCCCCGGATAAGCGGAAGAAGATGGATGGATGGATGGACACACACACACACACACACATATATATATATACAGTATATGTGTGTGTGTGTGTGTGTTTGTGTTTGTGTTTGTGTTTGTGTTTGTGTGTGTGTGTGTGTGTGTGTGTGTGTGTGTGTGTGTGTGTGTGTGTGTGTGTGTGTGTGTGTGTGTGTGTGTGTGTGTAAATATATGATTTAAATAAATGTAAATATTAATATCTTGGTAAAAATGTATATGTAACAAAGTAATATTACAAAATTATTATCTTTGTGTGTATGCAAGATATTATAAATGATTAAAATGACTAAATAACAATATGATTAAAAATTAATGAAATGATCCTAAATATTAATATCTTAATAGCATACATTCATATATAAAATTAATAACATAATCCAACAGAATATTAATATTAATCTTATTTATATTATTGGTTACTTAACTTTTTTATTTTTAATAAATATCTAAGTATTGATTATTTTATTTATATAAAATAATATTATATTAATATGTTATATTATTGTATTAATATAGATATTATTATTATTTATATAATCTAAATACGAAAGTGACTAAATATAAATGTAGTTACTTAAATTTTTATTTATTTGTGAAATTCATAAAATTATGAAATATTAAAGTGACTAAAATGATTGAAAATTAAAATCTTTGAGTGTGTCTATATTTATAAAGATATTAATATTTTACGTATGTTTTACTAAATATAAATGTAGTTGCTTTAATATTAATTTATTTTACACTACTAATATTTAATTTGATTGACATTATACACATATATATTTATAAAGATATTATTAAAAATATAATGAAAGATTAAAGTGACTAAAATAACAATATGATTAAAAATAAATAAAATAAACCTAAATATTAATATCTTTGTATATATACACACACACACAAATATATTAATTTTATTAATTGCGATTATACTGCTATTTCAGTCTCTTAAATATTAAAATTTTAATAAATATTAAAATATTAAAGTGACTGAATATGAATGTAGTTGCTTTAATATTAAGTTATGATTAAATATGTAAAAGGTTTATGGAGTAAGTATGACTGGTGTTCTTCAGGCGAGGCTGTACCGTTTTCATGATACTTGATGGTCCAGTCCAGATCATCGTCCTGCTCCTGCACCCACTCACACACTCCACGGTCAAAGTTACAGTCCGTCAGGAACCCTGCTCACACACACACACACACACACACACACACACTTTCTAACATCATCTGAATGAGGAGAAGACAGAACACTGTGCACAGTCTGAAGCGTCTGCTTACTTTCCTTCAGCGGCGCGGACTGGATCTCCTCCGGCTCGGATTCTGGACTGTAAAGCGGCTCAAACTCATCCGGAACTACAGACGGAAAGAGCACATGATGATCCGAACGCTGATCCAGAGACAGTCAACAGGGGCGTTCAAACACCACACATTAGATTGAAGGAAATGGACACATCACAATATTCCTCATTATAATAATTAATGCGTAGAATAAAGGGGCGGAGCCTGGTTGAGTTAGTTAGGGGTGTGTTGAGACTGGCGGTTATGGTAAGGGGCGGGGCATTTCCAAAACACCAATCACAACACACTGCTAAAGCCGACCAATCAGAGCACAGTGTGCTTTTCAGAAGGAGGGGCTTCATAGAGACAGGAAGTAAACAGAGCGTTACTGACAGACTGGGAAGAGAGGAGCCGCAACAATGGAGATAATCAACATTACCAGCTCTAGTAGAGCCAGAGGAATACCCAAAATACCCAATACCCAAAATACCCAATACCCAAAATACCCAATACCCAAAATACCCAATACCCAATACCCAAAATACCCAGAATACCCAATACCCAAAATACCCAGAATACCCAAAATACCCAATACCCAAAATACCCATTACCCAAAATACCCATTACCCAAAATACCCAATACCCAAAATACCCATTACCCATTACCCAATACCCAAAATACCCATTACCCAATACCCAATACCCAAAATACCCAGAATACCCAAAATACCCAGAATACCCAATACCCAAAATACCCAATACCCAAAATACCCATTACCCAAAATACCCATTACCCAAAATACCCATTACCCAATACCCAATACCCAAAATACCCAGAATACCCAATACCCAAAATACCCAATACCCAAAATACCCAGAATACCCAAAATACCCAAAATACCCATTACCCAAAATACCCAATACCCAAAATACCCATTACCCAAAATACCCATTACCCAAAATACCCATTACCCAATACCCAATACCCAAAATACCCAGAATACCCAATACCCAAAATACCCAATACCCAAAATACCCAATACCCAAAATACCCATTACCCAAAATACCCAATACCCAAAATACCCATTACCCAAAATACCCAATACCCAAAATACCCAATACCCAAAATACCCAATACCCAAAATACCCATTACCCAAAATACCCAATACCCAAAATACCCAATACCCAAAATACCCATTACCCAAAATACCCAATACAAAATACCCAATACCCAAAATACCCAATACCCAAAATACCCATTACCCAAAATACCCAATACCCAAAATACCCATTACCCAATACCCAATACCCAAAATACCCAGAATACCCAATACCCAAAATACCCAATACCCAAAATACCCATTACCCAAAATACCCAAAATACCCAATACCCAAAATACCCAGAATACCCAAAATACCCAATACCCAAAATACCCAATACCCAAAATACCCATTACCCAAAATACCCAATACCCAAAATACCCATTACCCAAAATACCCAATACCCAAAATACCCATTACCCAAAATACCCAATACCCAAAATACCCAGAATACCCAAAATACCCAATACCCAAAATACCCAATACCCAAAATACCCAGAATACCCAAAATACCCAATACCCAAAATACCCAATACCCAAAATACCCAAAATACCCAAAATACCCAGAATACCCAAAATACCCAATACCCAAAATACCCAATACCCAAAATACCCAGAATACCCAAAATACCCAATACCCAAAATACCCAATACCCAAAATACCCATTACCCAAAATACCCAAAATACCCAAAATACCCAAAATACCCAAAATACCCAGAATACCCAAAATACCCAGATTACCCAATACCCAAAATACCCAATACCCAAAATACCCAGAATACCCAAAATACCCAGAATACCCAAAATACCCAATACCCAAAATACCCAATACCCAAAATACCCAATACCCAAAATACCCATTACCCAAAATACCCAAAATACCCAATACCCAAAATACCCAGAATACCCAAAATACCCAATACCCAAAATACCCAGAATACCCAAAATACCCAATACCCAAAATACCCAGAATACCCAAAATACCCAATACCCAAAATACCCAATACCCAAAATACCCAGAATACCCAAAATACCCAATACCCAAAATACCCATTACCCAAAATACCCAAAATACCCAATACCCAAAATACCCAGAATACCCAAAATACCCAATACCCAAAATACCCAGAATACCCAAAATACCCAATACCCAAAATACCCAATACCCAAAATACCCATTACCCAAAATACCCATTACCCAAAATACCCAATAGCCAAAATGGCCGATACTCAAAATACCCAATACCCAAAATACCCAATAGCCAAAATACCCAATAGCCAAAATGGCCGATACTCAAAATACCCAATACCCAAAATACCCAATACCCAAAATACCCAGAATACCCAAAATACCCAAAATACCCAATACCCAAAATACCCAATACCCAAAATACCCAATACCCAAAATACCCATTACCCAAAATACCCAATAGCCAAAATACCCAATACCCAATACCCAAAATACCCAATACCCAAAATACCCAATACCCAAAATACCCATTACCCAAAATACCCAATAGCCAAAATACCCAATACCCAAAATACCCAATACCCAAAATACCCAATACCCAAAATACCCAATACCCAAAATACCCATTACCCAAAATACCCAATACCCAAAATACCCATTACCCAAAATACCCAATAGCCAAAATACCCAATACCCAAAATACCCAATACCCAAAATACCCAATAGCCAAAATACCCAATACCCAAAATACCCAATAGCCAAAATACCCATTACCCAAAATACCCAATACCCAAAATACCCATTACCCAAAATACCCAATAGCCAAAATACCCAATACCCAAAATACCCAATACCCAAAATACCCAATAGCCAAAATACCCAATAGCCAAAATACCCAATAGCCAAAATACCCAATACCCAAAATACCCAATACCCAAAATACCCAATACCCAAAATACCCAATACCCAAAATACCCATTACCCAAAATACCCAATACCCAAAATACCCATTACCCAAAATACCCAATAGCCAAAATACCCAATACCCAAAATACCCAAAATACCCAATAGCCAAAATACCCAATACCCAAAATACCCAATAGCCAAAATACCCAATACCCAAAATACCCAATACCCAAAATACCCAATAGCCAAAATACCCAATACCCAAAATACCCAATACCTAAAATGGCGATACCCAAAATGGCCGATACCCAAAATACTCAAAACCCAAAATACCCAATACTCAAAATACCCAATACCCAAAATACCCAATACCCAAAATTGCCGATACTCCAAAATGGCAAATCCCAAAATGGCGAAATCCCAAAATGGCCGATACCCAAAATGTCGAAATCCAAAAATGGTGAAATACCTAAATTGGTCGATACCCAAAATGGCCGATACTCCAAAATGGCAGATCCCAAAATGGCGAAATCCCAAAATGGCGAAATCCCAAAATGGCGAAATCCCAAAATGACTGATACCCAAATTGTCGAAATCCAAAAATGGTGAAATACCTAAATTGGCCGATACCCAGAATGGCCAATAATGAAAATGGCGATACCCAAAATACCCAATACCCAAAATACCCAATACCCAAAATATCCAATACCCAAAATACTCAATACCCAAAATACCCAATACCCAAAATACCCATTACCCAAAATACCCAATACCCAAAATGGCCTATACCCAAAATACCCAATACCCAAAATACCCAATACCCAAAATATCCAATACCCAAAATACTCAATACCCAAAATATCCAATACCAAAAATACCCAATACCCAAAATATCCAATACCCAAAATACTCAATACCCAAAATATCCAATACCCAAAATACCCAATACCCAAAATACCCATTACCCAAAATACCCAATACCCAAAATACTCAATACCCAAAATACTCAATACCCAAAATACCCATTACCATGGCCGATACCCAAAATGGCCGATACCGAAAATGGCGATACCCAAAATGTCCGATACCCAAAATGGCGATACCCAAAATGGCGATACCCAAAATGGCAGATACCCAAAATGGCGATACCCAAAATGGCCGATACCCAAAATGGCCAATACCCAAAATGGCAGATACCCAAAATGACCGAAACCCAAATGGTCGATACCCAAAATGGCCAATACCCAAAATGGCTTCAAAGAGACAGGAAGTAAACAGAGCGTTACTGACAGACTGGGAAGAGAGGAGACGCGACAATGGGGAAGAATCCTGCCGGCGGACGCTTGTCTGCATTCCCAGCTCTTATAGCAGGAGAAATAATATACAGTCCGGCTAATAGCAGGAGAGACGGATGAAAGAGTCACACAGCTGTTCTGCACAGGTAATCAAAGGCTTTGGGAGTTTCCGGCCGGTCCTCCCACAGGGAATGAGGTGTCTCGGGCCGGCCTCCTCCTGCCGTATCTCTAACATCACCACAGACGGACAGGATTCTCTGCCGTTTAATGTCGTGTTGAGAGATTTAGAGATTAGAGAATACATCACACACGTCCGTTGTTTCCCGTGCAACAGGATGCCTGCTGTCACGCCTGTTCTAGATGTTATGTCCTCATATTTTGTAGGTGGGCGTGGCTTCAGCAATCAGGCCCCTCAGCTCCGCCCACATCCCACCTCTTTGCCCATTCTCGGTTATCCGGGAGTGACGCGCTGCCAAGATGGCCGACTTTAGGCTTCAAAACGCTCTCCCTCTGGGCGACGTCCCGTCCATTGTTTTATACAGTCTGCTTGTAACCCATTTTGGCGAGTCAAGTCATGTTCAGGTTTATGTTAAATTCATAGTCAAGTTCTACTCGACTAGCTATCATAACATTCCTCCTGTATATTTTAACTTATTAACTTATAACCTATATATTGATATACCTACTTTAACTACCAAAATCTGCCTTTTTACCTTAAAATCTACTGATTACCATCACAATAGAAAGATATATGATGAATCAGGGTACACTGAGAGCGCCCTGTAAATAAATATGATCAATACTCGTGTATATAGATAATGCACAGGGTCAAAACACCACCTGGGCAGCACACACGACACTAAAACAACGCAATAAACATGAACTAAATTACATAAAATGTAACACACTAATGCACATTACTGATCATGAAAACGCAGGGAATTCTGGAAATGTAATTTTACTGTTTTTTTTTTAACTGTAAATTATATGGTAATTCATAGCTTTTACTTGCAAAAGAAACATCAATTTTATATATAGCATAATAACATGTTTATAGTATATGAATTTCATATATTTGTATATTATATGTAATTTTGCTGTAATGTAATTTTACTGTAAAGTGATGTCATTTGCAGTTTTTCACCATATATGTGTCAATTAACGTTTTTACTGTAAATTAATACACATTTTACTCTAAATACAGCATTTGTACAGTAAAAATTACAAATGTTTTTACAGTGAACACTCTCCCCCTCATAATAATAATTATTATAATAGCTATTATTAATTGTTTTAAGAATTTGTATGCATACATGCAGTTATGTATGTTATGCATTTATTTATAATTTTTGTTTTGCATTATTATTAATGTTATGTATTATTAATTTTATTGTGCTTTTTAATTCATATTATTTTGCTGTGTTTTTTACAAATGAAGATTATTGGAGTATGTTTTACAAGAAAATACTATTTCAGTTTTTCTACATCAAAATTTCAATTTTATTTCAATGTGTTACTTGCTGTTGCTTTGAAAATATGTTTCTCAGTATAGATTGTTATTGATCCAGTATATTGGGTATTTGTATCTTTATTGTGAGAATTATTGTAAAATAATAAAGTAATAAAGTAAATAAAATAGTATTCAAAAAAAGAGAGAAAGAAATGAATTTGTCTTCTCTAACAAAATAAGACGGTTAAAGGTGCAGTATGTAATTTTGACAGCTAGTGGCTGAAATGGGTACTGCAGTTCAAGTCGATTGGTTGATTTATCCGTGTTTTAATGTGATTTATTAAAGCATTTTAAATGCTTTAGTATGCTTTAGTACAGTAAAAAAAACGCTTTGGTACAGTAAAAAAACTCTTTGGTACAGTAAAAAAACGCTTTAGTACAGTAAAAAAAACGCTGTGGTACAGTAAAAAACGCTTTAGTACAGTAAAAAAAACGCTTTGGTACAGTAAAAAAAACGCTTTAGTACAGTAAAAAAAACGCTGTGGTACAGTAAAAAACGCTTTAGTACAGTAAAAAAAACGCTTTGGTACAGTAAAAAAAACGCTTTAGTACAGTAAAAAAAACGCTTTGGTACAGTAAAAAAAACGCTGTGGTACAGTAAAAAACGCTTTAGTACAGTAAAAAAACTCTTTGGTACAGTAAAAAACGCTTTAGTACAGTAAAAAAACGCTTTGGTACAGTAAAAAAAACGCTGTGGTACAGTAAAAAAACGCTTTAGTACAGTAAAAAACCGCTTTGGTACAGTAAAAAATGCTTTAGTACAGTAAAAAACGCTTTAGTACAGTAAAAAAATGCTTTAGTACAGTAAAAAATGCTTTAGTACAGTAAAAAAAACGCTTTGGTACAGTAAAAAAACGCTTTAGTACAGTAAAAAAAAAACGCTTTGGTACAGTAAAAAACGCTTTGGTACAGTAAAAAACGCTTTAGTACAGTAAAAAAAAACGCTTTGGTACAGTAAAAAACGCTTTGGTACAGTAAAAAACGCTTTAGTACAGTAAAAAAAAACGCTTTGGTACAGTAAAAAATGCTTTGGTACAGTAAATAAAAATGCTTTGGTACAGTAAAAAAATGCTGTGGTACTGTAAAAAATTCATTAGTACAGTAAAAAATGCCTTTAGTAGAGTAAAAAAAAATTATTGATCATGTGTGACAATGATTGATCACTTTGACAAAACAGTTATTATCATTAAATAAAACTAAAACCATATAAGGAAATTGACATTGTTTTCATTATTGTTTGCCAAGGCGTTCTCATTTTTGTTTAGTTTAACCTGAAGTACTAAAATAACTAAAACTAAAACTGAAATAAAAATGAGTAAATTAATAAAAATGACAAAACACAACAAAATGACTAAAACATTAACTAATATTAAAAATACATATTTTGTATAAGTAATATACTATTATAGTTTTTATTTGAGTTTTTATATATAATCCCATTCAAAATCAAAAACTATTATAGTATGTCAATTATACAAAATATGCACATTTATGAATTGATGTGGCAAACAGGATGCAGAATTGTAATTTTGAATTTAGGTACATGCAATTAAATTAGAATTAAATGGAAGTGTAATTTTTAATAATAATTCCCTTTTTCAGAGTATGTTCTCATCCACTCATCAAATTAACGTCTGATGGAGGGAAATGATCTAAATCATGAAGAACAATGACTGAAGAGACCTAAGACATCAAGTCTAGCTCTCTGAGAAATGTCTCAACAGGTGCTGTTTGTGTTTGTGGGTCGAACTGAGCACATTAATGCTGCTCTCCTCTCTCAGGGAATGTGCTCGTGGAATGGGAAGTTCTCCCTGTCTGTACATGCTTTAGACATCCATAACCAGCCCACTCACGGTTCAGTCCCAGCATGCCCTGAGAACAGACCTCCTGTCTCTGAGCAGGATATGAACAGCTAAACGCCATTTTGTTCATTAAAGGAAGCTGAATGATTTCTGAAGGATCATGTGACTCTGAAGACTGGAGTAGTGATGTTGAACATTGATCACAGGAATAAACTAGATGAGTAAAGTTCGTTAGGACACACTTTGATGTTATCTTGAAAAAGCCTGTGAAGGTTTTAACGTTTTATAAGCTTTACATTTAGTAAAGTGGAAAGAGAAAGGTATTATTAACATGAATTAACATGTTGTTAACATTAATTAGCATGTTGCCAGCATGAATTGTCTTGTTGCTAACGTGAATTACCATGTTGCTAGCATGTTTTCACATTTTGCTAACATGGACTAGTATTTTAACACATTGTTAGCATGTTTTACCACATTGCTAACATGATTTGGCTTTATTTTAGCATAAATTAAAATTTTTCTAGCATGATTTGACAGGTTGTAACACATTGCTAACACAAATGATCATGCTTTTAACATGATTCTGCATTTCTCTAGCATGAATTAGCATTTTGATAACATGATTTAGCACATTGCTAGCATGTTTTAACATTTTGCTAAC
>CM042243.1:1291068-1338568 GCA_023566225.1 Romanogobio albipinnatus | reverse complement strand
TGTGTTATGTTGCAGTATTCACACAGCGTGCTCTAGTTTGTGTGTGTGTGTTATGTTGCAGTATTCACACAGCGTGCTCTTGTGTGTGTGTGTGTTATGTTGCAGTATTCACACAGCGCGCTCCAGTGTGTGTGTGTTATATTGCAGTATTCACACAGCGTGCTCTTGTGTGTGTGTGTTATGTTGCAGTATTCACACAGCGTGCTCTAGTGTGTGTGTGTGTGTTATGTTGCAGTATTCACACAGCGTGCTCTAGTTTGTGTGTGTTATATTGCAGTATTCACACAGCGCGCTCCAGTGTGTGTGTGTGTTATATTGCAGTATTCACACAGCGTGCTCTTGTGTGTGTGTGTGTTATGTTGCAGTATTCACACAGCGTGCTCTAGTGTGTGTGTGTTATATTGCAGTATTCACACAGCGCGCTCTAGTGTGTGTGTGTTATGTTGCAGTATTCACACAGCGTGCTCTAGTTTGTGTGTGTGTGTGTTATATTGCAGTATTCACACAGCGTGCTCTAGTTTGTGTGTGTGTGTTATGTTGCAGTATTCACACAGCGTGCTCTAGTGTGTGTGTGTTATATTGCAGTATTCACACAGCGCGCTCTAGTGTGTGTGTGTTATATTGCAGTATTCACACAGCGCGCTCTAGTGTGTGTGTGTTATATTGCAGTATTCACACAGCGTGCTCTTGTGTGTGTGTGTTATATTGCAGTATTCACACAGCGTGCTCTTGTGTGTGTGTGTTATATTGCAGTATTCACACAGCGTGCTCTTGTGTGTGTGTGTTATGTTGCAGTATTCACACAGCGCGCTCTAGTGTGTGTGTGTTATATTGCAGTATTCACACAGCGCGCTCTAGTGTGTGTGTGTTATATTGCAGTATTCACACAGCGTGCTCTTGTGTGTGTGTGTTATATTGCAGTATTCACACAGCGTGCTCTTGTGTGTGTGTGTTATATTGCAGTATTCACACAGCGTGCTCTAGTTTGTGTATGTGTGTTATGTTGCAGTATTCACACAGCGCGCTCTAGTGTGTGTGTGTTATATTGCAGTATTCACACAGCGCGCTCTAGTGTGTGTGTGTTATATTGCAGTATTCACACAGCGTGCTCTTGTGTGTGTGTGTTATATTGCAGTATTCACACAACGTGCTCTAGTGTGTGTGTGTTATATTGCAGTATTCACACAGCGCGCTCTAGTGTGTGTGTGTTATATTGCAGTATTCACACAGCGTGCTCTTGTGTGTGTGTGTTATATTGCAGTATTCACACAGCGTGCTCTAGTGTGTGTGTGTTATATTGCAGTATTCACACAGCGTGCTCTAGTGTGTGTGTGTTATATTGCAGTATTCACACAGCGTGCTCTTTATGATGGGATATGCAGGATTTTCCATGCGGAGTGGATTGACAAGCGTCTGAAGCCGTTCACAAACTCCATTATAGAGTTACAGGAACACTCTACACCAGCAGTTCATTCAGAAACATCAGAGCTGGACATTTGGACGATATTCCATATTTAAATAAAAATAGGATATATAGAAATATTAATAAAGTGCAGTCTATATATATAAAATATAGTCAAATTGTAAAAATGTATCAAGTAAAATTAATAAAACAAAACGAAAAACGTTTAATTTATTAAAATACAATTTAATTGCAAAATTATAAATGTAATAATTTATGTGTATAATACATAATTAAATGTAATGCAATTAAATATAATTTAATTAAAATTTGAATAATAAATGTAATATTTTTATAAAATAAAAAAAGCTATATATTTAGTAAAAATAAAAAAATAAAAAATATTCATAAACAAATTATTTAATAAAATACAATTTAATTAAATGCATTAATTATTCATTTGATAAACGGCTGTTTTTAATTTTATTAATATATATATAATAAAACTAAATACTATTTAATAAAATACTATTTAATTTAATTTAATTATAAATGTAATAAAATAAAATAATTAATAAAATAAATAAATAAAATGTAATTTAATTTAATTAAAAAAATTCTAAAATAAATTCAATAAATTAGCTATATATATATAAATTCTAAAATAATTTTTTATTTAATTTAATAAAATACAATTTGATAAAAAACAGAATAAAACCTTTAATCAAATAAAAAATAAAATAAATAAATGTAATTTATTCCAATAAAAATCTAATAATAAACAGCTGTATATATGTAATACATAATAAATGTAATGCAATAAAATACAATTTAATTTAATTTAATATTTTTATAAAATAAATTAAATAAATGAGCTGTAAATAATAAAATGAAAATAATTAATAATATTAAAATACAATTTAATTAAATGTATTAATTTGTATTAATTAAAATATAAACGGTAAACAGCTGTTTTTAGTTTTATTAATATATATAAAACTAAAAAATATTGAATTTAAATATAAATGTAATAAAATAAAAATAATTAATTAAATAAATAAATATAATTTAATTTAATTTAATTTAAAAATTCTAAAATAAATTCAATAAATGAGCGATATATATATAAAAATTCTAAAATAAAAACAATTAATAAAAATAAAACTAATTTAATTTAATAAAATACAATTTAATAAAAAACTGAATAAAACCTTTAATCAAATACATAAAAATCAAATAATAAACAGCTGTATATATATGAATAATTTAATATTTTAGGAGTTTATAACAGAACGACCCTTGATTGAGTCAATGGATGTCCTAAAGCTCTGCTGGTGTTCATGAGCTCTGAGTGTGAAGAGTGTCCATCTCTCAGTAAAGCTGAGGATCTGATCTGAGATCAGGAGCTAGAGGAACTCCTCATGCACGTCTGGGCGCTCTCACCGTTGAGAAGCGCATCCGCATTCCCTCTCTCCCCTTCCCAGGATCTGGGATAGAACGGCTTGACTACAGAAACACAGCGGATCAGGTCATGTGACTGAGACGTGTGTCTCATGACCTCAGGGTCAAGGTCAGGGTCAGGGTCATGTCTTACCTGAGCACTCGAAGCCACTGCCACGGAAGCCCTGCTTGCACTTACACCTGTGCGACCCGTGTGTGTTGATGCACTCGGCGTGATGACTGCAGCGGTGTGTGTCCGACACACACTCGTCTACATCTGCAGATATCACCAGAGAAACATCGCATTATTAACATCACAATTAACAAGAACTGATGTTGGCCTGACAAAGACAAATTAAAGTTTTATGAGCTTTAAATTGAGTAAAGTGGAAAGAGAACACGAAAAATACACTGCTAACATTAATTAGCATGTTGTTAGCATGAATTAGCATGTTGCTATCATAATTTAACATGTTGTTAACATGATTTATCACGTTGCTAACATTTTTGTTAGCATGTTGTTAACATGAATTAACATGTTTCTAGCATGATTTACCATTTTTGCTAGCATGATATTTGTTAGCATTGAATTAGCATGATGTATCACATTGCTAGCATTCATTAGCATACTGTTAACACGTTTTACCACATTTCTAGCATTATTTACAACTTTTCTAGCATATTGCTAGCATGATTTAGCAGGTTTTAACACATTGCTAACATGTTTTAGCATTATGTTAGCATTAATTAGCATTTTTCTAACCCGTTTTAGCACACATTTATTTGCTAGCATTATATTTGTTAGCATGTTGATACCATGATATATTTTTCATATTGTTAGCATTAATTAGCATGTTGTTAGCATGATTAATCACATTGCTAGCATTCATTAGAATGCTGTTAACACGTTTAACCACTTTGTTAGCATTATGATTTACAACTTTTCTAGCATACATAAACATATTGCTAACATGTTTTAGCATTATGTTAGCATTAATTAGCGTTTTTCCAACCCGTTTTAGCACACATTTATTTGTTAGCATTATATTTTTTAGCATGTTTATAGCATCAATTGACATGTTGGTAGCATGATTTAACATGTTGTTAACATATTCTAGCACATTGTTAGCATTAATTAGCATGTTGATATCATAATTTAAGATGTTGTTAGCATGATTTTACACATTGCTAGCATGAATTAGCATGTTTGCTAGCATATTTGTTAACATGGGTTTAAAATGAATTAATATGTTGTTAACAAGTTTCATCACATTGCTAACAGGATTTAGCACTTTTCTAGAATGATTTAACATTTTATTAGCATTAATTAGCATATTGTAGCATGAATTAGCATTTTGGCTAGCATATTATTTAACATTGTTAACATGATTTTTCACCGTGTTAACATTTATTAGCATGCTGATAACATGTTTTACCACATTACTAGTATAATTTAACACTTTTCTAGCATTATTTCGCATTTTGCTAACATGATATTTGTTAGTATGAATTAACATGTTGTTAGCATGAATTAGGATGTTTGCAAACATGTTTTAACACATTGTTAACATGAATTACCATGTTGATTGCATGTTTTTTCACATTGCTAGAATGATTTAACACTCTTTTCTAGCATGAATTAGCATTTTGTTAACATTAATTAGCATTTTGCTAACATGTTTTAGCACATTGCTAACATGAATTACGATGTTGATTGCATGTTTTATAACATTGCTAGAAAGATATAGCACACTTTTCTAGCATGAATTAGCATTTTATTAACAGGTTTTAGCACATTGATAACATGTTTAAGCATGATGTTAACATTAATTAGCATTTTGCTTGCATTTGTTAACATTTTGCTAACATGTTTTAGCACTTTTCTAGAATGATTTAACATTTTGTCAGCAAATTTTAACATTTTATTAGCATGAATTAGAATATTGTAGCATGAATTAGCATTTTATTTCACATTGTTTTACCACATTACTAGCATTTTTTAACAATTTTCTAGCATTAATTAACATTTTTGCAAACATGATATTTGTTAGTATGAATTAAAATGTTGTTAACATGTTTAAGCACATTGTTAACATGAATTACGATGTTGATTGCATGTTTTATAACATTGCTAGCATTTTGTTAACAGGTTTTATCACATTGATAACATGTTTAAGCATGATGTTAGCATTAATTAGCATGTTGCTAGCACTAGTTAACATCTTGCTAACATGTTTTAGCACATTGTTAACATGAATTACCATGTTAATTGCATGTTTTATCACATTGCTAGAATAATTTAACATTTTATTTATATTTATTAACATAAATGATCATGTTTCTAACATGTTTTAACATTTTGTTACCATTATTTAGCATTTTGCTAACATGAATGATGATTGTTTCTAAGATGTTTTAGCATTTGGTTAGCATTAATTAGCATTTTGATCGTATTATTTAACATTTTGCTAACATGAATGCTCATGTTTCTAACATGTTTTATCTTTTTGTTACCATTATTTAGCATTTTGCTAACATGAATGATGATTGTTTCTAAGATGTTTTAGCATTTGGTTAGCATTGATTAGCATTTTGATCGTATTATTTAACATTTTGCTAACATGAATGATCATGTTTCTAACATGTTTTACCATTTGGTTACCATTAATTAGCATTTTGCTAGCATTATTTAGCATTTTATTAACATGAATGATCATGTTTCTAACATGTTTTAACATGTTGTTAGCATTAATTAGCATTTTGCTAGCATGTTTTAACACATTTCTAAAGTGTTTTAACATTATGTTAGCATTAAATAGCATTTTGCTAACATTATTTAGCATTTCGCTAACATAAATGATCATGTTTCTAACATGTTTTAGCATGTTGTTAGCATGAATTAGCTAAAGCTATTTGAGTCACTCCACTAGAGTAACTGTGTTAAAGTTTTGACCCCCTCAATGAAAGTCTATGGGAATTTTATGATTTTTAATCCTCACTTTTAGAAAAACCGTAAGTCTGATCAGTTTGAAAATTCACAGCGACGCGAGCCAGAGCCGTCTGAAGCTCTGAGCCGAGTCTGGAGGCTGTAGAGTTAAAGCTGTAGCTGTAGGAGACATGTTTACATTTGTCTCAGAAGAAGAAGCTGAACTAGATCAGTGTGTTGGGTTTGTCAATGGAGTCAGAAGAATAATCTTATTTAATGTTATTGTCAGATAGTTGTTCTTGTTTTAAGCACAAACTCACTTCATTTGGATACGTTTTTCAGTAAACAAGACTCAATATCTTCAGTCATGTTGCTTCTCTTGATTTGAGAATGTTTAGTTTTATAGTTTTATCAGTCTTGAGTCTCCTCACCAACGCAGTCGTATTTCCCGTTGACGTGTTTGAGGTCGTAGCCGTCCTGGCACTTGCAGTAGTAGCTTCCGAATGTGTTGGTGCACTGCCGGTTGAACGGACACTGATTTTTCCCGGTCGCACATTCATCAATGTCTAAAGAAGACAACGAGGGAAACGATGTAACATGTGAATTCACACTTTATGACCAATGAATCTCCATTAGCCGGTGCTCACCCACACAGGTCTTTCCATCCGATCCCAGCTGGAGGCCCGGAGAGGGGCAGAGACAGCGGACCTCGCCCTGGACCTCCTCACAGCCGTACTGACAGTGAGCCAGAGAGCACGTCCTCGAGTCTGCAACGGGACATCTCATGTGCTTGCTTTGTCTTGTTTACATAAACATGAGTAAACAATGTCAATACATACACACTATACTGCCAAAAGTGTTGTGATGCCTGCCTTCACATGAGCTTCCCATTCTTAATCTGTAGGGTTTAATATGGAGCCCACCCTTTGCAGCTCTAACAGCTCCAGCTCTTCTGTTCAACTGGTCCCACAAAGTTGGGCGCATGAAATTGTCCAAAATGTCTTGGTGAAGCATTAAGAGTTCCTTTCACTGGAACTAACCCCTGAAAAACAACCCCACCCCATAATCCCCCCTCCAACTTTACACTTGGCACAATGCAGTCATTGTTCCCCTGGCAACCGCCAAACCCAGACTCGTCCATGGGATTGTCAGACAGAAAAGCGTGATTGGTCACTCAGAGAACACGTCTCCCCTGCTCTAGAGTCCAGTGGCGGCGCGCTTTACCCCACTGCATCCCACGCTTTGCATTGCTCTTGGTGATGTAAGGCTTGGATGAGCTGCTCGGCCATGGAAACCCATTCCATGAAGCTCTACACACTGTTCTTACATTTACATTTATATTTACATTACATTTATGCATTTGGCAGACGCTTTTATCCAAAGTGCCCTTATTACAGGGACATCCCCCTGGAGCAACGGGGAGTAAAGTGCCTTGCTCAAGAACTTTTTTCAAGGATTTTTTACATTTTTGTCAATTCTTGCTTTCCCTGGGAATCGAACCCATGGCATTGCTAGCGCCATGCTCTACTGTTTGAGCTAGAGGAAAGCTCATCTGAAGGCCGCAGAAGTTTGGAGGTCTGGAGCTCTTGACTCTGCAGAAAGTTGGCGACTTCTGTGACCCTCAGCATGCGCTGACCCCGCTCTGTGACCCTCAGCATGCGCTGACTCCGCTCTGTGACCCTCAGCATGCGCTGACCCCGCTCTGTGACCCTCAGCATGCGCTGACTCCGCTCTGTGACCCTCAGCATGCGCTGACCCCGCTCTGTGACCCTCAGCATGCGCTGATCCCGCTCTGTGACCCTCAGCATGCGCTGACCCCGCTCTGTGACCCTCAGCATGCGCTGACCCCGCTCTGTGACCCTCAGCATGCGCTGATCCCGCTCTGTGACCCTCAGCATGCGCTGATCCCGCTCTGTGTAGAAGCGTCTGCAGGACTAGAGCTTGAGTTCTCTGAGCTCCTGAGAGCGGCCCATTCTCTCACTGATGTGTGTAGAAGCGTCTGCAGGACTAGAGCTTGAGTTCTCTGAGCTCCTGAGAGCGGCCCATTCTCTCACTGATGTGTGTAGAAGCGTCTGCAGGTCTAGAGCTTGAGTTCTCTGAGCTCCTGAGAGCGGCCCATTCTCTCACTGATGTGTGTAGAAGCGTCTGCAGGTCTAGAGCTTGAGTTCTCTGAGCTCCTGAGAGCGGCCCATTCTCTCACTGATGTGTGTAGAAGCGTCTGCAGGACTAGAGCTTGAGTTCTCTGAGCTCCTGAGAGCGGTCCATTCTCTCACTGATGTGTGTAGAAGCGTCTGCAGGTCTAGAGCTTGAGTTCTCTGAGCTCCTGAGAGCGGCCCATTCTCTCACTGATGTGTGTAGAAGCGTCTGCAGGTCTAGAGCTTGAGTTCTCTGAGCTCCTGAGAGCGGTCCATTCTCTCACTGATGTGTGTAGAAGCGTCTGCAGGTCTAGAGCTTGAGTTCTCTGAGCTCCTGAGAGCGGCCCATTCTCTCACTGATGTGTGTAGAAGCGTCTGCAGGTCTAGAGCTTGAGTTCTCTGAGCTCCTGAGAGCGGTCCATTCTCTCACTGATGTGTGTAGAAGCGTCTGCAGGTCTAGAGCTTGAGTTCTCTGAGCTCCTGAGAGCGGTCCATTCTCTCACTGATGTGTGTAGAAGCGTCTGCAGGACTAGAGCTTGAGTTCTCTGAGCTCCTGAGAGCGGCCCATTCTCTCACTGATGTGTGTAGAAGCGTCTGCAGGACTAGAGCTTGAGTTCTCTGAGCTCCTGAGAGCGGTCCATTCTCTCACTGATGTGTGTAGAAGCGTCTGCAGGACTAGAGCTTGAGTTCTCTGAGCTCCTGAGAGCGGCCCATTCTCTCACTGATGTGTGTAGAAGCGTCTGCAGGACTAGAGCTTGAGTTCTCTGAGCTCCTGAGAGCGGCCCATTCTCTCACTGATGTGTGTAGAAGCGTCTGCAGGACTAGAGCTTGAGTTCTCTGAGCTCCTGAGAGCGGCCCATTCTCTCACTGATGTGTGTAGAAGCGTCTGCAGGTCTAGAGCTTGAGTTCTCTGAGCTCCTGAGAGCGGCCCATTCTCTCACTGATGTGTGTAGAAGCGTCTGCAGGTCTAGAGCTTGAGTTCTCTGAGCTCCTGAGAGCGGCCCATTCTCTCACTGATGTGTGTAGAAGCGTCTGCAGGTCTAGAGCTTGAGTTCTCTGAGCTCCTGAGAGCGGCCCATTCTCTCACTGATGTGTGTAGAAGCGTCTGCAGGACTAGAGCTTGAGTTCTCTGAGCTCCTGAGAGCGGCCCATTCTCTCACTGATGTGTGTAGAAGCGTCTGCAGGACTAGAGCTTGAGTTCTCTGAGCTCCTGAGAGCGGTCCATTCTCTCACTGATGTGTGTAGAAGCGTCTGCAGGACTAGAGCTTGAGTTCTCTGAGCTCCTGAGAGCGGCCCATTCTCTCACTGATGTGTGTAGAAGCGTCTGCAGGACTAGAGCTTGAGTTCTCTGAGCTCCTGAGAGCGGTCCATTCTCTCACTGATGTGTGTAGAAGCGTCTGCAGGACTAGAGCTTGAGTTCTCTGAGCTCCTGAGAGCGGCCCATTCTCTCACTGATGTGTGTAGAAGCGTCTGCAGGACTAGAGCTTGAGTTCTCTGAGCTCCTGAGAGCGGCCCATTCTCTCACTGATGTGTGTAGAAGCGTCTGCAGGACTAGAGCTTGAGTTCTCTGAGCTCCTGAGAGCGGTCCATTCTCTCTCTGATGTGTGTAGAAGCGTCTGCAGGTCTAGAGCTTGAGTTCTCTGAGCTCCTGAGAGCGGCCCATTCTCTCACTGATGTGTGTAGAAGCGTCTGCAGGACTAGAGCTTGAGTTCTCTGAGCTCCTGAGAGCGGTCCATTCTCTCTCTGATGTGTGTAGAAGCGTCTGCAGGTCTAGAGCTTGAGTTCTCTGAGCTCCTGAGAGCGGTCCATTCTCTCACTGATGTGTGTAGAAGCGTCTGCAGGACTAGAGCTTGAGTTCTCTGAGCTCCTGAGAGCGGCCCATTCTCTCACTGATGTGTGTAGAAGCGTCTGCAGGACTAGAGCTTGAGTTCTCTGAGCTCCTGAGAGCGGTCCATTCTCTCACTGATGTGTGTAGAAGCGTCTGCAGGTCTAGAGCTTGAGTTCTCTGAGCTCCTGAGAGCGGTCCATTCTCTCACTGATGTGTGTAGAAGCGTCTGCAGGTCTAGAGCTTGAGTTCTCTGAGCTCCTGAGAGCGGTCCATTCTCTCACTGATGTGTGTAGAAGCGTCTGCAGGACTAGAGCTTGAGTTCTCTGAGCTCCTGAGAGCGGCTCATTCTCTCACTGATGTGTGTAGAAGCGTCTGCAGGTCTAGAGCTTGAGTTCTCTGAGCTCCTGAGAGCGGCCCATTCTCTCACTGATGTGTGTAGAAGCGTCTGCAGGTCTAGAGCTTGAGTTCTCTGAGCTCCTGAGAGCGGCCCATTCTCTCACTGATGTGTGTAGAAGCGTCTGCAGGACTAGAGCTTGAGTTCTCTGAGCTCCTGAGAGCGGTCCATTCTCTCACTGATGTGTGTAGAAGCGTCTGCAGGTCTAGAGCTTGAGTTCTCTGAGCTCCTGAGAGCGGCTCATTCTCTCACTGATGTGTGTAGAAGCGTCTGCAGGTCTAGAGCTTGAGTTCTCTGAGCTCCTGAGAGCGGCCCATTCTCTCACTGATGTGTGTAGAAGCGTCTGCAGGTCTAGAGCTTGAGTTCTCTGAGCTCCTGAGAGCGGTCCATTCTCTCACTGATGTGTGTAGAAGCGTCTGCAGGACTAGAGCTTGAGTTCTCTGAGCTCCTGAGAGCGGCTCATTCTCTCACTGATGTGTGTAGAAGCGTCTGCAGGTCTAGAGCTTGAGTTCTCTGAGCTCCTGAGAGCGGTCCATTCTCTCACTGATGTGTGTAGAAGCGTCTGCAGGTCTAGAGCTTGAGTTCTCTGAGCTCCTGAGAGCGGCTCATTCTCTCACTGATGTGTGTAGAAGCGTCTGCAGGTCTAGAGCTTGAGTTCTCTGAGCTCCTGAGAGCGGCCCATTCTCTCACTGATGTGTGTAGAAGCGTCTGCAGGTCTAGAGCTTGAGTTCTCTGAGCTCCTGAGAGCGGTCCATTCTCTCACTGATGTGTGTAGAAGCGTCTGCAGGTCTAGAGCTTGAGTTCTCTGAGCTCCTGAGAGCGGCTCATTCTCTCACTGATGTGTGTAGAAGCGTCTGCAGGTCTAGAGCTTGAGTTCTCTGAGCTCCTGAGAGCGGTCCATTCTCTCACTGATGTGTGTAGAAGCGTCTGCAGGACTAGAGCTTGAGTTCTCTGAGCTCCTGAGAGCGGCTCATTCTCTCACTGATGTGTGTAGAAGCGTCTGCAGGACTAGAGCTTGAGTTCTCTGAGCTCCTGAGAGCGGTCCATTCTCTCACTGATGTGTGTAGAAGCGTCTGCAGGTCTAGAGCTTGAGTTCTCTGAGCTCCTGAGAGCGGTCCATTCTCTCACTGATGTGTGTAGAAGCGTCTGCAGGTCTAGAGCTTGAGTTCTCTGAGCTCCTGAGAGCGGCTCATTCTCTCACTGATGTGTGTAGAAGCGTCTGCAGGTCTAGAGCTTGAGTTCTCTGAGCTCCTGAGAGCGGTCCATTCTCTCACTGATGTGTGTAGAAGCGTCTGCAGGTCTAGAGCTTGAGTTCTCTGAGCTCCTGAGAGCGGCCCATTCTCTCACTGATGTGTGTAGAAGCGTCTGCAGGTCTAGAGCTTGAGTTCTCTGAGCTCCTGAGAGCGGCCCATTCTCTCACTGATGTGTGTAGAAGCGTCTGCAGGTCTAGAGCTTGAGTTCTCTGAGCTCCTGAGAGCGGCCCATTCTCTCACTGATGTGTGTAGAAGCGTCTGCAGGTCTAGAGCTTGAGTTCTCTGAGCTCCTGAGAGCGGTCCATTCTCTCACTGATGTGTGTAGAAGCGTCTGCAGGTCTAGAGCTTGAGTTCTCTGAGCTCCTGAGAGCGGCCCATTCTCTCACTGATGTGTGTAGAAGCGTCTGCAGGTCTAGAGCTTGAGTTCTCTGAGCTCCTGAGAGCGGCCCATTCTCTCACTGATGTGTGTAGAAGCGTCTGCAGGTCTAGAGCTTGAGTTCTCTGAGCTCCTGAGAGCGGTCCATTCTCTCACTGATGTGTGTAGAAGCGTCTGCAGGACTAGAGCTTGAGTTCTCTGAGCTCCTGAGAGCGGCCCATTCTCTCACTGATGTGTGTAGAAGCGTCTGCAGGACTAGAGCTTGAGTTCTCTGAGCTCCTGAGAGCGGCCCATTCTCTCACTGATGTGTGTAGAAGCGTCTGCAGGACTAGAGCTTGAGTTCTCTGAGCTCCTGAGAGCGGCCCATTCTCTCACTGATGTGTGTAGAAGCGTCTGCAGGACTAGAGCTTGAGTTCTCTGAGCTCCTGAGAGCGGCCCATTCTCTCACTGATGTGTGTAGAAGCGTCTGCAGGACTAGAGCTTGAGTTCTCTGAGCTCCTGAGAGCGGCCCATTCTCTCACTGATGTGTGTAGAAGCGTCTGCAGGACTAGAGCTTGAGTTCTCTGAGCTCCTGAGAGCGGCCCATTCTCTCACTGATGTGTGTAGAAGCGTCTGCAGGTCTAGAGCTTGAGTTCTCTGAGCTCCTGAGAGCGGCCCATTCTCTCACTGATGTGTGTAGAAGCGTCTGCAGGACTAGAGCTTGAGTTCTCTGAGCTCCTGAGAGCGGCCCATTCTCTCACTGATGTGTGTAGAAGCGTCTGCAGGACTAGAGCTTGAGTTCTCTGAGCTCCTGAGAGCGGTCCATTCTCTCACTGATGTGTGTAGAAGCGTCTGCAGGACTAGAGCTTGAGTTCTCTGAGCTCCTGAGAGCGGTCCATTCTCTCACTGATGTGTGTAGAAGCGTCTGCAGGACTAGAGCTTGAGTTCTCTGAGCTCCTGAGAGCGGCCCATTCTCTCACTGATGTGTGTAGAAGCGTCTGCAGGCCTAGAGCTTGAGTTATACACCTGTGGCCATGAAGGGGTTGAACACCTGAACTCAGGGATGTGGAGGGGCGGCACAATACCTTTGGCTATAGTGTGTATGTTTGGGGGGAACTATTGATCTAAAGGTTTACGGCCACTCACTTGCACAGGACCCATCAGGCATTAGCATGTATCCATTCAAGCAGTAACACATGAAGCTGCCAAAAGTGTTCATGCATCGATGCTCACAGGGTCGAGGCTTCAGACCGCACTCGTTCAGATCTGAACCCCGGAGAGAGAGAGAGAGAGAGAGAGAGAGAGAGAGAGAGAGAGAGAGAGAGAGAGAGAGAGCGAGAGAGAGAGAGAGCTGATTATCTTCTGAAATTAGACTCAAAATAGACTTGAATTATGACATACTAAATCAAAATTATGACATAAAAATCACAATTATGACATACTAAGTCTTTTGACTTATGCCCTTATTTCGACTTAGTATGTCATAATTATGATTTTCTGACTTAAAAACTCAAAATTATGACAAATTAAGTAGAAATAATGACATAAAATGTGATTATTTAAAGAAATAATGACATTAATAATGACATTAATCTGGCTTAAAAAGTTTTGACATACTAAGGTAAAGTAATGACTAAAAAAAAAATCATAATTATGTCATAAAATCAAAATTATTACATACTAAGTCGAAATACTGACATAAAAGTCCAAATTCTGGATTAAAAAGTCTAAATTATTACATACTTAGTCAATGACATAAAATCGAAATTGTGACAATCAAAATAATGACATAAAAATCATAATTATGACATACTAAATCGAAATATTGACATAAAAATCCAAATTCTGGATTAAAAAATCAAAATTATTACATACTTAGTCAAATAATGACATACAAATCATAATTCTGACTTAAAAAGTCGAGATTATGAGATCAGAAGTTGAAATAAAAAAAATAAAAAAAATAAAAATTCGACTTAAAAAGTCAGAATTCTTAAAACCGTAAAATTATGACATACTGAATCTAAATAATGACATGAAAAGTCAATAAATTATGTCTTTAAAAGTTTGAAATTCTGACTTAAAAAGTCATAATTATGACAAAAATCTAAATGATGACATACTAGGTCATAATTATTAGATAAGGTCATTATTTCAATTAATTATTGTAATTTTTTATAATTTTATGGATTTAGTTCATTAATTACATTTTATGAATTAAACAGTTTGTAAACATACTTTATCACTAGAAAAATTGATAATAACTTGTAAAACATGAAAGTATGATGCCATCATTTTAGAGATGTTTTTGAAGCGTTGTGGCATGAAGTGTTGTCTAGATTTGAGCCCTGTAGTTCTACAGCGAGAGCTTTACTCTGAGAGAGTGTGGTCTTGAGCCGCACAAACCTTGACTGCACGTCTTCCCGGTGTATCCGGGGAAGCACTTGCATTTGCTCGGGCCGACACACTCGCCGTGTTTGCATCCCAGGTCACACTGAGCTGGTAAAACATTCACCAGAGATATATTAGTAAAGGAAACAGCTAGAGTCGAAAACACACACGTCTGGAAACCCAAGCCAGATTTCCCCTCATAGCTCTGTGTGGTTCCAAGCACCAAACCACTGAACGAACGAGCACATGAGGATTTCCCACTGTTTCCATGTTCTGGACGGAACGTTCTACATCACAGCATACACACTTGCATTCTTGTGACTAAATGAACCTGTGCTGTGTTGAAAATCCTTTCTGCTTTTGACCAAGAACACCACACTGTAGATATTATTGTAATTTTAACTGTAAAATACTGTAGAATGTGACAGTATACAGTATAACCTTGCTACTTGCTTATTATACAGAGAAAAACTAATAGATCTAAATTTACATTTTGTAATTTTAGAATATTATGTAATTTTACTGTAAAATACTGTAAAAATGTAACAGTTAAAACTTTGCTACTTGGTTAATATACAGAGAAAAACTAATAGATCTAATTTGACATTTTTACATGTAATTTTACTGTAAAATACTGTAAAAATGTGGCAGTAAAAACCCTGCTACTTGGATTATATATGGAGAAAAATTGTAATAGATCTAACTTTACATTTTTATGTGTAATTTTACTGTAAAATGCGACAGTTAAAACCTTGCTACTTGGTTAATATACAGAGAAAAACTAATAGATCTAACTTTATATTTTGTAATTTTACAATATTATGTCATTTTACTGTAAAATACTGTAAAAATGCAACAATTAAAACTTTGCTACTTGGTTAATATACAGAAAAACTGTAATATATCTAATTTGACATTTTTACATGTAATTTTACTGTAAAATACTGTAAAAACGTGGCAGTTAAAACCCTGCTACTTGGATTATATATGGAGAAAAGTTGTAATAGATCTAACTTTACATTTTTATGTGTAATTTTACTGTAAAATGCAACAGTTAAAACCTTGCTACTTGGTTAATATACAGAAAAAACTGTAATGATCTAATTTACATTTTTACATGTAATTTTACTGTAAAATATTGTAAAAATGTGACAGTAAAAACCCTGCTACTTGGTTAATATACAGTTAAAAACTAATAGATCTAACCTTACATTTTGTAATTTTACAATATTATGCAATTTTACTGTAAAATACTGTAAAATATGACAGTAAAACCTTGCTACTTGGTTAATATACAGAGAAAAACTGTAATAGATCTAATTTTACATTTTTACATGTAATTTTACTGTAAAATATTGTAAAAATGTGACAGTAAAAACCTTGCTACTTGGTTAATATACAGAGAAAAACTGTAATAGATCTAATTTTACATTTTTACATGTAATTTTACTGTAAAATATTGTAAAAATGTGACAGTAAAAACCTTGCTACTTGGTTAATATACAGTTAAAAACTAATAGATCTAACCTTACATTTTGTAATTTTACAATATTATGTAATTTTACTGTAAAATACTGTAAAATGCGACAGTTAAAACTTTTCTACTTGGTTAATATACAGAGAAAAACTGTAATAGATCTAATTTTACATTTTTATGTGTAATTTTACTGTAAAATATTGTAAAAATGTGACAGTAAAAACCCTGCTACTTGGTTAATATACAGTTAAAAACTAATAGATCTAAATTTACATTTTGTAATTTTACAATATTATGTCATTTTACTGTAAAATGCTGTAAAATGCGACAATAAAAACCCTGCTACTTGGTTAATATACAGAGAAAAACTAATAGATCTAATTTGACATTTTTACATGTAATTTTACTGTAAAATACTCTAAAAATGTGGCAGTAAAAACCCTGCTACTTGGATTATATATGGAGAAAAATTTTAATAGATCTAACCTTACATTTTTATGTGTAATTTTACTGTAAAATACTATAAAATGCGACAGTTAAAACTTTTCTACTTGGTTATTATACAGAGAAAAACGAATAGATCTAACTTTACATTTTGTGTAAGTTTACTGTAAAATACTGTAAAAATGTGACAGTAAAAGCCTTGCTACTTGGATTATATACGGAGAAAAACTATAATAGATCTAATCTTTATTTTTTCATGTAATTTTACAACCTTACATTTAATTTTACTGTAAAAAACTATAAAAATATGACAGTAAAAACCCTGCTACTTGGTTAATGTACAGAGAAAAACTAATAGATCTAACTTTACATTTCATGTAATTTTACTGTAAAATACTGTACATTTTTGGCAGTAAACAAAACGAATCAACTTGACCTGACTGAAACACAACATGAGGGTTAAATTTCTACTCATTCTGTTGATTTCTGCTCATTCACCTTCACAGTGTCCTTTAGTGTTTTTCTTCCATCCATAGCAACACTCGAGTCTGCTTCCGTATCGGCACACGCCGGCCAAACTCCTCGCCGGGATCTGCCGTCTTTCTCTTTTAGGAAAACAGCAAAAACAGTTCAGGGTTTCACAAAGACGCAAGGATTTCTAAATGTATTTACATGCTTTCTTAGAAGAAACGGTTCTGTGCAGAATCTTAAAGGGTTCGTCGGGCTCTTCGCATAAGAACCTTTCAGGAGTTGTGTGAGTTTTGAATGACGTGTGAACAGCACAGACTCTAGGGTTAAGAGAGACAGGAACATCATGTCTGCAGTGCATTAGGCTGTCAGAAGATCCCAGGTTGTCTGAGGTGAAGACGAGCGCCTGAAGGTAAGCGTGACCTGTGAGGTCTGACCCTCGGGGGAATTGCAGCTGTAAAACACAGACATGATCCAGTGGGATTTGAACAGACAGGATGCAGGAATCTCCTGGCGTTTACGGCTCTTTAAGCGTTTAACAGATGCCTCGCACAGGAACAGCTCAAATCTCCTTCAGCACATTCACTCTATAATTAAACCCTCAGCTATTCATGGCAATCACACATCAGCAGATGGACCAGAGGTGTGTGGTGCTCTTCAACAGGTTCACAGGAAGGCTTGGGATCTTACATTTTTGACTACTTTTCACAATTCTCTTGCTTTTCTCTTGCTTTTATAAATGCCTGACTACACTTATATGATCAATAAGTTATGGAAACATATGTTCTTACATTGATTTAACTCATCAAAGTTATACGAAATTCGACAAATAAAGTCCGTTTGATGTAATTTAAGTTAAAATGACTTCATCCAAGTTGATTGTACTTCACATTTTAAAGCTGCAACTTGTTTTTACAGTGTAGCAATAAACGATCATTGACATAAAGGGAAATATTACATAGGTTAATATTAGAAGGTGATCTTAATTTCTGACTAAATCATTTGATGATTCAATTTCAATTCAATTCAAAGTTGTAAGTCGCTTTGGATAAAAGCGTCTGCAAAATGCATAAATGTAAATGTGTAAATGTAAGCAAATATACAAGTCAAAATTAAAAATAAATTCTGTTCCGGACCAGAAAACTCACTGATAATAATATTGATGACTCATCCTGCACTATACAAGTTTTTATCCAATCAGATGCCCTCTAGAATAAGCAGGCCCCTCCCCCTAATGCCACCTGCATCTGACTAGCAACAGAAAGTCAAATAAAGCCTGTAATAACAACAGTAAACAACCGCCAGATCTGTTTACTAGAACTTTCCCATGTTAGCATGGTGGCAACATTATCAGTTTTACGGTACAAAATGTATAGTAGCTTAGCAACATTAATTTTACAGCATAACAACCTAACGTACACAACTGATAAGATGGTCCAGATGTTTGTGCTTCTCATGTTAGTCTCTAAATTTGCCGTGGCTCCCGAGGGCTGGAGTGAATCTGTGAGGGACGGAAATAAACCGGAGCCGGTCGTGTGAACAGGTGCCGACCCTTCGTTGCAGACAGAATTAGCAGCTCGTCGTGCGGATCAGCACAGCCTCAGAAATCAACATCTCATGCTTGCGCTTCATTTACAGTGATCTGATCATTAACAGCCAAGTGAAGTCCGGTCTAGTCAAATCGTCATCTTCCCCCTTTACTAATTTTAAATATTATTACATTTTTCTAGTCATGTGAACGGAGTCAATTGTTTTATTTGTGATAATAACGCAATAAAACATGACAATTTTCATCCAGGCTGTCATACAAATAAATTATGAACACATGCAAAAACAAGAGAGAACCAACCAAATATTAACCTCTTATGCTCTGGGACCATTTTGGGGGATTTCCACCTGGATTTGGCCAACTCAAATGTAAAAGCTTCCCACACACACACACACACACACACACACACACACACACACACACACACACACACACACACACACACACACACACACACACACACACACACACACACACACACACACACACACACACACACACACACAAACAATGTCTCGAAATACACAATACTGGTGTCATTTTACAGGAAACCCTTTGAAGTTTCATAAAGCACTGCTAAAAGTGATAAACATGTGAGTATACACTCCCCTAAAGGATTATTAGGAGCACACTAATACTGTGTTTGACCCCTTTGGCCTTCAGAACTGCCTTAATTCTACGTGGCATTGATTCAACAAGGAGCTGAAAGCATTCTTTAGAAATGTTGGCCCATATTGATAGGATAGCATCTTGCAGTTGATGGAGATTTGTGGGATGCACATCCAGGGCACGAAGCTCCCGTTCCACCACATCCCAAAGATGCTCTATTGGGTTGAGATCTGGGGACTGTGGGGGCCATTTTAGTCCAGTGAACTCATTGTCATGTTCAAGAAACCAGTTTGAAATGATTGGAGCTTTGTGACATGGGGCATTATCCTGCTGGAAGTAGCCATCAGAGGATGGGCACATGCTGGTCATAAAGGGATGGACATGGTCAGAAACAATGCTCAGGTAGGCCGTGGCATTTAAACCATGCCCAATTGGCACTAAGGGGCCTAAAGTTTGCCAAGAAAACATCCCCCACACCATTACACCACCACCACCAGCCTGCACAGTGGTAACAAGGCATGATGGATCCATGTTCTCATTCTGTTTACGCCAAATTCTGACTCTACCATCTGAATGTCTCAACAGAAATCCAGACTCATCAGACCAGGCAACATTTTTCCAGTCTTCAACTGTCCAATTTTGGTGAGCTGGTGCAAATTGTAGCCTCTTTTTCCTATTTGTAGTGGAGATGAGTGGTACCCGGTGGGGTCTTCTGCTGTTGTAGCCCATCCGCCTCAAGGTTGTGTGTGTTGTGGCTTCACAAATGCTTTGCTGCATACCTCGGTTGTAACGAGTGGTTATTTCAGTCAAAGTTGCTCTTCTATCAGCTTGAATCAGTCGGCCCATTCTCCTCTGACCTCTAGCATCAACAAGGCATTTTGGCCCACAGGACGGCCCCATACTGGATGTGTTTCCCTTTTCACACCATTCTTTGTAAACCCTAGAAATGGTTGTGCGTGAAAATCCCAGTAACTGAGCAGATTGTGAAATACTCAGACCGGCCCGTCTGGCACCAACAACCATGCCACGCTCAAAATTGCTTAAATCCCCTTTCTTTCCCATTCCGACATTCAGTTTGGAGTCCAGGAGATTGTCTTGACCAGGACCACACCCCTAAATGCATTGAAGCAACTGCCATGTGATTGGTTGATTAAATAATTGCATTAATGAGAAATTGAACAGGTGTTCCTAATAATCCTTTAGGTGAGTGTATGTTATCTGAGCTGTAATAACCTCCCCAAAAAAGAGACGCTTTTTGATTGTTTGGTTATAAATTCATTGTTGAAAGTGTGTATCTAGCACCCTGCAGACAGTTTGGGCTGTTTCCACTAGATTACAGAAAACACTGGAAAAAAGAATGTTGTCTGGATCATTTGTGCAAGACTTATTCAGATGGATCTGAAGGGGGGGATATTACATTTTTTATGTAATTTCCACCCCCCCCCCCCCCCCCCCATACCCATATACAGTGGTATAAATGCAATATCCCAGTGTCACAGAATAATTTTTCCCAGTATTTTCTGTAATCTATAGTAGAAACAGCCCAAACTGTCTGCAGGGTGCTAGAACACACAGGGCCTCAGTTACACGTTCAAAAATGAATTTATAACCAAAGAAATCTAAAAATTTTGTTTGTCTGTTGTTTATATTTTATATGTTTGTTATATCACTCACAACATATACTGTAATATTTATCACTTTCATCAGTGTTTTCGGTAAAATGGCACGGGGATATTGCATGTATACCACTGTATATGGGTATGGGGGGGGGGGGGGGGTTACATAAAAAAGATAATATTCCTCCATTCACATTCATTTGAATAAATCTTGCATACATGATACAGACAAAATTCTTTTTTCCATTATTTTCTGGAGTCTAGTGGAAACAGCCCAAACTGTCTGCAGGGTGCTAGAGCTCACAGGGCCTGAGTTACACACTTTCAACAATAAATTTATAACCAAAACATAAAAAAAAAACGCCTCTTTTTTGTAGGGGGTTTATTACAGCCAAGTTTACTTGTTTAAAAAAGTTTAGTGTTTTGTTCTTCCCTCATATTTAACATATTTTATATATATATATATATATAAATATATATTTCCTCATATTTTCCATCCCTCGGGTCATTTTGACCCGAAATTAATTTTTGAATTTTTTTTTAAAAGTGTTCACAGAGTAGTCCAAGAACTTTGGGCTTTTGTTGCACATGAACCACGAATACACACACAAAAATTTGACTGGATCCGAGGAGTTTATGTGGTTGAATTTAAAAAAAGTAACAAATCCTTCCGTCGCGGGTCAATTTGACCCCTTTAGGAATGAATGGAGCGAAGAATGCTTCAGTACACAGAGAAAAACCTAAAAAAAAAAGTCCTCAATCCATAAACTTAACCAAAAAATGCTTTTATAATCATAAACTATCGAGAACTGACTTTAGGACCCAGTGGAACGGCTCATCTGCTCCATATAGAGCTATAAGAGTTATCATCTTATATTATTATTTTTTCCACAAGAGGTCGGCAGAGACACACAATGTGTGATATTCTGCATGAAAAGAAAGTTATTTTTAATTTAAATTGAAAGAATGCGCTTAAATTATATTATTTATTGATCAAATCTAGTCATTTAAAGGTAAATCTTAAAATTTAAAGGTAAAAAATGAAATTATACAAGCTTTCTGGATCAAAAAAGGCATAATTTTAGGGCTTCGGGTCATTTTGACATGTGAGGGTTAAAAACAATATATACTATAGGTGGAATATGTATTCAGGTTTACTGAAATGCATTGATTGTCAAAAAGAAATGTTTTTAATATGGTTCAAATGAATGTAAATCAAATATTGACCCTTCATCAAAAACGCTGCATTGGTCACAGACGTCCATGCACATTCATTAGTCACCTCTTTAATCTCATGAAGATCTAATGAAACGGAGATCTCACACACTTCAGAAGAGTCTCCAGGTGAACGAGCTGAAACTCAAACTACGAGCGGTAGATTTCTCGCCATAACTTTAACCAGGAGACGATCTCTTACCTGAAATCTGCAGATCCCACGGAGAAATAGAGCAGGAATGACAGAACGCTGATCCATGGCAAATGTCTCATGTTTAGAAGCAAGCCTCTTTATTTCTGTGCTGATCTTTTCTCTTCTGTTTCCTTACAGCAAGAGTCCAAGATAAAGTCTGCAGTCGCTCTCTCTCTCTCTCTCTCTCTCTCTCTCTCTCTCTCTCTCTCTCTCTCTCTCTCTCTCTCTCTCTCTCTCTCTCTCTCTCTCTCTCTCTCTCTCTCTCTCTCTCTCTCTCTCTCTCTCTCTCTCTCTCTCTCTCTCTCTCTCTCGTCTTGTTGAAATTCCAGATGTCATTGAGTTGAGTGACGGAAGGGCTGGAAGTCTTTTGTGGGTTAGGGTTAGTGGGGTTTTTGTGGGAGTGTTTCAGACGTCTTCTTCTCTCTGAAACCCAATCTGTGACGTCTAGATTGATGGTGTCCCGTCGAACAACAACTTCACGCTCCAGGAGAAAACCTGCTCTGAGGGAAATCCAGAAAGACAGAACACTCTTTTTATTCATGAATGTGAATTTGAACTGGTCACAATATGCAGGAAGATGAGTTTACTTCATTGCAATTTAAAGGAATTCAACACAGAGTAATGAAGAAAATTTATTCATACACTATATCGCCAAAAGTGTTGTGACGCTCTACATGCACATGATCCCATTCTCAATCCGTAGGGTTTAATATGGAGTCGCTCTAACAGCTTCAGCTCTTCTCTCCTCAAGGGTTAGGAGTGTGTTTATGGGGATTCTTCTAGAAGTGCATTTGTGATGTTGGACGAGAAGGCCTGGCTCTCAGTCTCCGCTCTAATTCATCCCAAAGGTGTTCTATCGGGTTGAGGTCAGGACTCAAGTTCCTCCACACCAAACTCGCTCATCCATGTCTTTGTGGAGCGATGCTTTGAGCACTGGAGCGCAGTCATGCTGGGACAGGAAGGGGCCGTCCCCAAACTGTTCCCACAAAGTTGGGAGCATGAAATTGTCCAAAATGTCTTGGTGAAGCATTAAGAGTTCCTTTCACTGGAACTAACCCCTGAAAAACAACCCACCCCATAATCCCCCCTCCACCAAACTTTACACTTGGCCCAATGCAGTCAGGTGAGCCCCGTTCCCCTGGCAACCGCAAAACCCAGACTCGTCCATGGGATTGTCAGACAGAGAAGCGTGATTGGTCACTCAGAGAACACGTCTCCACTGCTCTAGAGTCCAGTGGTGGCGCGCTTTACCCCACTGCATCCCACGCTTTGCATTGCACTTGGTGATGAAAGGCTTGGATAAGCTGCTCGGCCATGAAAACCCATTCCATGAAGCTCTACACACTGTTCTTGAGCTCATCTGAAGGCCACAGAAGTTTGGAGGTCTGGAGCTCTTGACTGCAGAAAGTTGGCGACTTCTGTGACCCTCAGCACGCGCTGACCCCGCTCTGTGACCCTCAGCCTGTGCTGACCCAGCTCTGTGACCCTCAGCCTGTGCTGATCCCGCTCTGTGACCCTCATCATGCGCTGATCCCGCTCTGTGACCCTCAGCATGCGCTGACCCAGCTCTGTGACCCTCAGCCTGTGCTGACCCAGCTCTGTGACCCTCAGCCTGTGCTGATCCCGCTCTGTGACCCTCATCATGCGCTGATCCCGCTCTGTGACCCTCAGCATGCGCTGACCCCGCTGTGTGACCCTCAGCATGCGCTGACCCCGCTCTGTGACTCTCAGCATGCGCTGACCCCGCACTGTGACCCTCAGCATGCGCTGACCCCGCTCTGTGACCCTCAGCATGCGCTGACCCCGCTCTGTGACCCTCAGCATGCGCTGACCCCGCTCTGTGACCCTCAGCATGCGCTGACCCCGCTCTGTGACCCTCAGCATGCACTGACCCTGCTCTGTGACCCTCAGCATGCGCTGACCCCGCTCTGTGACCCTCAGCATGCGCTGACCCCGTGGAATATTTAGTGTAATATTTAGACTTATTGCACAGGTGTCCAGCGATCACGGCCCCACGCTTGAGTTCTCTGAGCTCCTGAGAGCGGCCCATTCTCTCACTGATGTGTGTAGAAGCGTCTGCAGGACTAGAGCTTGAGTTCTCTGAGCTCCTGAGAGCGGCCCATTCTCTCACTGATGTGTGTAGAAGCGTCTGCAGGTCTAGAGCTTGAGTTCTCTGAGCTCCTGAGAGCGGCCCATTCTCTCACTGATGTGTGTAGAAGCGTCTGCAGGTCTAGAGCTTGAGTTCTCTGAGCTCCTGAGAGCGGTCCATTCTCTCACTGATGTGTGTAGAAGCGTCTGCAGGACTAGAGCTTGAGTTCTCTGAGCTCCTGAGAGCGGCCCATTCTCTCACTGATGTGTGTAGAAGCGTCTGCAGGTCTAGAGCTTGAGTTCTCTGAGCTCCTGAGAGCGGCCCATTCTCTCACTGATGTTTGATTTTTATAATAAATGATGTCTGGATAATCAAGTAAACCTCAAAACAAGTTATTCTTAGATTTAAAGACACTGAAGCTCGAGCTGAAGGAGGACGGTTGTACAATTATACTAAAAGACAAACTGTCAATCAGAGACAGAAGGACTGCAGGAGATTTGATCATTTGCGGATCAAATATGACTGCATTGATGATCTGCTCGTATGTTGAAGCTGAATGAGTTCCAGCGGGGAAGTTCTCATCACTATAGTCGAGGGACTGTGTTCGGGCTTGTCATGAGCAGCTGGAACGCTCTTTGAAGTGCTTCACATTGTCATTAAGTCTCAGGCCTGCCAAGATGTGCAAGAAAAGAGAATATCCATCATTACATCCGCTTTATGGCTTCAGCATCTCCATGTGAACGCTACACTGTAAAAAATGCGGTTGGGTTGTTTTAAGCAAACATTTAACCCAATCGCTGGGTTTAAACAACCCAATCGCTGGGTTAAAACAACCCAATCGCTGGGTTAAAACAGCCCATTCGCTGGGTTAAAACAACCCATTCGCTGGGTTAAAACAACCCAATCGCTGGGTTAAAACAACCCAATCGCTGGGTTAAAACAACCCATTCGCTGGGTTAAAACAACGCAATCGCTGGGTTAAAACAACCCATTCGCTGGGTTAAAACAACCCAATCGCTGGGTTAAAACAACCCATATTTTGGGTTAAAACAACCCAATCGCTGGGTTAAAACAACCCAATCGCTGGGTTAAAACAACCCATTCTTTGGGTTAAAACAACCCATTCACTGGGTTAAAACAACCCATTCGCTGGGTTAAAACAACCCAATCGCTGGGTTAAAACAACCCAATCGCTGGGTTAAAACAACCCATATTTTGGGTTAAAACAACCCAATCACTGGGTTAAAACAACCCATTCGCTGGGTTAAAACAACCCAATCGCTGGGTTAAAACAACCCATTCGCTGGGTTAAAACAACCCAATCGCTGGGTTAAAACAACCCATATTTTGGGTTAAAACAACCCATTCGCTGGGTTAAAACAACCCAATCGCTGGGTTAAAACAACCCAATCGCTGGGTTAAAACAACCCATTCGCTGGGTTAAAACAACCCAATCGCTGGGTTAAAACAACCCAATCGCTGGGTTAAAACAACCCAATCGCTGGGTTAAAACAACCCATTCGCTGGGTTAAAACAACCCATTCGCTGGGTTAAAACAACCCATTCGCTGGGTTAAAACAACCCAATCGCTAGGTTAAAACAACCCTTTCGCTGGGTTAAAACAACCCTTTCGCTGGGTTAAAACAACCCATTCGCTGGGTTAAAACAACCCATTCACTGGGTTAAAACAAACCAATCGCTGGGTTAAAACAACCCAATCGCTGGGTTAAAACAACCCAATCGCTGGGTTAAAACAACCCATTCGCTGGGTTAAAACAACCCAATCGCTGGGTTAAAACAACCCATTCGCTGGGTTAAAACAAACCAATCGCTGGGTTAAAACAACCCAATCGCTGGGTTAAAACAACCCAATCGCTGGGTTAAAACAACCCATTCGCTGGGTTAAAACAACCCATTCGCTGGGTTAAAACAACCCATTCGCTGGGTTAAAACAACCCATTCGCTGGGTTAAAACAACCCAATCGCTGGGTTAAAACAACCCATTCGCTGGGTTAAAACAACCCATTCGCTGGGTTAAAACAACCCAATCGCTGGGTTAAAACAACCCATTCGCTGGGTTAAAACAACCCATTCGCTGGGTTAAAACATCCCAATCGCTGGGTTAAAACAACCCAATTTTTGGGTTAAAACAACCCAATCGCTAGGTTAAAACAACCCAATTGCTGAGTTAAAACAACCCATTCGCTGGGTTAAAACAACCCATTCGCTGGGTTAAAACAACCCAATCGCTGGGTTAAAACAACCCATTCGCTGGGTTAAAACAACCCATTCGCTGGGTTAAAACATCCCAATCGCTGGGTTAAAACAACCCAATTTTTGGGTTAAAACAACCCAATCGCTAGGTTAAAACATCCCAATCGCTGGGTTAAAACAACCCAATCGCTGGGTTAAAACAACCCAATTGCTGAGTTAAAATAACCCATTCGCTGGGTTAGTCCATTTTCCACCCAACTTGGGTTGTTTTTAACCCAGCATTTTTTAGAGTGTAGCATCTGCTCAGACCTAATGAATCTCACAATGTAAGAAACACAGACGACAGGCGTGTGCTGCTGAACATACGTGTGTTACCGTGTCCTCAGTCCTCAAGGGGGCGCTAGAGGTTCCTTCTAATGCCTGTCCTCAAACCCTAACATGTGGATTTTTCAGTGATCATGCATATGTTCTTATGCTGAATGTAAAACACCGTCCATATGCTACTGTTCAAACATTTACGGTCGTCAGATTTAAATAATAATAATAATAATAATAATAATACTAATAATAATAATACTTTTATTCATCAAGGATCGCATTAAACTGATCAAAAGTGACATTTATAATGTGACTAAAGACTCTCTCTCTAATAAATGCTGAGCTTTCTGTTCATCAGAGAATCCTGAGAAATCAAATTCCTCAGTTTCCACAGAAATATGAACTGATAATAATCATCAGTGTGTGTTGATCATCAGATCCTCATGTGAGAGTGATGAGTGAAGGGTCATGTGACACTGAAGACTGGCGTAATGATGATAAATCACACTTTACTGTATATTCACATCGAGAACAGCTGATCTCTTCGACATCAATGATCATATTTCATGTCATACTTGCAACACTGACATTATTATTGAACTGGATTGATCTGAGTAATGACACTGTTGCCTGTGGTTATTAGTGAACTTTGTCACTTGAAATAAAATAAACTGGAGTAAAATTGACTGCAGTATAAAATAAAATAATTAAAAATAATTAAATAAAACAACAAAATGACCAAAAATGTATCTTAAATGAAAATGAAAATATGAAAATAAAAGCTAATCATTTAAAATTGTATTTGTTTCATAACTGAACGCTACACGACTATCCGATAGAAGTAGAGCACAAACGGTCTGATGGTTTCCGGGTTCTATGAAGCCAGTCCCTCAGAAATACGCAATGGGCTCTGATTGGTTAGCTGGCCCAGTGTGTTGTGATTGGCTAACCGCCTAGTGCACGTTTGTCGGAAACGCCCCTTCCCTTTACCGCTAGCCTGTGCTTCGGTAGTATTAGAAACAATGGCGTCAATAAAACCATGGGCGTCTGAAGCAAAAAAAATGTGGGTGGGTCCTTTTTACTGTGTTTTTGAATGTTTTTACTGGAGTAGATGCCCATTACATTAAGGACATATATACCGCTTTGCTTGCTAAACGTATAGTTCGGAAAGACAAACGGAAATCGCCATATTATTGAGAGTGGCAGTAGTGTAGGGGTAAGACGCACGGATTCTAGTTTTGACACAAATCGACCCGCGGTTCGAGTCCGCCTTTCGCCAAGCTCAATCTTCTCCCTTTTCCCATCACATATCAGATCGGAAAGGCATTTATTTTCAATAAAAATGAAGAAAATATTAGAAAAGAGGAAATAAAGCGTCTAACGTGTTTACTAATAAGTGTTTATCGATTAGGGGTAGGTAAACAGACATGTGCTGAATGAAAGTGGGTGGGTCTTGTCCCGCACACATACAATGGTTCGGACGCCCATGGATAAAACTATACCAGTTTGAGTCCGAATCAGACCCAGAACATTTTAGTGACGATGATCGAGCAGAACCTGTTCAGTCCTCAAGAGTAAAGACTGCGGATCTATAGTGATCGCTACTGAATGGCACTTTTGTGTTTTTAGAACGATTATAGCCAAATATCTGTCGCAAGAACGAACACTAAACATTGGCTTTACTATAGTATCCAAATCAAACACAGAAGCATGTTTAGCAGGCCTGTAGATAAACAACACATAAACGCTCTAATCAAAGAATCATTTACACTAATGCCAAGTTCACTGTTGAGATTTAAAAGAGTTTGTAGCGTGGACAAGCCGTTGTGCGAATCCTGAAACTGGTGCAGGTTGTGGAAGCTTTCCTCCGTGAGATGAGCCGCGCCCGTTGTGCTTCACACTGCAGTGTGTGTCTCGCGCGCCCGTTGTGCTTCACACTGCAGTGTGTGTCTCGCGCGCCCGTTGTGCTTCACACTGCAGTGTGTGTCTCGCGCGCCCGTTGTGCTTCACACTGCAGGGTGTGTCTCGCGCAGCTGAACCGCGGCTCGTGTATTGCAAATACAGACGAATATTGTCCATTATGTCACATTTTCCGGTCTTCTCCTCCGACCCCTGTCTGTCTCGTGCTGTGATTTATGATGGGCAGCATATATCTGCTGCAGATGCCACCTTGTTCCCCTGTCTCACACACACATGTAACATGTTGTATGTTAAACGCACTGCAACACACCCCCGACCCTAGGAAGCTGAACAAAGTGGACCTGAAATCCGGATGAAAATAACAGCGTTTCATCGGCATACAACAACACTCCAGCCTACTAACTATACCACAACAACACTCCAGCCTACTAACTATACCACAACAACACTCCAGCCTACTAACTATACCACAACAACACTCCAGCCTACTAACTACACCACAACAACACTCCAGCCTACTAACTATACCACAACAACACTCCAGCCTACTAACTATACCACAACAACACTCCAGCCTAACTATACCACAACAACACTCCAGCCTAACTAACTATACCACAACAACACTCCAGCCTACTAACTATACCACAACAACACTCCAGCCTACTAACTATACCACAACAACACTCCAGCCTACTAACTATACCACAACAACACTCCAGCCTACTAACTATACCACAACAACACTCCAGCCTACTAACTATACCACAACAACACTCCAGCCTACTAACTATACCACAACAACACTCCAGCCTACTAACTATACCACAACAACACTCCAGCCTACTAACTATACCACAACAACACTCCAGCCTACTAACTATACCACAACAACACTCCAGCCTACTAACTACACAACAACACTCCAGCCTACTAACTACACCACAACAACACTCCAGCCTACTAACTATACCACAACAACACTCCAGCCTACTAACTACACCACAACAACACTCCAGCCTACTAACTATACCACAACAACACTCCAGCCTACTAACTATACCACAACAACACTCCAGCCTACTAACTATACCACAACAACACTCCAGCCTACTAACTATACCACAACAACACTCCAGCCTACTAACTACACCACAACAACACTCCAGCCTACTAACTACACCACAACAACACTCCAGCCTACTAACTACACCACAACAACACTCCAGCCTACTAACTACACCACAACAACACTCCAGCCTACTAACTATACCACAACAACACTCCAGCCTACTAACTATACCACAACAACACTCCAGCCTACTAACTATACCACAACAACACTCCAGCCTACTAACTACACCACAACAACACTCCAGCCTACTAACTACACCACAACAACACTCCAGCCTACTAACTACACCACAACAACACTCCAGCCTACTAACTATACCACAACAACACTCCAGCCTACTAACTATACCACAACAACACTCCAGCCTACTAACTATACCACAACAACACTCCAGCCTACTAACTATACCACAACAACACTCCAGCCTACTAACTATACCACAACAACACTCCAGCCTACTAACTATACCACAACAACACTCCAGCCTACTAACTATACCACAACAACACTCCAGCCTACTAACTATACCACAACAACACTCCAGCCTACTAACTATACCACAACAACACTCCAGCCTACTAACTATACCACAACAACACTCCAGCCTACTAACTATACCACAACAACACTCCAGTCTACTAACTATACCACAACAACACTCCAGCCTACTAACTACACCACAACAACACTCCAGCCTACTAACTACACCACAACAACACTCCAGCCTACTAACTATACCACAACAACACTCCAGCCTACTAACTATACCACAACAACACTCCAGCCTACTAACTACACCACAACAACACTCCAGCCTACTAACTACACCACAACAACACTCCAGCCTACTAACTATACCACAACAACACTCCAGCCTACTAACTACACCACAACAACACTCCAGCCTACTAACTATACCACAACAACACTCCAGCCTACTAACTACACCACAACAACACTCCAGCCTACTAACTATACCACAACAACACTCCAGCCTACTAACTACACCACAACAACACTCCAGCCTACTAACTACACCACAACAACACTCCAGCCTACTAACTATACCACAACAGCACTCCAGCCTACTAACTACACCACAACAACACTCCAGCCTACTAACTATACCACAACAACACTCCAGCCTACTAACTATACCACAACAACACTCCAGCCTACTAACTATACCACAACAACACTCAGCCTACTAACTATACCACAACAACACTCCAGCCTACTAACTATACCACAACAACACTCCAGCCTACTAACTATACCACAACAACACTCCAGCCTACTAACTATACCACAACAACACTCCAGCCTACTAACTATACCACAACAACACTCCAGCCTACTAACTATACCACAACAACACTCCAGCCTACTAACTATACCACAACAACTCTCCAGCCTACTAACTATACCACAACAACACTCCAGCCTACTAACTATACCACAACAACACTCCAGTCTACTAACTATACCACAACAACACTCCAGCCTACTAACTATACCACAACAACACTCCAGCCTACTAACTATACCACAACAACACTCCAGCCTACTAACTATACCACAACAACACTCCAGCCTACTAACTATACCACAACAACACTCCAGCCTACTAACTATACCACAACAACACTCCAGCCTACTAACTATACCACAACAACTCTCCAGCCTACTAACTATACCACAACAACACTCCAGCCTACTAACTATACCACAACAACACTCCAGCCTACTAACTATACCACAACAACACTCCAGCCTACTAACCAACACTCCAGCCTACTAACTATACCACAACAACACTCCAGCCTACTAACTATACCACAACAACACTCCAGCCTACTAACTATACCACAACAACACTCCAGCCTACTAACTATACCACAACAACACTCCAGCCTACTAACTATACCACAACAACACTCCAGCCTACTAACTATACCACAACAACACTCCAGCCTACTAACTATACCACAACAACACTCCAGCCTACTAACTATACCACAACAACACTCCAGCCTACTAACTATACCACAACACTCCAGCCTACTAACTATACCACAACAACACTCCAGCCTACTAACTATACCACAACAACACTCCAGCCTACTAACTATACCACAACAACACTCCAGTCTACTAACCAACACTCCAGCCTACTAACTATACCACAACAACACTCCAGCCTACTAACTATACCACAACAACACTCCAGCCTACTAACTATACCACAACAACACTCCAGCCTACTAACTATACCACAACAACACTCCAGCCTACTAACTATACCACAACAACACTCCAGCCTACTAACTATACCACAACAACACTCCAGTCTACTAACCAACACTCCAGCCTACTAACTATACCACAACAACACTCCAGCCTACTAACTATACCACAACAACACTCCAGCCTACTAACTATACCACAACAACACTCCAGCCTACTAACTATACCGCAACAACACTCCAGCCTACTAACTATACCACAACAACACTCCAGCCTACTAACTATACCACAACAACACTCCAGCCTACTAACTATACCACAACAACACTCCAGCCTACTAACTATACCACAACAACACTCCAGCCTACTAACTATACCACAACAACACTCCAGCCTACTAACTACACCACAACAACACTCCAGCCTACTAACTATACCACAACAACACTCCAGCCTACTAACTATACCACAACAACACTCCAGCCTACTAACTACACCACAACAACACTCCAGCCTACTAACTACACCACAACAACACTCCAGCCTACTAACTATACCACAACAACACTCCAGCCTACTAACTATACCACAACAACACTCCAGCCTACTAACTATACCACAACAACACTCCAGCCTACTAACTACACAACAACACTCCAGCCTACTAACTATACCACAACAACACTCCAGCCTACTAACTATACCACAACAACACTCCAGCCTACTAACTATACCACAACAACACTCCAGCCTACTAACTATACCACAACAACACTCCAGCCTACTAACTACACAACAACACTCCAGCCTACTAACTACACCACAACAACACTCCAGCCTACTAACTATACCACAACAACACTCCAGCCTACTAACTACACCACAACAACACTCCAGCCTACTAACTATACCACAACAACTCTCCAGCCTACTAACTATACCACAACAACTCTCCAGCCTACTAACTACACCACAACAACACTCCAGCCTACTAACTATACCACAACAACACTCCAGCCTACTAACTATACCACAACAACACTCCAGCCTACTAACTACACCACAACAACACTCCAGCCTACTAACTATACCACAACAACACTCCAGCCTACTAACTACACAACAACACTCCAGCCTACTAACTACACCACAACAACACTCCAGCCTACTAACTATACCACAACAACACTCCAGCCTACTAACTACACCACAACAACACTCCAGCCTACTAACTATACCACAACAACACTCCAGCCTACTAACTACACCACAACAACACTCCAGCCTACTAACTACACCACAACAACACTCCAGCCTACTAACTATACCACAACAACACTCCAGCCTACTAACTACACCACAACAACACTCCAGCCTACTAACTATACCACAACAACACTCCAGCCTACTAACTATACCACAACAACTCTCCAGCCTACTAACTACACCACAACAACACTCCAGCCTACTAACTATACCACAACAACACTCCAGCCTACTAACTACACCACAACAACACTCCAGCCTACTAACTATACCACAACAACACTCCAGCCTACTAACTATACCACAACAACACTCCAGTCTACTAACCAACACTCCAGCCTACTAACTATACCACAACAACACTCCAGCCTACTAACTATACCACAACAACACTCCAGCCTACTAACTATACCACAACAACACTCCAGCCTACTAACTATACCACAACAACACTCCAGCCTACTAACTATACCACAACAACACTCCAGCCTACTAACTATACCACAACAACACTCCAGTCTACTAACCAACACTCCAGCCTACTAACTATACCACAACAACACTCCAGCCTACTAACTATACCACAACAACACTCCAGCCTACTAACTATACCACAACAACACTCCAGCCTACTAACTATACCACAACAACACTCCAGCCTACTAACTACACAACAACACTCCAGCCTACTAACTACACCACAACAACACTCCAGCCTACTAACTATACCACAACAACACTCCAGCCTACTAACTACACCACAACAACACTCCAGCCTACTAACTATACCACAACAACTCTCCAGCCTACTAACTATACCACAACAACTCTCCAGCCTACTAACTACACCACAACAACACTCCAGCCTACTAACTATACCACAACAACACTCCAGCCTACTAACTATACCACAACAACACTCCAGCCTACTAACTATACCACAACAACACTCCAGCCTACTAACTATACCACAACAACACTCCAGCCTACTAACTATACCACAACAACACTCCAGCCTACTAACTATACCACAACAACACTCCAGCCTACTAACTATACCACAACAACACTCCAGCCTACTAACTATACCACAACAACACTCCAGCCTACTAACTATACCACAACAACACTCCAGCCTACTAACTATACCACAACAACACTCCAGCCTACTAACTATACCACAACAACACTCCAGCCTACTAACTACACCACAACAACACTCCAGCCTACTAACTATACCACAACAACACTCCAGCCTACTAACTACACAACAACACTCCAGCCTACTAACTACACCACAACAACACTCCAGCCTACTAACTATACCACAACAACACTCCAGCCTACTAACTACACCACAACAACACTCCAGCCTACTAACTATACCACAACAACACTCCAGCCTACTAACTATACCACAACAACACTCCAGCCTACTAACTACACCACAACAACACTCCAGCCTACTAACTACACCACAACAACACTCCAGCCTACTAACTATACCACAACAACACTCCAGCCTACTAACTACACCACAACAACACTCCAGCCTACTAACTATACCACAACAACACTCCAGCCTACTAACTATACCACAACAACTCTCCAGCCTACTAACTACACCACAACAACACTCCAGCCTACTAACTATACCACAACAACACTCCAGCCTACTAACTACACCACAACAACACTCCAGCCTACTAACTATACCACAACAACACTCCAGCCTACTAACTATACCACAACAACACTCCAGTCTACTAACCAACACTCCAGCCTACTAACTATACCACAACAACACTCCAGCCTACTAACTATACCACAACAACACTCCAGCCTACTAACTATACCACAACAACACTCCAGCCTACTAACTATACCGCAACAACACTCCAGCCTACTAACTATACCACAACAACACTCCAGCATACTAACTATACCACAACAACACTCCAGCCTACTAACTACACAACAACACTCCAGCCTACTAACTATACCACAACAACACTCCAGCCTACTAACTATACCACAACAACACTCCAGCCTACTAACTATACCACAACAACACTCCATCCTACTAACTACACCACAACAACACTCCAGCCTACTAACTACACAACAACACTCCAGCCTACTAACTATACCACAACACTCCAGCCTACTAACTACACCACAACAACACTCCAGCCTACTAACTATACCACAACAACACTCCAGCCTACTAACTACACAACAACACTCCAGCCTACTAACTATACCACAACAACACTCCAGCCTACTAACTATACCACAACAACACTCCAGCCTACTAACTATACCACAACAACACTCCAGCCTACTAACTATACCACAACAACACTCCAGCCTACTAACTATACCACAACAACACTCCAGCCTACTAACTATACCACAACAACACTCCAGCCTACTAACTATACCACAACAACACTCCAGCCTACTAACTATACCACAACAACACTCCAGCCTACTAACTATACCACAACAACACTCCAGCCTACTAACTATACCACAACAACTCTTCCCCACAACGATACAAAATGGCCCCCCCTTATTTAATATTCTCGGAGGAGGGGTTTATGTAAATATTGGGGCTGGTGATGTCAGAGACCCTGGAGGAATGTCTGTAGTCCTTAGAAATTGATTTCTTTAAAAGCAAACATCTCCCTTCGCTTTAAACTTTGAACGTTGTAACTTTGCAGATGTTGTTTATGCTCAAACAGCAACATTACACACTAGCTACAGCTAGAAAAGTGAAATTGTGTTTTACCACCCCTTTAAGAAACGGTTTCTATTTCTGCGACGTCGCAGCTGGAACAACAACACAAAACCTAATCTCAGGCAGTGTTTATGTGCTTTATTTAATGTTTAAAGCGTGTCATGTGACTCTGAATATCATTTAGTGCTCAGCTCTGTAATGTAGTCGATGGATTATTCACCTCAGATCTCAGATCCGTTTGACAGCATTTAAACGACAGCTGAAAACTCATCTTAAAAAAAAAAAATCCTTTTCCTTATTTTCCTTCTATTTTCCTCTACTTCTTCCCTGCCCTAGTGTGTGATGTCCAAAACGTAGTGCTTCAGGCACTTTCTGTGTTCCTCCTCATGACGAATCGCTTCCTGTTCTCCTCAGTTGTAAGTCGCTTTGGATAAAAGCGTCTGCTAAATGCATAAATGTAAATGTAATGTAAATCTGGAAATATTAAAGGGATAGTTCACACAAAAACGAAAATCTGATGTTGATCTGCTGACCCTCAGGGCATCAGAGATGTAGGTGTGTGTGTTTCTTCAGTCGAGCACAAATGCAGATTTCTAACAGTGTGATAGTCGTATGATGATGTCAATGGGGTCTAATTCTGTTAGAGTAAAAAAAACATGCACAGACAACTTCAAATTAAACCCTGCGGCTCACTGATGTCTTAAGACATGAAACCATCGGTTTCTGCGAGAAACCCAACAGTACTTACCGTATTTCCTCAAATAAAAGCCTGTAGTCAATTAAACGCCGGGCCTCTGATAGTGGCCGGGGGCGTGGCCAGCACGAACAAATAAAGGCCGGTCTCAAATTAAGGCCGGGGGGGAAATTATTTCCTTTCATTTCATGTGCATTCAAGTTCAGCGTAATGTACAGTAGGGTTATGCAGAAGAAGCGAAACCATCGTGGCCATCGCCAATAAATAATATTTATGTAAAGAGATATATATTAAAATAAAAAGTGCTTAAAGGGACACAACTCTTCTTAAGTGGGAGGAAGCTTTTCCCTCATGTGGAATATAGAAAGCACATTAGTTGGGTTAGTAAAATAACGAAATTATAGAGTTTTTATTGAGTCTATAAACGAGTCTATACACGAAAGAACAACAAATATATCACAAAAGTACATTTCGTTTTGTATAAATTGTATCTTAATTTTAATCTATGTTTTATCAACCAAATTGCCCGGATTTAATAAATAACAAGCAAATAGCCTATAACAGACAATGACATGAGGAGGAGGCGCAGCGCGGCTTAAATTAACTACTAGAAAAGGAAAAATACTTTAGTCAGGGACAGAACTTACTATTTATTTCAGACGGGCCTGTATCTGATCCAGCAGGGCACAGAGGGAGTTCTGGGTTGAGCGGAAAGAGCTTCAGAAATGAGCAGATCTCCAGAAAGACGCTTGATCTCCACTGGAGGAAATATTACCGCTCTTTCAACGCACACACCGCAACAGTCACAATATGACCTCATGTATGTTTTAAAAACACAATTCAACTTATAAATAATACTTTTTAATGGGCCACTTAAAATGTTTATTACAAATACATTATTAAATTCTAAAAATGAACAAAAATTTGCATTGCATTTGCCATCCTTTGAAACCCCCCCACTTCCCGCCCCTGATGATATCTGTCCTCTGGAGCGCTATCGCTTTTCATTTAAAACAATAATTTTTTCAAATAGATGGAATTCGAAATACAGGCCTGCCCCTAATAAAAGCCTGCTTCAAATAAAAGCCGTGACCTTCTGCAGTTCAGGCAAATAAAGGCCCGGCTTTTATTTGAGGAAATACGGTATGCTATTATTTCACCTCATATCAGACGAATGTCATCAGCTCTCCAGACCGCCATAACTTCCTGTGAGTAAGGTCAAAATACCAGCACGGTCATAGATATATACATAGATGCCTCATTTGTGCCTGCGCGGATTGTCGAATGAGGCATCTACGTATATATATCTATGATCGCGCCTGTATTTTGACCTTATTCGCCGGAAGTTATGGCGCTGGGAACACTAGATGACGTTCGTCTGATAAGAGGTAAAAAATACCATAAATCCTGTTGGGTTTCTGGCAGAGACCGATGGTTTGGTGTCTTCAGACATCAGTGTGTGTCCACGAGCCGCAGGGTTTAATGAGGATTCGCATGTGTGTGTGTTTGTACTCTCATTGCTCTCACACTCTACAATATCCCCATTGACATCATCATACGACTATCACACTGTTAGAAATCTGCATTTGTGCTCGACTGAAGAAACACACACACCTACATCTCTGATGCGCTGGGGGTGAGCAGATACACATGAACATTGAGTTTTTGGGTGAACTATCCCTTTAAACAAATGGAAACAATAACGTTCAAACTGTGAGCAAGCGAGTGTTTTCTCTGACAGTGATTGTTTTGGTGACTCAGTCTGTATGTTAGTCATGTTTAAATGGTGTAATATTTGTGAATTTGATTATGTATCCGTTTCCTTGCGAGTGCCATCAGGATTCCTCTCTGGTGTTGCTAGAGCCCCGCCCACACGCTGTTCTGATTGGCTGTGGTTTTTGATTGATTTGTCGCATCTTGTAGTCGCGTCGTGTGTAGTTAGGACACGGTGTTGTGTGTTATAAGACTTCTTTGAGGGATAAGTGATGTGTTTAACTCGTTCCCCGCCATTAACGGCAAGACTTTAAAAATGTACATTTAAACGGTTGTAAATCTTGAATGCTTTGGATCACTTATGATTATGAAAAATGCATAAAAATACTTCATTTTTTTTTTATGAAACCAAAGCCATACAGCTAAACAAGTTTTGTTCCAAATGTGAGGTTGATATCTGAAGAAATGAGCAATCCGTCAGATTTAGTTTGGGCTGCAGTACCGGACGCTTCCACTAGAGGCCAGGCCATTTCCCCTTTCCAATCACGTCCAGGATATATTTTGCTCATGTGTTTGTTCAAGTGCCAAAACCTTTTCACAGCATTCCGATGACGGGGAACAACAGAAGACGTCCCTGTCCTCGAACGTCCTGCGGTCGGGAGTTCCTGAGGGCCGGTGTGCTTCGGATGTTTCCCGGATCCTCAGGGCTAGAGCAGTTTGTCTGACAGGAGATTATTCCACATCAGGACGAAACACGCTTGGATTCGCCCCAGAGCCTGTCATTAGAAGCAGAAATATGCAGCCGCCCGAGAGCAAACACTGCGTTTGAGTCTCAGGAGGTCATTATACATCACAGAACATCTTCATGCACTTCTAATCCTGCAACAAAATGAGGAATCATAGAGATAATCTAATCCAAAAAGAGAAAGGATTATGAATATTGTGGATATTTGCATCTGCTAAATACATAAATGATCGTCTAATGAGAATTAGCAGAAGGAAAAAGCATTACTAATAAAGCGTTCGGATGAATTACTGGATGAATTTGGGGAGTAAAAACTGCGTAATCATCATTAAAATAATGCCATAGTCTTTCTTTTCCTTCATGCTAAATATAATTGTAGTGAGTTTAGTCATGGTTATTATAGTTATCTAAAACTAGAACCGTATAAAAACATTTTTGTAATTGAAATTAAAATACACTTATTAAACAAAATTCTAGTTTTCATTGTTTAACTTGATTAAATAACTAAAAACTATAAAAATAATAATAAAAAAGACAAAAACACAACAAAATGACTAAAACTTTAACTAAAAATGACAATGAACAATATAAAAAATAGAAACGAACTAAAAATATGAATAAAAACGATGAAATAATATAATTATTAAATAAAATAATTAATAAAAAATAGTGTCAGTGACACTAAAATAACACAAAAAATAAGATTTGCACATTTAAATTAATAAATTGAATAATCCTTTACATATTATTCATATTATGAATTTTAAATGAGTAAATAGAGCTTAATAAAACATAAATATTAAACTTAAACTATACATGTAAACATTAAAACAACCATTTTAGTTTTTTGTTTTGATTTATGAATAGGAATCTCCATAAATAAACCAAACGGTCCATAAACGTTTTCTTTACACATTCAAAATTCATAATTCATAATATGAATAATATGTAAAGATTATCCAATTCAAAGTTAAAGTGCCCAGTGATGGCGCTTCTCTTCAGGTTAAGTGTGCAGAACGACGTCCCCCCCAGGTCAAAGGTCACACACTCATGTGGGGGCAAGCGCTTGACCTTTGACCTGTAGCAGGAGGAATCACCCTGTGTAGAGAAACCAATGAGTGAAGCAGATCAAATATTTACACTTTGACCCTTCAGGTTAAAGGTTTTAACAGTGGGGTAAAGCGCGCCGCCACTGGACTCTAGAGCAGTGGAGACGTGTTTTCTGAGTGACCAATCACGCTTCTCTGTCTGACAATCCCATGGACGAGTCTGGGTTTGGCGGTTGCCAGGACAACGGGACTTGTGTGAAGTGTAAAGTTTGGTGGAGGGGGGATTATGGGGTGGGGCTGTTTTTCAGGGGTTAGTTCCAGCGAAAGGAACTCCCACGACATTTTGGACAATTTCATGCTCCCAACTTTGTGGGAACAGTTTGGGAACGGCCCCTTCCTGTCCCAGCATGACTGCGCTCAGATAGACACAACACACACTCCTAAACCTTGAGGAAAGCCTGAAGAGCTGGAGCTGTTAGAGCTGCAAAGGGTGGCGACTCCATATTAAACCCTCCGGATTGAGAGTGGGAAGCTCATGTGTGTGTTAGTAAGGCTCAAATCCACCCACAAGGGGTCATCAGAGACAGAAGGATGATTTCTTGAAGTGTGTGTGTGAATGTTTATAAGCGTTCCCCCTCTCATATTCCTCATGTGTGCGACTCGTCCTCCTGAAGCCCAGAGAACGACAGACAGAGCTGGACTGAGCTCCCAACACTCGTCCATCTCCATCAGAACCAGTGGAATTTTACCAGACTGAACCTGCGGACGCGTCCTCAGGCCACCAGAGGGCTCTGTGTGTCCAGCCAGCCTTTGCTATGAGGAAGTGGCCGTGAGGAAGAGGAGTCGGGCCTTCATCAGGGTTGCCGAGTCCTCTCATTATACGCGTCTCTGGGCCTGTGATTGGAGCTTATTTACACAATATGGGCTTGTTAGTGGTCGGCACACATGGGGGATCATATGATTGATAAAACTAATTGTGAACCCACAAAATGTGGCATTTTATGCCTTTGATGCAATTGCAATGATTAAATCCATGCACACATAATATACTCAGATAGCAAGTGCACTTATGTGTGTTTGCCGAGTTTTAAAGGTTGATCAAAATCACCATTTTAATTGCATTTATGTCGTGATTATATGATCATTTAACACATGAAGCCATCAGTTTGCTTACTTCTCCAGTGAGAGCTGGCAACACCGGGTAAACGAGGAAGTCATGCGGAGACATGGAGTTGTTCATTCATTAACCATTGTGTGTGTTTCCAGGAAGCAGCCGAAGCAGGAAGTCTAAGTGTTTTTCTGTCATATATATATATAGATATAGCTGAGATTAATGCTTAATGAGCCTCTGGAGAATAATTCAAGATGATAACGACTGTCCTCAGAGGAGAGCAGACGCAGGGCTGTGTGTTTAACACCTAATTCACTAATTATGCAAATCAGGTGACGCCACACCCAATAAATGAACTCTAAAGAGACATGTTTAACACGTAGGACATGCGTCTGTGTGTGTGTGTGTGTGTGTGTGCGTGCGTGCGTGCGTGCGTGCGTGCGTGCGTGTGTGTGTGTGGGACTGTGCAGCATTACCCGTCAAAAGTTTGGAATAATGGTTTTTTTTACAGTAAAACAGTGAAATATTATTGCAATTTTAAAATTTAAAATTCACATATATATGTAAATATATAGTAAAGTGTAATTTACTCCTGTGCTCAGAGCTGAGTTTATCATCATTACTGCAGTCTTCATGAACTGCCCCAGAAGCCCCCGAGACTGAAGCCCCCGAGACTGAAGGCCTGACTGCAGGATGAGTGCTGGTGACAGCGAGGGCTTGTCGTGGCGTTTGCCTATAAAAGGAGAGGAGGCCGTGAGGGAAGAGAGTTATTTCGAAAGCTCGACACGACCACATCCTGCCCTGAGTGGAGTTTGACAGCCGTTCACTGCTGAGCTGATCATCTCTGGCTCCGCCTTATTTCACATCAAGAAGATGTTCAGATGCTCAGATGACAGAACTGCAGAACTGCATTTGATCCTTCAGTAAATGCACCTTTAATGTTTTAAACTGACACCGCACTGAAATACTCATAACTCATAACTCATGCTCACGCTCTGAAAGCAAGACATTTTGATTTTATGCAATTTTAGAATTTAAATATTTTTTTAAAATATTAGAAGATTTTTTTTTTTTTTTTACTGGAAATACAAAACAAATATTTGCACTTTAATGATTTGGATGGGTGGATGATGGATGGATGGGTGGATGATGGATGGATGGATGGATGGAAGGATGGAAGGATGGATGATGGATGGATGGATGGATGGGTGGATGATGGATGGATGGATGATGGATGGATGGATAGAGAGATGGATGGGTGGATGATGGATGGATGGATGGATGGATGGATGGGTGGATGATGGATGGATGGATGGATGGGTGGATGATGGATGGATGGGTGGATGGAAGGATGGATGATGGATGGATGGATGGATGGGTGGATGATGGATGGATGGATGATGGATGGATGGATAGATAGATGGATGGGTGGATGATGGATGGATGGGTGGATGATGGATGGATGGATGGATGGGTGGATGGAAGGATGGATGATGGATGGATGGATGGATGGGTGGATGATGGATGGATGGATGATGGATGGATGGATAGATAGATGGATGGGTGGATGATGGATGGATGGGTGGATGATGGATGGATGGATGGATGGGTGGATGATGGATGGATGGATGGATGGATGGAAGGATGGAAGGATGGATGATGGATGGATGGGTGGATGGGTGGATGATGGATGGATGGATGATGGATGGATGGATAGATAGATGGATGGGTGGATGATGGATGGATGGGTGGATGATGGATGGATGGATGGATGGGTGGATGATGGATGGATGGGTGGATGATGGATGGATGGATGATGGATGGATGGATAGATAGATGGATGGGTGGATGATGGATGGATGGATGGATGGATGGATGGGTGGATGATGGATGGATGATGGATGGATGGATGATGGATGGATGGATAGATAGATGGATGGGTGGATGATGGATGGATGGATGGATGGATGGATGGATAGATGGATGGATGGATGGATGGATGGGTGGATGATGGATGGATGGATGATGGATGGATGGATAGATAGATGGATGGGTGGATGATGGATGGATGGATGGATGGATGGGTGGATGATGGATGGATAATGAATGGATGGATGGGTGGATGATGGATGGATGGATGGATGGGTGGATGATGGATAGATGGATGGATGGATGGATGGATGGGTGGATGGATGGATGGGTGGATGGATGTATGGGTGGATGGATGGATGGATGGATGGATGGGTGGATGATGGATGGATAATGAATGGATGGATGGGTGGATGATGGATGGGTGGATGGGTGGATGATGGATGGATGGGTGGATGGATGATGGATGTATGGGTGGATGATGGATGTATGGGTGGATGGATGGATGGGTGGATGATGAATGGATAATGAATGGATGGATGGGTGGATGATGGATGGATGGATGGATGGGTGGATGATGGATGGATGGGTGGATGGATGGATGGATGGGTGGATGATGGATGGATGGGTGGATGATGGATGGATGATGGATGGATGGATGGATGAATGGATGGGTGGATGATGGATGGATAATGAATGGATGGATGGGTGGATGATGGATGGATGGATGGATGGGTGGATGATGGATGGATGGATGGATGGATGGGTGGATGATGGATGGATGGGTGGATGATGGATGTATGGGTGGATGATGGATGTATGGGTGGATGGATGGATGGGTGGATGATGAATGGATAATGAATGGATGGATGGGTGGATGATGGATGGATGGATGATGGATGGATGGATGGATGGGTGGATGATGGATGGATGGATGGATGGGTGGATGATGGATGGATGGGTGGATGATGGATGTATGGGTGGATGATGGATGTATGGGTGGATGGATGGATGGGTGGATGATGAATGGATAATGAATGGATTGATGGGTGGATGATGGATGGATGGATGGATGGGTGGATGATGGATGGATGGGTGGATGATGGATGGATGGGTGGATGGGTGGATGATGGATGGATGGGTGGATGATGGATGGATGGATGATGGATGGATGGATGGATGAATGGATGGGTGGATGATGGATGGATGGGTCGATGGATGTATGGATGGATGGATGATGGATGGATGGATGGGTGGATGGATGATGGGTGGATGGATGGATGGATGATGGATGGATGGATGGATGGGTCGATGGATGTATGGATGGATGGATGATGGATGGATGGGTGGATGGATGATGGGTGGATGGATGGATGGATGGATGGATGATGGATGGAGTGTGTGTGTGTGGAGAGTGTGTGTGGATTCTGTCCGGAGTGTGTGTGTAGGGAGTGTGTGTGTGGATTCTGTCCGGAGTGTGTGTGTGGGGAGTGTGTGTGTGGATTTTGTCCAGAGTGTGTGTGTGGGGAGTGTGTGTGTGGATTCTGTCCGGAGTGTGTGTGTGTGGAGTGTGTGTGTAGGGAGAGTGTGTGTGGATTCTGTCCGGAGTGTGTGTGTGGGGAGTGTGTGTGTGGGGAGTGTGTGTGTAGGGAGTGTGTGTGTGGATTCTGTCCGGAGTGTGTGTGTGGGGAGTGTGTGTGTGGATTTTGTCCAGAGTGTGTGTGTGGGGAGTGTGTGTGTGGATTCTGTCCGGAGTGTGTGTGTGGGGAGTGTGTGTGTGGATTTTGTCCAGAGTGTGTGTGTGGGGAGTGTGTGTGTGGATTCTGTCCGGAGTGTGTGTGTGGGGAGTGTGTGTGTGGATTTTGTCCAGAGTGTGTGTGTGGGGAGTGTGTGTGTGGATTCTGTCCGGAGTGTGTGTGTGTGGAGTGAGTGTGTGTAGGGAGAGTGTGTGTGGATTCTGTCCGGAGTGTGTGTGTATGGAGTGTGTGTGTGGATTCGGTCCGGAGTGTGTGTGTGGGGAGTGTGTTTGTGTGGATTCTGTCCGGAGTGTGTGTGTGGAGAGTGTGTGTGTGTGGATTCTGTCCAGAGTGTGTGTGTGGAGAGTGAGTGTGTGTGGATTGAGTGTGTGGATTCTGTCCGGAGTGTGTGTGTGGGGAGTGTGTGTGTGGATTCTGTCCAGAGTGTGTGTGTGGATTCTGTCCAGAGTGTGTGTGGATTCTGTCCAGAGTGTGTGTGTGGAGAGTGTGTGTGTGTGTGTGGAGTGAGTGTGTGGATTCTGTCCAGAGTGTGTGTGTGGATTCTGTCCGGAGTGTGTGTGTGTGGAGAGTGTGTGTGTGGATTTTGTCCGGAGTGTGTGTGTGGAGAGTGTGTGTGTGGATTCTGTCCGGAGTGTGTGTGTGTGGAGTGAGTGTGTGGATTCTGTCCAGAGTGTGTGTGTGGATTCTGTCCAAAGTGTGTGTGTGGATTCTGTCCGGAGTGTGTGGAGAGTGTGTGTGTGGATTCTGTCCGGAGTGAGTGTGTGTGGAGTGAGTGTGTGGATTCTGTCCAGAGTGTGTGTGTGGAGAGTGTGTGTGTGGATTCTGTCCGGAGTGAGTGTGTGTGGAGTGAGTGTGTGGATTCTGTCCGGAGTGAGTGTGTGTGGAGAGTGAGTGTGTGGATTCTGTCCGGAGTGAGTGTGTGTGGAGTGAGTGTGTGGATTCTGTCCAGAGTGAGTGTGTGTGGAGTGAGTGTGTGGATTCTGTCCGGAGTGAGTGTGTGTGGAGTGAGTGTGTGGATTCTGTCCAGAGTGTGTGTGTGGAGAGTGTGTGTGTGGATTCTGTCCAGAGTGTGTGTGTGGGGAGTGTGTGTGTGGAGTGAGTGTGTGGAGTGAGTGTGTGGATTCTGTCCGGAGTGTGTGTATGGATTCTGTCCAGAGTGTGTGTGTGGAGAGTGTGTGTGTGTGTGTGTGTGGAGTGAGTGTGTGGATTCTGTCCAGAGTGTGTGTGTGGATTCTGTCCGGAGTGTGTGTGTGTGGAGAGTGTGTGTGTGGATTTTGTCCGGAGTGTGTGTGTGGAGAGTGTGTGTGTGGATTCTGTCCGGAGTGTGTGTGTGTGGAGTGAGTGTGTGGATTCTGTCCAGAGTGTGTGTGTGGATTCTGTCCAAAGTGTGTGTGTGGATTCTGTCCGGAGTGAGTGTGTGTGGAGTGAGTGTGTGGATTCTGTCCAAAGTGTGTGTGTGGATTCTGTCCGGAGTGTGTGTGTGGAGAGTGTGTGTGTGGATTCTGTCCGGAGTGAGTGTGTGTGGAGTGAGTGTGTGGATTCTGTCCAGAGTGTGTGTGTGGAGAGTGTGTGTGTGTGGATTCTGTCCGGAGTGAGTGTGTGTGGAGTGAGTGTGTGGATTCTGTCCAGAGTGTGTGTGTGGAGAGTGTGTGTGTGGATTCTGTCCGGAGTGAGTGTGTGTGGAGTGAGTGTGTGGATTCTGTCCAGAGTGTGTGTGTGGATTCTGTCCGGAGTGAGTGTGTGGGGAGTGTGTGTGTGGATTCTGTCCAGAGTGTGTGTGTGGAGAGTGTGTGTGTGTGGATTCTGTCCAGAGTGTGTGTGTGGAGAGTGAGTGTGTGTGGATTGAGTGTGTGGATTCTGTCCGGAGTGTGTGTGTGGGGAGTGTGTGTGTGGATTCTGTCCAGAGTGTGTGTGTGGATTCTGTCCAGAGTGTGTGTGGATTCTGTCCAGAGTGTGTGTGTGGAGAGTGTGTGTGTGTGTGTGGAGTGAGTGTGTGGATTCTGTCCAGAGTGTGTGTGTGGATTCTGTCCGGAGTGTGTGTGTGTGGAGAGTGTGTGTGTGGATTTTGTCCGGAGTGTGTGTGTGGAGAGTGTGTGTGTGGATTCTGTCCGGAGTGTGTGTGTGTGGAGTGAGTGTGTGGATTCTGTCCAGAGTGTGTGTGTGGATTCTGTCCAAAGTGTGTGTGTGGATTCTGTCCGGAGTGTGTGGAGAGTGTGTGTGTGGATTCTGTCCGGAGTGAGTGTGTGTGGAGTGAGTGTGTGGATTCTGTCCAGAGTGTGTGTGTGGAGAGTGTGTGTGTGGATTCTGTCCGGAGTGAGTGTGTGTGGAGTGAGTGTGTGGATTCTGTCCAGAGTGAGTGTGTGTGGAGTGAGTGTGTGGATTCTGTCCGGAGTGAGTGTGTGTGGAGTGAGTGTGTGGATTCTGTCCAGAGTGAGTGTGTGTAGAGTGAGTGTGTGGATTCTGTCCGGAGTGAGTGTGTGTGGAGTGAGTGTGTGGATTCTGTCCAGAGTGTGTGTGTGGAGAGTGTGTGTGTGGATTCTGTCCAGAGTGTGTGTGTGGGGAGTGTGTGTGTGGAGTGAGTGTGTGGATTCTGTCCGGAGTGTGTGTGTGGAGAGTGTGTGTGTGTGTGGAGTGAGTGTGTGGATTCTGTCCAGAGTGTGTGTGTGGATTCTGTCCGGAGTGTGTGTGTGTGGAGAGTGTGTGTGTGGATTTTGTCCGGAGTGTGTGTGTGGAGAGTGTGTGTGTGGATTCTGTCCGGAGTGTGTGTGTGTGGAGTGAGTGTGTGGATTCTGTCCAGAGTGTGTGTGTGGATTCTGTCCAAAGTGTGTGTGTGGATTCTGTCCGGAGTGAGTGTGTGTGGAGTGAGTGTGTGGATTCTGTCCAAAGTGTGTGTGTGGATTCTGTCCGGAGTGTGTGTGTGGAGAGTGTGTGTGTG